>JANEYF010004846.1:0-76483 GCA_029963845.1 Rhamnusium bicolor | reverse complement strand
ATGTCGAAAGCTGCAAAGTTATGATATCTAGAAAAAGTACACTTGTAGGACCGTCACTCCTCAATAAACATAAAACATAAAAAACTACAAAAATTAGACAACCCCCGATTCCAAAGCCGAAGCTGCACGGGCGAGGTTACACTTATGAAAAAAACGCAAACACACAACCATATCCACCGACATTTGCCAGCGCCGGTGGCGAAGATTGAACCCGTAGCGAAATAGAGAGTTTGTTCAGTCACACTAGCCATCGTGCACTCTCTAGCCGACCATAAATTGAGCCAGCTAGTTAAGTAGTTAACATGCACATACCTACCTATTTACAATGTAGTTTAATCCGCTCTCCTTTTTGCGATGTCGGAAATAACTTCGTCGTAAAAGTTTGAATTTTTGGACATCTCCTTCACAAAGTCACTTTCTATTGTCAACAGGGACAATTTGAGAAAGCCTCTCTTCACTGGTTGAATTTCTTGAAAAAGTTTTTATTCTCGTGTCCGTTTTGATGATTTTGAAAAAAAGGCAGCCATTCCACCAATACTTGAAAAAAACACTTTGCACTCTTTAAGACACGCTGCAGATTGAGCTAGAACTAAAATTTAATCGATGCGCAAAACAATGTACAAATATTGCATTCTGAAAAGTCTCTTTTACTTTGGCCTGCAGGCCCCCCAATTCACCAGCCATTACAGCGGCCCCATCATAACTTTGGGCGATAAGTTTAGCACCACACTGTAGATCATCGACTATCTGACAAACTATAGTATATATACCTGCGGCCGTTCATGGCGTTGTTACGTCTAAAAATCCTAAAAGCGCACTTGGACTTTCCCATTTGGTTTTGTAGGTACTACGATTGACAACTGACTAATATTCGTAATATCAGTTGTTTCATCTAACATAACTGCAACAAAAGGAGCTTTTTTTTAGTTCTTGCTTGATCTTTTCTAAAACAATATTGCTTATCGACTGAATCAAATCATTTTGAATATGATTTGATGTACCGCGAAATATCGTGGAGTGTTCCAGATGGTTACTTAAAATTGTATCGTATTTTGCTAATAAATCAACTAAATTGATAAAATTGCCCCTATTAGCAACGCTTCGAGATTCAGTATGACCTCTAAAACTAAGTTCATTTTCGCTGAGAAAACAAACAATGTCAATAAGTCTTTTTAACACTTTCTTTCAACTGCTGATCTAATGAATGCTCAATTCGTGATTTTCCAAATGTTTATTCTTTTAGCACCGCTCACAAATGAGTTTCACACTTACCATGCCTTTTTGTCACTTTGTGAATGTTGTTTTAAATCTGAAAAGCCATTTTATTCCAAACACCTTTTTCATTTGTGAACAAGTACACATGGCCAACAAAACAATTTACACAAATTTTCACAACCCCTTAACCACTGATTAGCACTGTACACTTCAATATTAAAGTACCTATAGCATGATTTAACTCGTTTTTAAGAACTTTAAATCAGGTGTTGGTTTCCTATTTCTAATAATATCCAGTTTATCTTGAAACGAATATTTTGAAAATCCCTTTTCAACAAATTGCACACCACACAAACGCAAATAATATTTTCCACAGTGCTAGAACCAGCTTCCAAATTTAATAAGTAATTCTAAATCTGCTTACACGCGCACTAATATTCAACGTTTTAAAATCACTTGTCGCCGCACCACAGGTTTAGAAACACCAAAAAGTTTTTACAAATATAGCAATAAAATATAGAATAATACTAGAAGATTAATATTAAGCATAATATTAAAATCGAGATTAAAATCAAGTAAAATAAAATGTATTACGATGCCATACAGCTCAGATACTTTAGATTATGAAGTGGGATGGGATGCATTTTAATAAGTTACCTACTTACATCAGAGACAGTTGTCTCTGCTTACATATATCGAAGTCGCGCGAGTTCGTGTTGGCCTTTCAATCGAGTGCGTCATCGTTACGGTTTTAGCGTGTCAACATTGTCTCAGTTGCTGAAATGCAGGGCCGTGGCTAATGAAATTGGGTAAAAGTAAATTTTAATGATTAATATATGTGATAAATAATAATTAGGTTCTATTTATGTTTTTTTTTTAATAATCCCAGGGGAAGCACTGCTTCCCTTGCTTCCATGGACCGACCGCCACTGAGCTACACACATATAATAAAATACAAACTGATGTCAAATCAAATAAACACATTTATCACAGAAAGAATTACAATGAACAGTGGGATGAAAGAAAGCCAAAGGCAAAGATGTACTTAGGCAAACTCAACTCTGAAGTTCATTATGCAATTTTAAACATGACGATTACATTTGGCTACTTTATATAGGCTAATCAGGTCCAGTGCGACAATACTCCACGGAAAGTGCATAACCTTCACGTAATCACAGAAGTTTGAGCATCTAAATCATATTCTACTTATTGAATTTCCATTAATGCAGGGGCATATTTGTCATCATTAATATGATAAGTTATTGAACTAATTATTTTAGATCGAGAGGCTAAAAATAGTTTAGTAACTTGTTTTGGAGGTGTCATCGATTATCAAATAGGCGTATAGTGTTCCAAATTCGTCATGATTGCAGGTCACGTAAAAGTTTGTCAATTATGTTTTGTAACAAAATTCTCAACATATATAAAAATCTGGATGAAAAAGATAATAGGTATTTTCATCGACTTAAGCAAGGCTTTGATTAGTTTTACAAAATTCTTCTAAATAAACTTAAAGGGTATGGCATACGAGGTAATGGCCCCAATCTCAGCATTCTGTCAAACCTAATATGATAATAATAACAGATTTTATATTTTATACTGACATTCTTATTTGAATGTGCTAGTATAAAAGTTTTAGGATATAATGAATCAAAAACAACACATTTAATACATTTTATCATGGAAACTGTATTTTTATACGCCTAAAATTTTTATACTAACACATTCGAACTAATTTTATTATTTATTTCTAACGTTCCGGTTTATTACACCATCATCAGAGAACTACAATTAAGAGATATTTTAACATGGTTTGTAGGCTCTTAAAGTTTTATTTATGTTACAGAGATAACATTGGGAAATGTATACAAATGATTCACTGTTGGTGTTTTGCTTAAATAGTGAGTATACAGGGTGAGTCAGTTTTTTGTAGACAAACTTTAACAGGAGATAGAACACATGTTTTTAAAAAGAAAAGTTCCTATAAACATATATCGTAGAACGCTTCGTTTCCGAGATACAGGGTGTTGAATATAATTTTTTTCTCGAATTTTCATTATAACTTATAAACGAATGCTTAAATTTTTTCCATGTTTGAGGGATAATGCCTATTAATTAAGGGCATAAAACAAGCGACAAGAATGGTCAAAATCTTGCACAGTGGCGGGAGTGGAGGGGTGCTCCACCCGGTTTTTAAACAGAACTTCTACACCAATGACTATTTTAAAAAAAAACTGTTATTTTCATTATCTACATACAGTTTAACAAAAATAATGTCCGTACTTCTGTTTCGAAATTCCTGTGCGTTTCCGAGTTATTTTGATTTTTAGTGTTTGATGTGGTACTAAATTAAGTAATTTATTCAGGGTGAGTCATTTTTTTGTACACAAAACTTTAACAGTAGATAGAACACATGTTTTTTAAAAAGAAAAGTTCCTATAAACATATGTTGTAGAACGCTTCGTTTCCGAGATACAGGGTGTTGAATATAATTTTTTTTTTCGAATTTTTTGAGTATGTATTTGTATGTATTGTATTTGAGTATGGCTTGATATAACAAATATTTATTTTGACTACATTGGAAAGAGATAAAGAATAAGAAATTTCGGCTTTTTAGAATCCTTAACAAACCATATTTAGGTAGGTTTCGTTGAAAGAATTAAATATTTAGCCGATAATTGATAATAAATAAATTACTTAATTTAGTACCACATCATACACTAAAAATCAAAATAACTCGGAAACGCACAGGAATTTCGAAATAGAAGAAGGGACACAATTTTTGTTAAACTGTATGTAGATAATGAAAATAACAGTTTTTTTAAAAAATAGTCATTGGTGTAGAAGTTCTGTTTAAAAAAGAGGTTGAGCACCCCCCTCCACTCCCCCACTGTGCAAGTTTTTGACCATTCTTATCGCTTGTTTTATGCCCCTTAATTAATAGGCATTATTCCCCAAACATGGAAAAAATCTAAGCATTCGTTTATAAGTTATAATGAAAATTCGAGAAAAAAAAATTATATTCAACACCCTGTATCTCGGAAACGAAGCGTTCTACGACATATGTTTATAGGAACTTTTCTTTTAAAAACATGTGTTCTATCTCCTGTTAAAGTTTGTCTACAAAAAACTGACTCACCCTGTATAATAAGATATTTTATTTCAAGAATTATTATTTTGTATCGGTAAGATGTAAAAATTGATTTCATGTTGTAATGTACCCCAATCATTAATTAAGTTAAAATAGGTTTCTCTTAAATTTTCTATATCAGTGCGATTATTTATGGAGCTGGTATGTCTTTTTATTTGCAGCATTTTATGTATGTTTCTTCGGTTATAGTTAGGTTTTTTTTCTAATATTTGTATGTTGTTAAAATTAAATCGGTGGTTTTGTTCTATGGCGTGTTTGGCTACTGCTGTCGTGCTTTGGTTTTGAGTTTTTATGCTATATTTGTGCGTGTATAATCGTTTATGTAGATATTGCCTAGACTGGCCTATATAGGTACCATCACAGTCGTTGCAGTCTATCTTGTATATAGTGTTAGTTTCGTCTTCGGTTGGTAGTCTAGGTTTAAGTTTTGTGAAAAATAGTTTCGTGGTATTGTATGGTTTATGGGCTATTTTTATATTGTGTTATTTAAATACGTTTGCTATTTTTTCGGATGTTGGTATGTATGGCATGGACACATATTTATTATTACTATTATTTGGTGTGTAGGTTGTTTTATTATAGGTTTTGTGTATTCTTTAGTATTGGTTCATAAAAGTGTTTAGTGTAGGAGTTTGCTTCTAGAACTTTTTTGATTTACAGATTATTTGGTCTGTATTTTGGATGTGACAGTTGGATGGCACGATCTGTTAGGCTGTTGATGACGCTTTTTTTGTAGTTGTCAGGTGTGTGGGATTTAAAGTTTAAGTATCTTTGCAACCACACTTCTTTTGTGTATCAGTTGGTTTCGATAATACCGTCCTTATTATATTTAACTGTTATATCTAAGAAGTTTATGCTATTGTTTTGTTCAAATTTAAAACAAATACCTAATAATTAATAGTGTAAGTAAATTTTAATGTAAAATAATCATAACTATGTTTTTAAAATATTATATTAATTGTAGTTCTCTGATGATGGTGTAATAAACCGAAACGTTAGAAAAAATAATAAAATTAGTTATACCTGACCGAAATCCCCACAAAAAAAAACTATCAGAAATTATTTGATATTAACGGTCAAGAACAGACAAATAAGTATAAAATATAAAAATCTATAGATATTTATTATTATTATCATGTTAAGTTTGAAAGAATGCTTTTGTAATACCCAATAATTACTTCTTTTTTTTTTTTTTAGAAATACATAAATAACAAGAAATAATATGTTAGATTTTTTGAAATGTATGAAAAGAATGGGCATAAGGTTAGGTTAGATGTCATGAAAGTCATTATGATTACCGAAATTAAATAATTAACCTAGATATTGTGTTTCGATTTAAAATATTAAAATAAATATGACAAATGTTCATATCTTGAATTATCTAATTTAAATATTTTTTATAAATAATTTATACGCGAACTAACTAACCCCCTGAAAAGTTCAGAAGAATGAAAGTAGATATATATGGGATTAGGCGTTTTCATTTTTTGTATTGTAACTGAAGGAAATTATTTCTTGAGTGCGAAAATTTTCCTTTTTGTGAGTTAATATTTTTTTTAATGTCAATATTTTTTTTTGCTTTTAATGTTAAGAGCACTGTTATTTAATTCGATGCAGTTCTTGCTTCTAGACTGTGTAGTTGTTTCAATAGTTTCTATGATAAAATGTATTTATTGGAAGTGTTTTTGATTCATTATATGCCTAAAATTTTTATATTAACACATTCAGATAAGAATATCAGTATAAAATATAAAAATCTTATTTCATATTTATTATTATCATGTTAGGTTTGAAATAATGCTTTCGTAATACCTAATAATTTTTTTTTTTTTAGAAACAATGCAATATGTTGAAATCAAAACTCATAATTCTAAACTACTTCCCATCCTTTATTGGAGTACCACAAGGGTTCATTTTAGGTCCATTTTCATATATAATTTATATAATTGATTTTTCTGTAAAACTATTATGTATGCCAATGATACTACTATTCTTACGAGTGAAGTAAATTTTAATTCTCTTGTTGGAAAAGCAAACTCACAACTTCAAGAATCCCAGAACTGGTTTATGCAAAACAGATTGATAATAAATGAAAAAAAAAATCCTTAGTTTTGAGATTTAGTTCATCTAAAAAGCCACTCGATTAAAAGTTGTATTAAACAAGAAAATGTTACAAAAATGTTAGAAATATATAGGTTTGTTCCAACAGCAGACTCGGACTAGTTTCAAACTGTCAGAAATATTCGCCCAGTTAAGTATTAATGTAAATACAGTGAGTTTAGCGTATATGAGGCAGCTGAGTGAATATTTCTGATGGTTTCAAACTGGTCCGAGGCTGCTGTTGGAACAAATCTTATATCTCTCTTTATTACTTGGACATCTCACATCGAGGAAATTTGTAAAAATATTGCACCAGTATGTTATATAATAAGTGAGCTGCGGAACGCTTTTTTCATTCGCTAATTTTTTATGGTGTCATAGGCTGGTCTTGTTGACATGAATATAAAACAATCTTCCCAGTACAGAAAAAGGCAATTCGATACATTATGGCAATGAGAAAAGGGATAGTTATAGGGAATTGTTTAAAAATTAAGATTACTATGTTAATATTAATTTATTACTCTATGTTAAATCAGATTTAGGCAATTTTAACAGTGAATAAAAATCACTTCTATAATACCAGAAATAATTTGATATTAAAAATACCCTCACATAATTTAGTGTTATACGAGGAAAAGTCCAAATATCTAGTTATAATATGGCTATAATAACCTACCAAATAGTTAAAAAATCGTCAAATCCAAGAAAATATAAGAAATCAATAAATCCCTTTATCTTAGAACAAATTATACTATTATCTAAACGAATATCTTTAGGCTGCTTTAGCATACCCTCGTCGCCAGGATTACCAACATAAAACTTTAAATTGTTGTTAAAATTTTTCTATTGATGAGATCGATAAATTAAGACAAATGAATGATTCGTCTTAAATATCTTATGGATATAAGATATAAAATTACAAGCAATACTGATGCGAATTTTTGTTTATTAATAAGTATATTATAGTATAAGTATATACGTATTTTTTTTTTGGTGTCATTTTATGAAACTTAATTGTATTTTAATAAAATAATACCCATCTGTATTGCCTGTAATTTCATATATTGAATCTGGTATTTTATTTAGATGAATCATTTGTTTTTCCTTTTCTAATATTATCTACTAACAGAAAACTTCTAATAGCGATTTATAGATTTAAGTTGAATATTTGGTAAAAATGCACTCTTAATGATAGTTTATGATAGTAGTAGTAGTGGTGGTAGTAGTAAATAATTAAATTTAAATTTTTTTTATCTTTTTTTAATTTATTTTCATGTTGGTAATTTTGTATATTGTTGTCCTTATCTTTCAGTAAAATTTTTTTATGAGTTATGTGACAGTGAAAACAAATTTTAAATCCGTGGCCTACTTTGTAAGATATGATCAAAAAACGTAAAAAATAGAAATATGTAATTCAAACGCTTATCTTCCTTATTTGAAACGATATGAAAAGAAATAAAGAGGAATAAAAGTTCTGATTGTAAAAGGAACACGTCTGCTTTCATTTTTAATGTGCACTGTTGGGTTCATATTTTTTAATGAATCAAGAAAGCACACCAAAAAATAATAAGATTTGGAAACAAATGAATCACATAGCATTGCTCTCTATAATATTGCCAATCTTTACCTCACAGTAAATGTAGAAGAAAAAAATAATTAGGTCAGTGTGTGTACCATTTTTCTGAGAAGAATATCCTCGACACCCTTTGGTTGAAATGAAGAGATAAAAACTATGGTGAGAAGTGTACTGATGTACGCAATTTTCACCTTCTGAATTTCTTGACAATGCAATATCTCAATTATTTTCGGAGAAATATGGGAGAAACTTAAAATATGTTCAATGACCATTTCTCAAAAACTAAGCATTTTTATTAGCAATAAGTTTATATGACAAATCCATAATATTTTGGCCTATTTTTTTCAATTCTTTAAGTTTGCGATTAAAATTTGACCCACCGTGTATAACTTCACAGTTTTTTTACCAAAATCCACTCACATTTCGCATTATGTCAACATTTTGTAGGCGTTACTAATTTGTTATATTCTTCTTAAATACCATTAATTTAACAATATTTAATTGTTGATTACAAAATTATATATTAAAGTTATAGGAGATGTTATAAAATATTATCATCTAGTTGAATTATTCTGCCAGATGTCATTAGTTATATTTGAGTTGATATGAAGTAATACTTACAAAATATATTTTAAAAAAACAACTTCCAACCACCTAAATGTGTCAAGTGAAATGAGGAAGGTCGTTTTTCGTTGTTACATTTTGTGAGTTGGATTGTTTTGAAGAGGTGAAGGAGTGTAGGCACTTAGGCAGGTACAGCACTTTTCAAATTGTAACTTTTTGAGAGTTTATGGGTGTGATTTCGCGGAGGTAGGCATTTATCTTTGGTTTATCATAAAAGGAACATAGTATAATATTTAAAACAGTTTTAGGACTTTGTTATTATTCTAATGACTATATTTATTAATAGTAGTACAAATTTAGTGTTACGTAGGGTTTCTAGATATTTTAAATAACATTTAGTT
Source organism: Rhamnusium bicolor (assembly GCA_029963845.1). NCBI lineage: Eukaryota > Metazoa > Arthropoda > Insecta > Coleoptera > Cerambycidae > Rhamnusium > Rhamnusium bicolor. The sequence continues at coordinate 67,476 of JANEYF010004846.1, read as the reverse complement.
TTGTATTTCTCTCGTCGAGAATTTTACTTTGTGTTACGCTGAAAACCTCAATAAAATTCAGCTAAAATAGCAGAAAACGTGATGGATGAGTGACTCAGAAAGTCTTCCCCTTAGACATAGAAGAAGTTGCTATCTGTGTTAATATCAGGAATATCAAGACTGAAGTATAGAAAAGCTTACGAGCTTAAAACTAAACACTCAAACGACTGAAAAAGTTTTGCTAGCATATTTTAATAATTTGTCAAAAAACTACAGATCTTTCAGCCTTTGTACATTCTAATCAATGTTGAGGTCACCAATTGTTCTGTGAAAAAAACTACATAACAAAAACTGTCAAAATAAATGAAAGTGACATGACATGAAACTAAATCTATAGCGTCTTCATATAATTTTTAGAGTAATGCAGGTTGTATTGATAATTGGAATTGCTTGAGCATGTAGAAAAGATAGCTCAATAAATTGCTTTTGGAAAATGATAAGGATGAAGGGTAGGTGTTTTATAAAGAAATTCCAAACACTAAAACTAAAATATTCCGTGAATTTTTTGTAACATCTGATGTCATCCAAGGAATTAATATGATGGAAATAATTTAAAAGTATTTGGCACTACATCCTCAGCATGCCAATCATAGAAGATTTTTCATTGGATATAGTAAATAGTCTTATATAAAACAACAGATTAGATTGACATCAATACCTTTGGCAGTGTACCAAAAACCATTGCTACATTTTGAATTTATCATATCCTGAAGAGTACACTCATCATTGCTTCAGGCGTTCTTCTACTTCTATGCTTGCAAACTCAGGACCAGGTCAACTGTGAAGCACCACGGAGATTGAAAATCTACACAGATGCTAAGGGATATATGGATATATCGAGAAGGAAAATAGGAATAAATATAAATATTTATAATAACAAATATTCGTCGTATTATTTCTAGTTCAATACATTTTGACTCCTCTTGGTCACATTGAGTTATGTAATGAGTTCATTACACCATTAATGGTGTATTGAGTTCATTTCGTAACTAAAACAGTCAATGAATGATATAATAAGTATTTATCAAGGAGGTCGTAGATAAAGTCAATTAAAAAACTGGGAGCACGCTTGCAGGCGTTATTGACATGCGACTTTGAACGCCTCTCACAGCTAAACAATAAGAGATAAAGTATAGACCCTATGGACCTCTATGAACACAATTTCTTTTCTATACGTTTTTATAATACCTCCTTACAATTTGCCCGACATTTCTCGTGGTAATTTTTTTTAAATTTAAGCGGCTTTCGTATAATTCCTGGACCGCTTCAATGTGACACTTTTGTTTATATGTTACTGATTTCCTTATTTCCCTTAACATAAACCATAAATCGTGGCAAAGTCTTAATTTTTCAACACCTTGAACTAAAGGGTCCTGTATAATTAAAAAATCTCTGTTTCCAATTCCTCAAAAACGTTGAGTCCGGTATTATAAATGTTTAATATTAAATAGCCCCTATAATGAAAAATTAAGCTGGTTTGATGTCTGGTGGAACGTGTGGGTCAATGGATATATTACTCCATGGAAATCAACGTGCGAAGGCCTCCGGGTAACAGTTCTTCGAACTTGTTGAATATGAAAAAGATATAACTGCTGCTCGTGTAGTACTCATAGGACAGTGGTCTGGAGAAGACATCTATTCTGAGAGCTAATTATCTAGTACTAATGGTGGAATCTTCTACAAATCCAATATATTCTACTCTATTTCTACAGTTCTTACAGTTCTCGGCACTCTGTTTAGCTTCCAAGTCGTAGATTAAAATGGTCAGTCTTGCAAAGTCGTTTGTTCTCTTCAAGAATGTTTTTCTGTTTAGAAGAATGACTGCGTGGAACATTTTCCCAGTAATGCCTGTAGCTGAAGCGATTACTCATACACTTCCTTATTAGAGCCTATTGGACCATAGAATATTTTCTTGTCAATTTCTATCTCAAAAGTTGAAAATGAAAAATTTTAGGGAGAAAAGAACCACCCCAAAAGAGCAGGGGAACATTTCAAGAAGGCATACCAAAAAATGGGTCCTACTACCATTCTATACCTAAAATTATAATTTGATATTTTAGTAATCGTCAAAAAAGTGATTCTTATAAAACCCCTTTTGGGGGGCTCGCATCACCTAATTATGAAGTATCGGACTATGGTCTATATAAGAAATTACATTAGATTAACACGCTTTATTAGCTTCACCTGTATGTTTGTTTGTAACCGACTTTTTGGACTCGATTTTGACCCACTTTAAACGGACAGATTTAATTGAAACTTTGTACACTTACGAAGAACCGGTAACAATACAATAATTTGATAAGTTTATATCATTATCTGATCAGGATCGCCAGAATTAAATAATTTCCTTTTCTCACGTATCCTCTGCGTGAGAGCAAAGGGCTTAATACTGCAAGTACACTTCCGTGATTCTCGGATTCGGTCGTTGGCCGAGCGGGCTAAGGCACAAGTGTTAGTCGACGCGAAACGACGGACTCCTCGGGCGCAGTTCAAATCCCATGGCTGAAAAAAAATATATTTTTTTTCCAAAATTATCTATTGGATCGTAATATGTTATAATATCAGCATCAATAAGCAATATAAATATAGTTTAAAAAAATAAAAAACACGCTTTCATAGCACATCAAACTAAAAAGTGAAAAATAAATATAATTTTAAAAACTAAAAAACACGCTTTTAAAGCACATCCAAACTAAAAAGTGAAAAATAGTGACTAATATAAACTGAAAACAATAATGAACGAAAATACTATTAGTATTGAAAAAAAGCGTGGGGCGCTTTGTGCCATATTTTTCGTATATCGAGCAACCCACGCTTTCTTCACAATAATACTAGTATTTTCGTTCATTATTGTTTTTCAGGTGATATTAATAATTATTTTTTCACTTTAGTGATAGACATCTTTTATCGTGTTTTTGGAAATTTTAAACTATATTTATTTTTTGTCTACACTCGGCCCCTGAAGTACTGCTCCCAATTACGAATCGCCCTGTATATACAACTGTGTAACGTGCCATATTCCAAAGGAAAACTATGCAAATATTTCAAGGCACTTAATTTCACGTTTTTGCAACAACCCTTGATGATCATTTAGAGGTACTGATTTATCTGAAGATGATTTATTCCGGGACAACTGAAGAAACATAACAATATTAAATGTAAATTAAAAAATACATCCTGGCAAGCCAACAGCAGAATGGTAGGTATTGGTAATACGAATACGAGTATGTATCCCAGCAATTTGCGGAATTTAAATGCTGTACAAAAAAAGAGAACTTTGTTTACTATTTATGTGATAACGACTATTTTATTGATGATAATGTGGAACCTTTGGACTTCTCTCTTAATATTCTATATGTAATAGCTTTAAAATTAAACAAATTTAACATACCGTAGTATTAACATTTCATTACATTTTAGTCAAAGGCTAAAGCACTTTATACTTCATATGATTATCATTTCTGTTATATGTATTTTCGTTCAAAGAATGTGCAAAATAAAGTTAAAATTGTTTCAACCATGTATTTGAGATTAAGTGAGGCTATGAATTACAAACAACAAAGCCAGTTTACAACTGGCTCGCCAAAAATACCTTTTTATTTAGGGTCTTAAAAGTCTAGATATACAGGGTGGGGCAATAGTGCGTCCGACTTCGATATCTCGAGTTCTATGATAGCAAGAAACTTGATTTAAAAACATAAGTAAACTAGACAACAAAGTCTATAACCGGAAATTGTTTTCGAATATACAGGATGAGCCAAGACGATTCTACAGGGTCAAGTAACATTTTTTTTTAAATGAAATGTCATGTATGTCAGAACATGGTATAATTTCAACTAAAAAAAAGTTATTACATCCAAGTGGTTGGGAGAAAGTCAATAATAATACAGGAGTGAAAGGAGGCCACAAAGGGGTTTCAAAATGTTCTTATATACATGGCATTCCATTCAAAAAATGTTAGTTGACCCTGTAGAATCATCTTGGCTCACCCTGCTATATTCAGAAAATAATTTCCTGTTATAGACTTTTTTGTCTCGTTTACTTATGTTTTTAAATCAAGTTTCTAGCTATCATAGAACTTGACATATCGAAGACGCACTATTGCCCCACCCTGGAGCACCCTTCCTGGACGAAGTGATAAAAACTGCGTAAAAAATAAAGATTGCTATGTATCGACTTTAACAAAATATGACAAGAGAACTACAAAAGACTTATAGTGTGCAGTGTGCCTAAAATACATGACAAGCTGTAGTCACTGGATTAAACCATTCATTCCAAGTTTACAAATGTAATGCTTTAAAATAACTCTGAACTTCATCATTTGTATGATTTGTACAAATTTTGAAACCTTTGTTCAAGAATATACTTTAATCTGCTAGGCGAAAACAAACAATTCTTTTCATAAAAGAATATTATGATGGCTATTTCCTTGTTGATTCACAAAAAAGAAATCCACTGGAAAATAACGTAAACGATGGATAAATGAAACAGTGCCAAGTTCGGCGACACTTCAAAGGAGATGTGCTTTAAGTAAGTTCTTTTATGATGTATGCGTATATGTGGATTATTCCATGTGAATCGTGATCAACTACCTCATATATTTTAGTAAATTTATTAAATTTTTTGTGATAAAAACATACACGAAGTTCGCATTTATAATTATTAATATAAACATATTTTAATTTTACTTTTAAAAACGGACGCTTTGACCCAAGTGGTGCTGAGAGCCCTCCTTATATTTCAAAATCAACTAGGGTACTTTCGGGAGCAGGTTATTTTTCTCTGATAGAGAACTACAATCTTAAACGTCATACTGACTAATGGATTAGCTTAAGCAGTTGCAGACACTGGCTGAACCATAGCTTAATAGTAAGTTAGGCAAGAAGTGTATTTAGTTCTAGTCTCCAGGAATAACCTACAGATTATTATGTTTACTAACAGAGTCACTGTAGACTAATGAAATGCTCTATATGTAGCCTTTATAACCAGTAATGGAGACGTATTAAATTAAGTTAAACAAAGCACGTAATGCAACCCCCTGTATTAATAAAGGTGGCTCGAGGCACCTTATGCGGGAAAGAACTACACATTTTTCAGACAACGGACATACACCAAATATCGAGTATGCTAGAATAAATTTATATTTTAGAAAAAATTACAGCTTCTCGACTAGGAATCGAACACAGGACCCTGAGATGAGAGTCAAGTATTCCTACCATTCGGCCACGAAGTTATTATAGTATAAACTATTATATTTATAGAAATGTTTAAAGTAAGTTGATTCGGCAATCCGAAAAATAATTAAATATATCACTTTAAATGAAATTTGTATAAATCACATTTGAGACTAAAATTACAAATTAAAAAAATAACGACCTTGTAAATGAAAACATTTAAAGAAAAATTTTACATAAAATGTTGAGAATAATCAAATATCTATTTCAGTGCAGGTGCTGTTGGTATTCGACTGCGCCACTTACGTAATTCTAAATTTCACCTACCCACACAAGGTCTGGGATTTAATTGTACAATTTCGTATTTTTTTATAATCACTATGACCATATCCGGTTATATCGGAAGTAACAACAACTAACTTTATAGTTTGAAAAAAATGAAATCGAATTTTATTAATAACTTTTTTTTAATTTGACCACAATTAACATTAAGGTTAAGTGCCAGTAAACACGATTTCGAAGCAAGTTGCTTCATTGTCGAAGATGGCAACAAAATGTGCTGTGAAAAAATAAAGTTGCTAATTGCAATACACAGAAGCAAGCCAAAGTTAAAGTTAAACTAATAATCGTGTTGAAGTTGGAGTTAAAAATGATGCAAACTGAGGAGACTATTAGTTCAAAAAAAGAATATAAAAAATTTGAATATAATAATATGTTGTAAACACTTACAAAAATATGGCGTTGATATGTAAACATAAATAATTTCCTTTTTGACACATTTGAAATGGCGTCATTAATTTCTTTAGGAGATTTGCAATTTGAAATATATTTACGAGTTTTACTGCATGGGCGCCTGTTTAATTTTTAAACTAAACTGTGTTCATTCGTTCACTACACACTAAGCAGAAAGATTTTGTATATTTATGTGTTAATTTAAAACAAACGTAAACAGTTTATTTTGTATTTTATTATTGGGTTATATTAAAATTTTACGGGTCTAATAATTTACACATATATGAAAGTAAAAGTACCAATAAAAATGGAAGTAAATTTTTAGTATGCATTATTAATTTTCATGTTTTATACAGGGCGCACCATGAAGCAGGATATCCACGCCCTTGGTCTATTTGATTCATTTGTTATTTTAGGTAGATTTCATTCATTTGTTATTTTAGATAAAGAGAAAGGGCAGATAATCTGATTAGTAATGGTCCTTATAAAAAAACTTTCTAGAAATCCATTACCAAAAATGGTTATTGAGGTAAAAAATGTATTTAAATCCTACAACAACCTTATTATTTCAGCTTTAAATAGAAAGTTACATATATCTAACCCAAGTGTACCTAGATTGTACTGCTTGCCTAAGATACATAAACCAGGAAAGTCGGTACGTCCTATTGTTTCACCAATCAGATCGCCTACTTACCACATATCAAAATGGTTAACAGAAGAGTTCGAAAATTTACCATTTGCACCACCTAGTTTCTCTGTGATCAATTCCAACGATTTCAATAATAAGGTGAAAAATATTTAGTTGCAAGAAGGTGAAATTTTGATCTCCTTTGACGTTTGTTCATTGTTTCCAAGTGTTCCGATACCACAGACCTTGGACTACCTTAAGGATCTACTAGAATTAAACAATCTCAGTCCAGATGTAGTAAAAGAATATCCTAAACTCATCAAACTTTGCATGAATATGCATGATAATTTCATGGAACAACATGAAGGAACAGCAATGGGTAACTCTTTGTCACAATTCATTACCAATCTCTTCATGAATAGATTCGAGACGGAAACAAAAGAAGAATTCGAGTATTTCCCAAGATTTGGCTTAGGTACGCGGATGATATTTTTGCAGTGTTCGATACAAAAGTCGCTGATATTGATAACTTTGTATCTAAATTAAACAATAGTTTCGCGTCAGTTAAGTTCACATATGAAACTGAAAACTCTGGACAACTACCATTTTTAAATGTATTAATAATTAGAAATAGTGAAAATAAGTTAGAATTTGACATATACAGAAAAGATACCAGTACTCTAAGATATATTTCTTAGGACTCTCACCATTGTGCTTAACACAAAATGGCGAGTTTTAATTTTCTAGTCCATCATCTATTAAGCTTCCCTCTCAACAAGGAGAGGTAACATATTTTTTCTTAAAATCGATAGTTGTGATTTTTTATATACATTTTTAATATACACGTGTAAATGGTATAATATCAACAAAAAAAAAGCATTACATCCAAGTGGTTGGGATAAAGTCAGTAATAACGTAGTAGTGAAAGGAAGCCACAAAGAGGGTTCAAAAAATGATCTGATATACCTGGCATTTCATTTAAAAAGATGTTACTTGACCCTGCAGAATGGTGTTAGCTCACCCTGTATATTCGAAAACAATTTCCAGTTATAGACTTTTTTGTCTAATTTACTTATATTTTTAAATCAAGTTTCTATCTATCATCGAACTCAAGATATTGTCGAGTCGGACGCACTATTGCCCCACCCTGTATATCGGATATAATTTATTTATAGCTTGTGTCATAGTAATAATGTATTTGCTGACGAATTGGAGTTAAATAATATCCCACAAGATCTTATCAAACTGCTGAAGATACAGTAAGAAAAATTTTCATTGCTGGATGAACTTACATTCTGCGCACATAAATTAACATCAGTCTAAATTGTAAAAATTGTAATTGCTAATTGTTTTCTTTTATAATTTATTTTAAGGCCTACTTTTCTCTAATTGGGAATATGGACCTCAAAGTCTAAAAAACTGGTTATATCGCTTTCGATATAAGTTAATTTGTTTTATAGGTTCATAACTGATGAATATCAGACTTTCCAGACGAAAATGTAAAAGATCCCATATTTATTTAAGAAATTACAAAAAATATCAGGTGTTTTCAGGTTATAACGTTTAAATTAGTTATTTTTCAGTAGAAACTTCAAGGAACTTAATAAATATATCATATCTTAACTTTAAAGAAATCAAATGATCGTATTGGACTATTAGCTACAGAAATTACATTTGAAAAAAATTACAATTTTTTAAATTTTATTTTAATTCATACTTTTTCAAAGGGCTTAATTGTTTTTAGAAGTACAGTAATTATATCCACAGAACATTTTGATTCGTAATTACATTTCTTCCACAGACGATCACAGAACACAACTCTAAATGGCATTATTTTATTAAATATGATTTGAAGGAAACAACTACTCAGCGGGCAAATACCCCGACCTGCATTGGATTACACCTTCATATCCTGATAGATCGATAGCCAATATCATTTGTCAATTCCTAACCAGACATAGACCGGCTTCAAACTTATTTGTTCTCCTCAGTATGCCATAGGTTATCGATCTATCATGATTTGAAGGTGTAATCCAATGCAGGTCGGAGTATTTGCCCGCTGAGTAGTTGTTTCCTTCAAATCATATTTAATAACAGTAGTTTAGTCCACTTGGGCTAGAGGTCGCCGCTCTCGGTACTTGCTTCGCACAGAGACATCTATGATGTCGGTCGGATAGTAGCATTTAGACCATACGAGAAGTTTCATACCTCTCACCACTACAGGCATTATTTTATTTGGTCTTTCCCAGCTTATAACTAACTTGCAGACATCATATTAGTGGTTCAACACTAATACCATTACCATTATTCCTAAAAACTATTCAGCAATTTACCATTTTGCATTTCAAAGTAGGTATCCCTTCATTTACTTCTCATATGAATAGATATTATTTAGATAATAAATAGGAAACAATTATGGAACATTTAATTTCCTTTAAACTTACTGATAAAATAGTTTCATTTGCCTATTTTGAACATAGAATAGTTCTTTCCCCACATTGATAAATTTGTGGTTAATTTCAGGTTACTAAATTGGTCAAATCAGAATTCTAACCATCAGTAGGACAAACTGACGTAAGACAATAAGTGTTAGGTGTGAGTTATCCTCATGCGATGATACTGAGAGACGTCTGATTTGCCACGTTCTATTTATAACCGTACAAATTAAAATTAGTAATAACCTTCCCTTTAATAATTAATTAAAAAATGATTAATAACGGTTTTACTAAAATTAATATTGAGATACATGTCTCATCACAATTATTAAATTTTGTATAATTTCCAATTAGTTAGATTTGTTTCAAAAACTGAGATAGAAATCACATCCAACAGTTTTAATTTTAATGATTTAGACATGTGTCCTGTTTTTGTTAAGATTCCCGGTAGCACCGGTAGAAAATATAAAAATACAAATGCTTCCAAACAGCACAAAAAATAAAACGTATAATATGTAGCGTGCAGTCTGGCCAGATGCTGCCAAACGTACAAGACTTTGTCGGTCCTTAAGCGACTGTATTAATATCAGACGTCGGAATGTTCCTACCTCCGAACTTGATTTTCACCTCGTAGCACATTTAAATCTTTCAGCCCCACAGAAAACTCCAGTCCCTATGTAAAATACACATGGCTTTAGTTTGCTACGAGGCCCCGGAGAGACATACACTACATATAAAGAATTTCTATCCAATCTGAATAAAAACAGACTTGTAAAACACTGAGGATTTAGATCGTGTTTGGGGAACGATTAAAGAAGTTAATTGCTTTTACATATTGTAGATAAGATATATCATCAGAGTTCCAACGGCGATTATTTATTCGATATTTAAATATTTTATAGGTAATGCAGGCACTAAATAAAAATAAAATTAATATTAAGTTAGACTAATACCTTGTATTCATATTTTTTGTTAGTCTAGATATACAAATTGAACATTTCAGAATACGTATTACCATGTATTACGGATATATCAGTTAAAACAACTACTTTTGTAGCTAACACTAAGTAGGAAATATATTATACAACATTAGTTATGAAGAATTATGTTTAATGACTTAAAAGGAACACTGTCTACAATGTACAAACATTTTTAATCGAATTACAACGTTTCAAATAATCTCATGGAAAGCCGTAACCATTTCTACAAAATCTGCTCTCACTTTAATTTAATCTAAAACTTCCACTACTGCATTAGCATTAAGGAAGTGCTGCTGAAATAAAGGAAATGAAATCTTCCGAATAGTTTTAGTCGAGTTCCTGAATCAGCTCGAGATATATCCTAAATGCATATTTTTTTAATAATAATTGTCAGATAATTCATGAGCTATTATGACTGAAGATTGAGAGAGTAATTTAATATGTAAAATAACTTTCCGATTATTTGTTTTTAAACAATATTACATTCGACATGCGTTCGCCATCAAGTTAGCCTAATTTGGAAACAATTAAAACTAATGAATATTGTGTTTTATTTTTAGTTTTATTACTGCTACTGCTTGGGATTACAAACGACTAAAGTCCGACTCTATTGGCACTATCTTTGATTTTCGGCTTTAACGGAATGTATTTAATGTACTTTTTTTTCGAAATATCCCATGCCGGACAGTCCTCCCGTGGTCTCCGACGCCTCACGGGAGTCGCGCCGGTGCATTAACTACAGCCACTCCCCACATCCCGCAGGGTTCGTGACTGTAGATATCAGAATTGTGTACCCTAAGCAGACGGAGAGAACCCAGAATGCGTGCAATTTTTTTATGAACCTAAGTAAATAAGTAATTTAAAAATATTGGCAATTCCTTTTGTTAATATTTTGAATAAGGTAATATCAAAAATAACTCTATTAAAAATATTTAAATAAAAAGGGAAAAAGGAGCATACTTTTAACAAAAAAATTCATGTAGGAAAGATTTTACACCCTCAAAAACATTCAAGAACACATCACCACTTCTATACAATACAAAAACAACTAATAAACTGAAAATGGTCATGCATTATTAGTGTTTTTTATTTAAAAACAAATTAGGTTCCTCTTCGCAAGGCAAGCAGAAACACGTGTCGGTAGATAATTTAAAGTTTTTTAAAGTGAGTGTCAACTGGTGAGTACCTTGTGTTTTATTTATTTTTGGTTTTACTAGATAGAATAGTTGAAATTAAAAATAACATTATCGAGTCAGTAGTACTGAACATAATGTGCATATTATCTTTTTTTGTAATCCAAGTTTCAGCGTTTTGGCAAAAGCCGGGAAAATAATTGTTTAAAAAGATATATGTTATACTTATCTGTAATAAGATTTGTAAAAGTTAGTAAATAATAATTAGCAAAAAATTTTCAGTTAATATTATTTTTCATTCCACTCTGTTTTTTATTTGCTCAATATTCCTAAATTATTTGTTTTTTGGGATTCTCACATTAATGTCGTTATGCACTGACAATTGAGGGGTTAGGGCGTAAAACCTGGTAAGTGACAAATTGTCATAAATTACTTCTATAACGTAAAACATGGTAAAGACCATTTAAATACAGATTCCACTTCAAATTTCCAGAAATCTCAAATAGATGTCGCTATATGTATGATGTAATATGTGTTATCTGCACTTCTGAGCACGAAAACAAAGTTTACAGAAAAGTTTACAGAATAAATTATTTATTCCGTAAACTTTGACAGAAAAGTTTACAGAATTATTTATTCCGTAAACTTTGACGAAAATAATGGCAAGTGTTAATATGGCGACCAGACGACGTGTTTTGATGTGCTCTAACATGAATACAGCTAATGAATATTTGAGTGATTCTACTGGACCTGATCCCTATTCTACTGATGAAGATTCGGAATACACTCTAGATGAAGAAAACGGTGAAAATGAGGTAAAAAAGTGTTATAACCTATATTCTTGTTCTACAATGAAACAATGTTATCTGCTGTAGATACCACATTTTGAATCAACGCACAGTGGGGCCAAATCCACAAAACTCACTAATAATTACTTTTTACAATATTTGGCAGAAAACAATGTCATAAATATTATATTCATTATTTTTACGGTTCGGTTAAAACCAGAAACCATATTGTCCAAGTATCGATGTCGGTCGGTCCATCTGTCCGTAGTGTTTCTCTCTCCATTACTAAACCAACTTAGTTCAAATTTAAACATGTGTAATATTAACTAAATATGGTGGCTAGCTGTCCATTTTTTCTTAAATTCCGACGTAAATCGTGAAAGTATGCGAAAGTATACTCACAATTATGAAAAACATACGTTCGTGTTATTATTATTATTTTTTTTAAGCTGCACGAGGTTGCAGTTAATTTCTACAGGTTGATTAGTAAACATTTTAAGAAGTGTGTAAAAAAAATAGCGATAATAGATCAGAGTCGGAAGTGTACCATAAATCCATGAGAAAATAAACTTTTCACAAAAACACACTATTGTCGTATGGTTTTGCAAAAACAGAATAACAACACAGTCTCATTACGGATGCAACACGACTGAAGTATACTAACCAATAAGTGACATAATCGCAGCCTTCTTCCTCCTCACCTCGGCTACAAATCGTGATCGTGAATGCAATTTTATATGCTCTGTCTATCACTATATTAGTATGCACAAACGAAATTAATTATAGAACAACTTTAAATTTTGATTTTCAGCATGTTTTCTTTCCTTGGCCCCACTGTGCAACGTTCATGAATACTGTAAATAATGGTAACTAATTGCAGAGCATGTTTTACATGCTCATTCAGTGAATTTTTCCATGCAAAATCTTACCGAACATTCAGAGGTACTGGGAGAGAGGTTCCTGACAAAGTAATAGGACCTGACTGCTCTTGCAAAAATAAGTGTTTTGATATTATGAATATTATAAACCGACAACAGAGTTTTAGAAATTTTTGGAGCATGGAAAATCATAATATGCAAAATGCTTACCTATTCGGATGTATGACAATACAGAAAGTCAAAGGTAAAATCTGTAATTATTACAGGCAAAATAACAGCTTAAATTTGTTCATCCCTATTGTATACTTTATGTGCCTGGTTTGTCTTAAAATGAGCTACGACCCATTCTCATATCAATATTTATTTCAGTATAGCCTTTTCCTAAAAACACGTAAACATTACAAATTATTGTAAGCAGTCAAATTACGTATTTATTTTTAAACGTATAAGAACGAACAGTCAGCAGGTATTTAGTAATGAAATTAAAGAAGCAGTGCTAAAACCAAATTGAAAATCCGTGTAAATGTTTAAGGATCGCATGAATATAAATTGTACATTATAAGGTTATTTAAATATAAAGTGGAAGACGTAAAATAAAATATTATAAGCACTACACAAATACTTGCTTTAACTTATCCTCCAGTTCTCTAAAATCATCTTACTGTGTAATTTACAAAATTAAATTATTACATTTGACCTGTTTTATTTGTCAGGCAGTGTGGTCTCTTTAAAGATGAACATTCGCAATAATTATCCAATTATGAAATAAATACTATGAGATAAATATAACTGTATTTGTTCCAGTTGTAAACATGAGGTATGTTTGGGTGACTTATTTACGATCCTGTTTTTGGTTAGGTGCCCTGTGAGGTATGACGTAAATAAAGCGTATATTCAAAAAATTATTTTTTTCAATTTTTTAGGCTGTTTAGAAAAGAGACAAACACATTATAACTGATCGTTCTTTTTCACAGTGATCATAAAGCTACGAAAATCCGATTGATTTTTTAAGAATTTTCGATTTGGATGGAATGAAATTTTAAAAAGGGGACAATGGAAAACACAAAAAACTAAATATTTCGGAGTTGGAAAGAAGGTTTTTAGGTTTCATTTTTGTTTTTAGAATGACTCAAAATGTTTCTAACACAGTGGTACTGTAAATTTCGTTACAATATATAGTGTCCCATAATTAAGTACCTTCCTTCAATGGGGTGATAAAACAATAAAAAATAAAGTTGGGTTTTGTATATAAACATTTGCCCTATACTAGTTCACAAAGGACTAACTTGGAACTGCAGCAATTGTTCAATGATAGGTACCGATATGCAGGCGTTGCAGCATGCTTTAGTGGAACTTAAAAAATTAAATTGCAGAATTAAAAAAAACTACTAAGCAAAACACTTCTAGCACTATTGATAACAACCGGTTTGAGGAAATTGTGCAAGAAATTAGTGCAAGGGAAAAACGAAAATGTAACGTTGTTATCTTTGGCATCAGTGAGCAACAAAATTCAGAATACCAAACACGAGCAGCTCAAGACAAGCAACTTGTTACTAACATACTTCAGTCAATATCTGTGCCAATGTCTGGAAATGAAAATATTAAAGCAATTCGTATAGGAAAGCTTGATGAAACGAAAAATGTTTCTCGACCAGTAAAAGTTACAGTAAGCGATGAATCTATCGTTCATGAAATTATTCATAAAGCCAGAAACTTAAAAGCACTGAAAACTATAAAAATATTAACATCTCATTGGATCGTACGCCCAGACAAATTGAATTGTACCGTACGGTTAAGAGGCAACAATTAAGTATGTACGAAGTGTTCCAAAAGTTGTCGCTTTAAACTAAATGAGCCCAACGATCAACGAAGTGTACTGGACTTAACATGTTATTACCAAAATGTGCTCGGTTTAAGAACTAAAGTTGACGAATTCTACTCCTCTGTAAGTACTAACGAGTTCGGCATAATTGGTTTAACCGAAAGCTGGCTGACAAACGAAATTTCCAACTCAGAATATTTCCCGGACTCATATAGTGTGTTTAGATCTAATAGAAAACTGGATGTTACTGGGCATTGCTGTGGTGGTGGAGTTCTTCTGGCGTTCAACAATAATATGTTTCTCTGCTACTATAAATCTGACTGTATAACAAATGCACTTCCTATTATCAACATAGTAGGCTGTAAATGTTTTGTAAATTCAAGTGTCATATTTGTATATGTAATTTATATTCCACCTAATGTGAGTATTGATGATTTTGAAATTTTTTTTGAACTATTTGAGCAAGTCTTAAGCACAAATAGCAGTATTATGATTTTAGGTGATTTTAAATTTTAATAATGAAAATGTAAGAGACGGTAGGTCTCAAATCGTCTCTCACTTCATGTCCTTCACCAACTTATCTCAAATTAATAATGTGGCAAATATTAATGTACGTCTATTAAATCTCATCTTTTCAAACATTAATTGTAAGGTTATTCGAGATAATGCTCCTGTCGTTAAAGAGGACTTACACCATCCTGCTCTGATGTTATACTTACGGTTAAAGGATATTAAGCACATACAATTTTCAAATAACCCATCAAGTAAACCATATAACTTTAGAAAAGCTAATTTTCCAGAATTATACAATGCCATTTTAAACGCAGATTGGAACTTTTTGTCAAACATAGCAAATGTTAATGATGCCTGTTCAGAATTTTGTATCCATTTATACTCAATTCTTGACCAATATGTTCCAACATATAATAATAAAATTAAAAATAATTACCCAAAATGGTACACCGCTGAAATTAAAAATAATATAACTTTGAAAAACAAGTATCGTACAAAATATAAAAAAGATAAAAACATCCACTTTTTAGAAGAATACGAACGATTAAGAACTTTAATAAAAACTCAGATAAATACTGCTTATAAAACCTTTCTTGATAGTGTACAGAACTCCGTAACGAGTGAACCTTCCAATTTCTGGTCTTACATTCAAAATAAAAACAAAACAACTAGGATTCCCGGTTTACTAACACATGAAGATAAGACCTACGAAAATCCTCATTCTATAGTAAATGGTTTAGGAGACTTTTTCAGCAGTGTTTACTTACCCCCTAGCGAGAATAAAACAGATACCAAAATTAACAATGTGTTATGCTTTAATATTGATGCTTTAAGAGAGAATGAAATTGTAGTTGCTACCAAGAAGCTTAAAAATAAAATGACCTCAGGTCATGATAAAATACCCTCTTTTTACATTAGAGACTGTGCATATGCTTTAGCTAAACCACTTCTTGTTATCTACAACTTATCAATCGCATCAGAAACATTTCCAGATTGCTGGAAATTAAGTAGATTATGTCCTATTTTTAAAAGCGGAAACTCAAGCGAAATTAGTAACTACAGAGCCATTTCAATTCTCTGTAATTTTGCAAAGGTCTTCGAGATTTCATTGTATAGCCGCATCTATCCTTCTCTAAACACTTTAATATCATCGTACCAACATGGTTTCATGGAAAAGCGATCAACATTCTCTAATTTATGCATCATAAATCAATATATTTCAAAGGTACTCGACATTCAAGGCCAGGTGGATGTGATATATACTGATTTCTCGAAGGTCTTCGATTGCATAGATCATGAGCTTCTTTTGGAGAAACTGAATATGTTCGGATTTAGCTCTCATCTTATTAACTTTTTTAGGTCATACTTAAGTAACAGAAAACAGTATGTAATGTACTATGGGCATGAGTTTGAACTTTTTATAGCAACCTCGGGTGTACCCCAAGATTCCAACCTTGGACCATTACTGTTTCTGCTATTTATAAATGATCTTACCACTGAAGTAAACTGTGAGAAATTGGTATTTGCCGATGATCTGAAAATCTATGCAAACATAAGTAGCCTTAACGATTGCGTAGAAGTTCAAGAACAACTAAAATCAATCGAAAACTAGTGTAATAATAACAACCTTCATTTAAATGCTTCAAAATATAAAGTAGTTACTTACACTCGGAAAATTAACCCAGTATTGTATGATTATACCTTAAATTCTCTTATACTTGATCGTTGCGAAGCAATAAAAGATTTAGGAATAATATTCGACTCAAAACTCACTTTTTTTGAATCACATCGAGCAAGTTACTGCATCGGCATTAAAAATGTTAGGCTTTATCATCAGAAACTGTCGTTCATTCTCTAATGAGTTTGCTCTAAAAACACTTTACTATACATATGTACGATCAAAACTCGAATACCGCTCATTAGTCTGGTACCCGTACTATGCCTCCCATAAAAACACAATTGAGAATGTGCAGCGCAGATTTCTTAAATTTTTATCTTTTAAAATCGATGGATTTTATCCGGAAAGAGGCTATCAGCATTTCTTATTACTTAGCAGATACAATTTTTCTACTTTAGAATCACGGCGCATAATAAATAGTCTGAAAATATTATTTAATCTATTTCACAATAAACTGGACTGCTCTCCACTTCTAGCCACGATTTCGTTTCACATACCAGTAACCTCTCGCCAAAGTATAACTTTTCATTGTGAGCTAGCTAGAACTAACGTTCTCCTTAAATCTCCTATATATGTGATGTACAATAACTTCAATGAGATCTCAAATACATGTGACATAAATTGTAGCAAATTTTCGGAAATTATTGCTGCTGCCAGTAATAGGTTTAATAACCAATATTAGTCCCTCTTCCAGCCTTTTATTTCTTAAATGTGTATCTGTATGTATATGTTACTTTACATTAAACTTTCTGTGTTATTATTACTTAATTATACATTATATTATTGACAATAATTTGTAACCTTTATTTTTACCATTATCCATATGACATTACTTCTATTATTAGGTAATATTATTAGGTAATATTATTAGGTATTATTATTAAGTATTATTATTATTAGATAATCTTTCTGTCTATATTTATGTATGTGACATTATTTTTATTATTAGGTAATACTTGTTACCATTATTAATATTATTAATTGCTTTTTATTGTATTTGTCCTGTAATTGGATCGTTGATCTGTTGGACAATAAATGATTATTATTATTATTATTAAAGAATCTACAACCCCTTAAAGGAGGTAAGTACAACATAGTTATATGCCAATAAATTCGAAATTTTTATTTAAATATCATGATGAAATATTTTTCTCTTAGTAGTGTGAGGTTAAGGTAAAAATATCAGCTCAAAATTTCCGAGGGGTGTCCGGCCCATGTTTACCCTGCTATACTGCTTTCAGAATCCAGTAACAAAACAAAAACCATGTGAAACATTATATCAGAAATAGAGGGGAAACAAAGGTCTAAAATAGAAATAAAAATTCATAAAAATAACATTGAGGAAAATGGTAATGAAACTGAAAATAATTTAATAATTTAATAAGCATTTTACGATTGATTTTATCACGCCATATAATAGACAAAAAGGTTTTGATTTTTTGAATGCTAACGTACCTGTAGGTAACATTTCGTTCTTTCTTTCTCCTTTAAGTGATCAAGATATATTTACATTAATAAATAAACTCAAACCATCTAATTCTAGTGGCTATAATAAATACAATTTGCTAAAAAACAGTAAACATCTAATTTGCAAATCTCATTCACATCTTATAAATTTGTCTTTTGAAATGGAGTTTTTCGCAGAAAAATTAAAACTTTCAGTGGGTTGCCCACTATATAAAAAGAGTGACTCAAATGCTGACTGTAATTACAGAACTGTCACATGATTCTATCCTTTCGAATTAGCATTAAATGGTCACCTAGCAATATTTCGTATGCATAATCATTTAATTTCACCGGTACAACATGGTTTTGTGAAAAATAGAGTAGATACACCATTAAGTAATTTCCATATACAAATTAATGTAAATGCACGATAAAAAACTTTGCCCAGGTTAATATTTTTTGTTTAGATGTGAGACATTTTTTCGGATAAGCAAAACCTATTTTTCAAACAACCAACCTCTGACAAATCCTTTTAACCCAGATGTTTATTTAAAAAAATTTTTAAATGATTTTATAGGACCCATAAATAGTTATAGCCAATATGAAAAAGTTTGTTCCTAAGTAAAAGTTAATTACTTCTTTATGAATATAGAGCCAGCTATTACTTTTTAGTGCGCAACGAACGATAGCAGAAAATATAATAATAATAATAAAAATAATCTCCTCATTAAGGGCGAAATTAACCTTAGAGATATGGTTCTCTAACACAACCCAATAAAAATGTGAGGCGGGGGTCAGTTAATCTATCTCGATTTCCTCCTGTTTTATACAAGGTCTACAAAAGCATATTAAATGTATAAAAATATTTGAATGTCTACTCACCTTTTTCCAAATCGGGATTTTTGAAAGCTCGTGTAACAGAACAATAAACAAAATCAGAACTAGATTAAAAATGCACCAGTTGAAAATATAAAGAACAGTTTACTACACTTGATGTGCGGTTTCAGCAATCAACCCGGGACCATCGGCATCGGGATGAATTTAATTAATTAGAGGATCTTTCTCCACTAATGGGAAACTGGCGGTCCCAAGCGTATTTTACGCACATAACATTATATTGATACGTTATAACTATTTTAAATTGTAATGCATTTTTTTCTGATTACAACTTACTATTGAAATGATAGATTCATCTATATCTCATCTTAAAAAAATCAATTATGACAATGGAGTATCAATAAATAATTTAAACTCGCCAGGGGACTGTTGTTCCGTTCGGGCGAAACATGTCCGTCAACGATGAAGAGTTAAATACTACTGTCAAAATTAGGCAATTCTTCACTTTTTTTGTTTACAAGCTTAAGCTATAGAATGATTTTGTGATTTTTTTTAAACTTCAACAGGGGACCGATGAAGTTTAAAAAAAGTTAATGGACAACTTTTTAGTGTTATTTTATCGAAATAAATATTTCAAATAGAAGTTTTTCCGCTTTGTAATTTTGCATAAACCTTCATAGATCAACTACAAACCGCACTATTTATCAAACTCAAATAGCATTCTTAGATGTTTCTTTCAAGTTGTAATATCTTAAGTAGAGACAAACCAGGGGACTGTCTTTTCAGTGGTTGAAACGCAAAAAAAAACAAAGAAATATAGATGAATCTATCATTTCAATAGTAAGTTATAATCAGAGAAAAATGTATTACAATTTAAAATAGTTATAACGTATCAATATAATGTTATGTGCGTAAAATACGCTTGGGCCGCCAATTTCCCATTAGTGGAGAAAGACCCTAGAGATTATGTTAATCAACTCGTGAAAGATACGCCGAATGAAGTATACTACGAATTGATAATTTTGTTCAATAACATCATGCGGTTGTATCAGACTTTATTAAATAGTTGCTAATGTCTCTAGTTAGAATATTTCAAACAGTATTTTGTAAACTACATTAATTTGAAACAAAAGTACATAACGGAAATCCCTGTCGTGTAGGAAGTGAGGTATAGTACGGTACTTCACTGTACCGATAATGGTTACTTGTGTACCGATTTTTAGTGGTCTGATATTTTTTAGACCGATACATTCATAATTAATACCGTACCGGGTAATGTATGCCAGTAATGATTATTTGTGTACCAGTCTTTTGTAGGCTCGATATTTTTTGGACAGGTACATTCACAACTAATACTGTATTAGTACTCTGGCCAACCCCATTTATGCTGCTGATAAGCGTTAAGTAGCAGATGTTAATTGTCCGATTCCAAGGTATTGTATCAGACCGATATTTTTCGATTGAAATGTACATCTACTAGGTATCGATATTTCGCCATGCACCGCGCATCCCTAAGCTAGTATGAAAATGTATCATTGATGTACCGATATATACTAGTCGGGATTGAGCAGAACCGATATTTCGTCATGTACCGAAGATCCCTCCCAAGTAATAATTTTAGTTTTAAAATGCTCTATAAGATATTCTTAAAGCTCATTTCTAAGACTACTTATAGACGTAAATAGTCTGAAAAAAAATTCATAAAATTGATTTAATACCCTTATAAGAGTACAAGGGCAAACCTTGAGAAGGGCCTACATGCCTCTTTTTAAAACTATTATTAAAACTATAATGATGTACTGGGATGGGGACCTAGTGGGCTAAAATTTTCAACGACGCTAAGTTTACTGTAAAACGTAGGTTAAACAGTTCTTAAAATTAAACCAAGATAGATTTATTGGGGTTCAAAATAAAACAAAGAAGATTTAGTGTCGTATCCCCCCAGAAAAAAACAATTATGTTGCTACGGACACGTGTTTCAGAATTATTGCCCCTCATCAGCATATCGTAGCTAAGGAATTGGATCTAGGATGGGATAGATCAGGAACAAGAACTAAAATAAAGCTGGAAAGTGCAGTACACAGTATTCAGTTGGTGCCATCATGTTCCCATGTGCCATAAATGAGAGCTCTATTGTGTACTGCTCGTTTCCACTTGGAAAATACAAACAAAATAAGATAGATTTATTTGGGGTTCAAAATAAAACAAAGACAAAAGAAGGTTTAGTGCCATATCCCCAAAAAACCCCAATAAATCTATCTTGTTTTGTTTGTATGTGCCAGGTGGAAATGAGTAGTACACATAGAGCTCCGTGTGTCGACTGTGCTCATCGAGGCCCCTTTTGTGGCACATGAGAACATGAAGGCACTAATTGAGTACTGTTTACTTTCCAGCCTTATTTTAGTTCTTGAGTATATAATAAGATATTTTATTTCAAGAATTATTAATTTATATCGGTAAGATGTAAAAATTGAATTCGTGTTGTGATGTACCCCAATCATTTAATTAAGTTAAAATAGGTTTCGTTTAAATATTCTATATCAGTGCGTTGGTATGTCTTTTTATTTGCAGCATTTCATGTATGTTTCCTCGGTTATACTTAGGTTCTTTTTCTAATATTTGTATGTTGTTAAAATTAAATCCATAGTTTTGTTCTATGGCGTGTTTGGCTAGTGTTGTCGTGTTTTGGTTTTGAGTTTTTATGCTATATTTGTGCGTGTATACTTTTTTTATGTAGATATTGTTTTGACTGGCCTATATAGGTACCATTACAGTTGTTGCAGTCTATCTTGCATATAGTGTTAGTTTCGTCTTCGGTTGGTAGTCTAGGTTTAAGTTTTATGAAAAATTTCTTTGTGGTATTGTATGGTTTATGGGCTATTTTTATATTATGTTGTTTAAATACGTTTGCTATTTTTGCGGATATTGTTGGTGTGTGTGGCATGGACACATATTTATTATTACTATTATTTGGTGTGTGGGTTGTTTTGTTATAGGTTTTGTGTATTCCTTTTTTTATTATTGGTTTATAAAAGTGTTTAGAGTAGGAGTTTGCTTCTAGAAGTTTTATGATTTTTTTCAGATTATTTGGTCTATATTTTGAATGTGAAAGAAAGTTGGATGGTACAACCTGTTAGGCTGTTGATGACGCTTTTTTTGCAGTTGCTTGGTGTGTGGGATTTAAAGTTTAAGTATTTTTGCGACCACACTTCTTTTGTGTACCAGTTGGTTTCGATAATACCGTCCTTATTATATTTAACTGTTAAATCTAAGAACTTTATGCTATTGTTTTGTTCTATTTTCTTAGTGATTTGTAACCTTGAGTGATAATTATTGAATATTAACCGTATATTCTATTTTGTCTTTTGGTAAGCAAATAATGCAGTCATCTACATATCTTTTGTAGAATTTTGGTTGATAGTTAAGTGATTTTAATACTTTATTTTCTAATTCTTCCATTACTAAATTTGCTGTAGTGGCCGATATAAGTGACCCCATGGCGGTTCTGAAAATTTGTGAGATGAATTGATTGTTGTACGTGAAATATGTAGTTTAGACACAAGGTTATTGCTTCGATAAATTCGTCTTGAGTAATGGGTGAATATTTACTAATTTCGGACCATTTATTTTTTTATACATTCTATTGCTAAATCTGTTACAATATTAGTATATAGTGAGGTAACATCAAGTGAAATAATGATATGATCTCTGGGAACTGTCTGGTTTTTTAAAATTCACAAAATTGCCATGAATCTTTAACAAAGGATTCAGTTTTTCCTAAAACGTTACTTAGTATCATAGATAAAAACTGTGAAAGATTATATATGTGGGAATATTTATATTGCTTTCTATTGGTTTTAATGGAATATTTTCTTTACGCAGTTTTGGTAGGCCGTATATGAAGGGAGCATGGCCATTGTGACAAATAAGTTTTTTTTTTTTTGTTCACTAATTAGGTTTTTCTGAGCCATGACTTAATGAGGTCATTAAGCTTATTTTGAATTTTTTTTTGTTGGGTTGTGATTTAGTTTTTTTGTATGTTGTTTCGTTATTAAGCATATTATTAATTTTTCTCTCATATTCTGTGTTATACATAATTACTGTTTTATTACATTTGTCGGCTGTTAGTATAAAAATATTTGAATTTTCTGTTAAAATTTTTTTTGTTTCTTTAATGTAATGATTTAATAGGTTTTTGGTTCCATTATTTGCATTTTTTAGTTTATTTTTATAATTTGTAAGTATATTACAGATTTTGTTTCTAATTTTGATTTTATTTTAGTTGTTAATATTTATTAAACCTTGTTCTACACTTGCAATTATTTTATCGATAAGAAAAGTATTACAAGGCAGAGAGAATTTTGGTCCCAGACTTGATATGTATTTTACATTATTAGGTATTGTCATTTTTGTTAAATTTTTAAGCCAGTTTTGGTTAATTACAATTGGTTCTGATTTGATTCTTGTGTTCATTAGGCTGTTGATTTTTTTAATGTGTTTGGTTTTTGCGTTTGTAAATATGGTTTCTGTCTTTTCATTTATTTTTTTTTTATTAGAAAAAGGACCTAACTATAACCGAAGAAAGGTACATGAAATGTTGCAAATAAAAAGACATACCAACGCCATAAATAATCGCACTGTTATAGATAATTTAAGCGAAATCTATTTTAACTTAATTAAATGATTGGGGTACATTACAACATGAATTCAATTTTTACATCTTACCGATACAAAATAATAATTCTTGAAATAAAATATCTTATTATATACTCACTATTTAAGCAAAATACTCACAGTAAATCATATGTATACATTTCCACGTTATATCTGTAACATAAACAAAACTTTAAAAGCCAACAAACCATGTTAAAATATCTCAGTTGCGTTAAAACAGACAATCCAATAACATGTAACAAAATTTAAAACAAATACTTAATAATTAATAGTGTAAGTGAATTGTAATGTAAAATAACCATAAATATATTTTTAAAATATTATATTAATTGTAGTTCTCTTATAATGGTGTAATAAACCGAAACGTTAGAAATAAATTATAAAATTAGTTATAACTGACCGAAATCCCAAAAAAAAAACTATCAGGTATTATCTGATGTATCTAAATTTATTATACGATTGAGTGTTAAATATCAACGGTTTATAAGTGACGCCATCTGAAAGTAATTGCTATAAAAATAGAAATAGATTCACAGCAGATTTTCATTTTGTGTCATTTTTATGTGTAATATACCGTACATCATTATTTATTATGGTAATGTAGAAGTTATTGACAAGTGTATTTTTACAATAAGATGGACATTTTTAACAGTTTGTTGTTATGGTCTATAAAAATATTGTATGAATTTATAAAAAACGTTTAGACATTTAGTAGTATAAATATTGCCGAACGTTTAATAACTTACTTGTAACTGTTTCTGGAAACATTTTTCTTTTGTCTCTTTTTTCGTTTAGGTAATACGTGTATTTTTTTGTTCAGTCATATAAATTTATACCAGTATTAATTACATTTGATTAAAATGGATTTGATTGAAAAATGTTCTTTATCAGTGCTTAATACTAATTTGAGGCCATTAATTATGATTGTTTGTATAACTACAAATCTGTCATTCAAAAACATCACGGCGTTCTCACGAACGAGTCGGTTCAGTTTTTTGTAACACTTAGGGATCTATTTACCACTCACATATATGGATAAAAAACAAACAAAACCGAGGGTGTAAATGAGGGTTAAGTATATATGTGTTTTTGTAAGTAAATACTTTGCCAGATGTTTTTTTTATTCATAGGATTTCAATACTATACGGAATTATTTAAGAACAATATGTTATTAGTAGCAGTTCAGCTTCCTCTATAAAATCTTGAACTCATCATCATCTTAATTGAAATAAATCAGCATTCCGTGAAAATGGAAATGAAATAACTTATAAAAAAATACAGGGTGTTCCATTTGACTTAAGCAAGTTTTTGCGGTTTGAAGTTTACAAAATGCAACGTCAAAAATGGAACACTTGGTACACTATTATTGAATATCTTCAAACTGTAGAGCGTAGCTCACCTTATGGTATTTCTACGTGCCGAAAAGCAAATGAGTATCTTTTACACGAAGAACGTTAAAAAAGGTTATTGTAAACCATTACACCTGTCAAAATTTTTTTAAAATGTCAAATATCTCTGAAACGGCTGGGTTCTTGTCTTGAGAATTTCATGCTCTTTTCCAAAACCTTAAAATATATAGGGTGTCCCATTTATAATAAGCAAGTTGGTATCGACTTCCGGTATAATCGGAAGTGCCAGATGCTTGTAATTATTTTAGTTGGATTGGCCTTCCTGCCGTTAGTAGCTCCCTAAATTTTCAAAATATTCTGATCGGTACTTTTCCTGGTGAGACACCCTGTACGGATTATTTATTTATTGTATTAACTTCTTCAACGATCCTTCGTCTTAATACATAAACATCTTCAATTTCCTCTTTATATATAGTGTTTTTTATTGTTCCCCATAAAAAATAGTCCAGAGGATTAAGGTCTGGACTAGGAGCCGGCCATGAAATTGGAGCACCATTGCCTATCCACACTGCATAATGTTATAAATTGGCGTACCAAATTAATATTATGAGAAGGTGCCCCATCCTGTTGCCATACTACTTCAAACCTTCATGCAAGTGGTATTTGGTTATCTAATAGATCCTCTATTTCATTTATTAATGTCGATACTTTCATTTTTAAATAAAATATTGGAATATGTTGACGCGATAAAGTGTCCTGTTGGGATTTTTTGTGATCTCACCAGGGCATTCGACTGTGTTAATCACGATCTTTTAATATCTAAATTACCTGATTATGGAATAAGAAGGCTTCCAATAAATTAAGTCACTACATTTCTGAAAGATCGGCAGCAATATGTTAGTTTAACACGCGTCACAAAAACTCGCGAGCAGTGTTGACTCGGAATGGTTCGATTTAACTATGGGTGTTCCACAGGGATCTATATTGGATCCTCTACGCTTTTTTCTGTATGGTAATGATATAGATTCCCTGCCATCAAATGCACATTTGACAATGTATGCAGACGACATCTCTCTAATAATCTCTAATCCATAAGATAATGCTTCGGAGAATAATTGTAACGGTATTTTAAATTCTTTATATAGCTGGTTTTCTTATAATTCAGTATATTTCAATGCCGAAAAATCATATATGATTCGATTTCACTCTACACAAAAAAAAGTCATAATTTAAATATTAATATAAACAATGCAGTCTTAATAATGAGGACAGTATTAAGTTTTTAGGACTATATTTGGATGAAACTATAAATTGGAAGTATCACTGTGAAGTTCTGTTATCAAGAATTGCATCAATAGTATATTTATTTCGAAATATTGGAGCAGCAAAATGCCACTTATTAATTATATTATGCTTAAGTTGATATATGCTTAAGGTATGGTGTCTGTTTCTGGGGACATTCCACATTATCATCAAATGTTTTTATCATGCAAAAACCTATTCTGCGATGTACTGCTGGCATTCAGTGTACTCATTCGTGTAAAAATATTTTTAAAGAATATGAAATTTTAACGTTACCATGGATATATATTTACGAAATTTGTATGTATATTTCTAGGTATAAAAACAATTTTATTTTAACTAGTGTTTACCATAATGTCAATACAAGACAAAAATATCTGATTTGGCCAGCACACAACTTTCTTATACCAGTATACATATATCTTCCTGATCTAATAAAATCATTCTATTTAATGCCTCACTTAGTTCAATTAAATTTTAATAGTGTACCTTGAAGTGTTTCATTAAAATTTCTAAATAATTAATTATCAGCGTCCTTTGATACTGTCAATAATAATTCATGTCATATATTTTAATAATTTCTTCTTATTGATATTGACATTTTTATAACTAAATTAGACATTTCAATTGCCAACCTGCCAAATTTTTTCTAACCCCATTTTATGAGGTCAAATATGCAACCAATTTCAGTTTACATCAGCTTTATTTAAGTACTTAGAAAATATATTTTATTGGCTTGATATAGTAGACATGATTGGTAATCTTTCATTAACAATATATTTTTTTGTAAAGACAAATAAAAAAAGTTTGGGTACCGTAGATCTCATTTTAGCTGGCCAATTTTGCCCATCACCGAATTTATCATTGTCCTTGGCCTTTAGAACACTTGTACTAAATTTGAAACCTTTATCTCAAAAACTGTGGCTGCTATCGCAATACTACAGACAAGCAGACTGATTTGTTTTTCATGAAGTTGTATTTTTCATTATAATGCGTCGAGATTCTTCAAGAAATGCAAAAAAACAAATATTTCTTCCCGAAATTGTACCTTTTTCCTTCTTTAATTCATTATGTCTCTTCTGTTGGTACCACAATCACCAAATTTAATGTGTCACCTAAAATATTATATATTATATTGGAAATCTTAATTGCCAAATTTGGGAAGTTTCCCATTAGTATTTTTTGAGTTATCGTGGCCACACACATACACACATCCACACACACATACACACACACACACGAACCGACAGACATCATTCGGAAAATAGTCAGAATGAATTCAGGAGGGTCGAAACGTATATATCAATCAAAATTTCTAGGTCGAAAAAAATCACGATTGCTATACTTCCTTAATTAGGTATAAGAAAGTAAAAACAAGTTTCATGAGTCATATGCTAGACTTAAAATAACAAGTAAATCTCCAAGATTTCTAGGACTCAAAATATTTAATCGTTTACCCGATGAAACAAAATATAGTGACACTGAGTATTTATTTAACAAAAAACTAAAAGTGTTTTTATTAGATAAGTGTTACTATTCTGTACAAACTTGTTTGTCCCTTAGTATGTAAGTAACTAACTGTTTGTTGACTAATCCTATACAATATTCTGTAATGTCAAAGAAAGGAAAATAAATTATGATTATTGTTATTATTATAAAATTCCAAGAAACACTATTAAATATTATTTTTCACAAAGTTTTTATCTTTGAGCGGATTTTAAAGATCAAAATTAAATAAAATAAAATCCAAGGTAGTGGACATATTAACTAAGATATAAAATGTTACTTAAATATTTAATTAATACATGAGATTTTTTACTATTGCAATCTGAACACCTATTGGGCTCATATTTATATGCCATAACTACTAATCACTTACAGTTTTAATTTTTGGAAAAACGTCAAGATGTTCAACTAACCAATATCTATACAATTGATTCGATCTATTTTCAGTATAGAGTGTCAAAAGCCTGACATCTCGCCGACTCATCCATAAGGACACAGAAAAAGCTCTTTGTTCTGGCGCGTTACAAATGCTTCAAGGTATCTACTGTTCCCTACTGATCAACTCTGTTTCATTAATTAACAAAAAAGTACAGAGCACACTTTGTTCTAATCTGAGTTTTAAATTAGTTTCTCTAATGTGAGTTTTAAATTTGTTTCAGTTTTTTGTTTATCCATTACAGAACTTCTACATTCAATGTATTTTAATTCTCTTATTTAGCAGCACGTCACAATTTTGGGTAATAATGTTTGATGTTTTCTCATTATTATCTTCCTTACAAATTAGATGTATAGGTGTAAATGTCTATTGGCGTATCGCAGAATTAAGCTGTGTAAATTTTGGAATAAAAATTTTATAGAGTGGGATGAAAAATAATATTAACTGAAAATTTTTGTTAATTATTATTTACTAACTTTTACAAATCTTATCACAGATACGTATAACATATATCTTTTTAAACAATTATTTTCCCGGCTATTTGCCAAAACGCTGAAACTTGGATTACAAAAAAGATAATATGCACATTATGTTCAGTACTACTGACTCAATAATGTTATTTTTAATTTCAACTATTCTGTCTAATACAACCAAAAATAAATAAAACACAAGGTACTCACCAGTTGACACTCACTTTAAAAAAACGTTCAAATATCTACCGACACGTGTTTCTGCTTGCCTTTAGCGTCGTCAAGAAGAGGAACTTAATTTGTTTTTAAAAGAATTTTATTTTTTGGACATACGTCTTGATTAAAGAAAACAACTTATAAAAATAACAATATTTCGTTATTTTATTATATCATTTTAGGACTACAGGATATAACAAATAGGAATATTGTTCGCAAAAAAAATCATTACATCGATAAAATATACGATGAAAATAATTAATAATTATTACAATGTCCATACAATCTGTCCCACTTTTGATGGAAACATGCCAATAAACTGTTTGTTTAAAAAAAAAGTAAAGTTGAAATTAAGAGAACTACTCCAAAAGCCAAATCCGAAATTTATCTTAAAGCAAAAAAAAATCTAATACAAATTTTCAATTTCCAAGAAAAATCTATATCCATTCGTATTACTTGATAAATTATTAGGATGTCCTAAATAATGCAGCTGTATTTTTCAATTTTATAGAAGGCCTTTTAATAATAATAATTGTTAAACATAATAGCGACACTAATTACACAGGCCTGCAAAATAAAACTTATGGTGGGGGGTTTCTATATTTTAATGTAATTCTGTATGATTGTTTCATGCCGAATCCAAAAATGACTTGCATTTTGCTCTATCACGCAAGGTTTTTTCACAAAGTCAAAATACATGAACGGTTTTCTAATAAAATGTATTAAAATAATGCATTACAGTAAAATACTTCTCATTTTTAATTACAAAATTTAAATCAAAATTTACAAGTACCTACAAGAAAATAATATTACAAAAAAGTTGTTAACATTTTTACATGTCTCTTTGCGAATGAAAACGCTTTCTTTTACTTTCAAATGAACGCTTAGTTGAAGCCCGTTTATGTGAAGTTTCACCTTCAGAAGATTCTCTCTTTAAACACCAACAATAGTCAGCCATCATGGCGACGTTCCATCTTCCTTGATATCTCATCTCCATCTGTTTAATGTCCTGGTGAAACATTTCACCTTGTTCTTCACTCACCGCCCCGAGATTTTCTGGAAAATAGTCAAGATGGGAATGATGAACATGAAGTTTCAAACTTATATTGCACCCCAATGTTTTATAATTTTCTAACATATCGTTGACTATATTCTTGAAATCAGGATCTCTGTTATTACCTAAGAACTTTTGAACTACATTTTTGAAGCCAACCCATGCAGCCTTTTCTTTATCATTCATTGTTGAGTCAAACACTCTGTCTTTCATTAACTCTCTAATTTGTGGCCCAACAAAAATACCTTCCTTAAGCTTGGCTTCTGATAAACTAGGAAATTTTGAACATAAATACTTGAACAGTTACAGTTCTTGTCGAGAGCTTTAATAAATTGCTTCATTAGCCTTAACTTAATGTGTAACGGAGGCAGAAGAACTTTTTTCGGATCGACCAAACTTTCCTGTACAATAATTTTTGAACCAGGCACTAAATTAATTCTACGTGGCCATTCTTTCTTTTTGCCAATGTTCACCTCGTGCTCTACTGTCCCATTCGCATAAGAAACAGGGCATTTTATTATAGCCAGACTGTTGGCCTAAGAGCATACCTAAGATTTTAAAATCTCCACATAACATCCAGTTGTGGTCTGCATATTTCACCTTTTTAAGTAGGAGTTTCAAATCTACATATCTTTCTTTTAAATGAACAGAGTGTGCAACTGGGACTGATGCGTAAATATTATCATTATGACAACAATACACTCTTTAAACTCCTTTTAGATGAGTCTATTAACAACCTCCAGTTATTTGGTTGATAAATGGATGCTCCTAACTTGCTAACCAATCCTGAAACATCATCGCAGTAAACAAGGGATCCCTCTTGATCAAAGTATTCTAAAAATTTAGTTTCACGTTTTCTATACCATGAGAATGTCGTTCCTGGAAGAAGTAAATTCTTTTCACTCAGTCTAGATCCCAAAAGTTCAGCAGACTCTTTTGAAAGTCCTAAGTCACGAATAAAACCGTTTAGTTCATTCTGAGTAAAAAGCTGAGGCTGAGTACTTTGTAATGAAAAGTCTTCATCCGAATCTTCAATTTCTAATTGCGAATCAGACTCAAACGACAAAAGAATATAATTCTTTACAGAGGTACATACATCTGCCCATGCGCTAGCTTTTGCTGATGGAAGGTTCGGATAAAATATTTTTTTCTTATTTTTAATATTAAAGCCACTTACGTCACACAAGCAAAAGTAACAATCTTCTGCATGATTGCTGGGTTCCCACCACACTATTGGTATGCCGAAAGGTAAGGATTTCTTTTTATTTTGAGTCCACTTCCGTAACGATTCAACACATGTATGACAAGCTCTGTGTGGCGCCCATGTTTTGTATTGGTCTCCAAGCTTTACACCAAAGTAGGCATGATAACTTATTTTCACGAATTCCGTAATATTTCTTTGTCTCTTTTTTAACTATATATGAATCACAAATGTAACAAAACACATCGGCGCTGTTTTTACAATGTCTTGAGGACATGACGAATTTTTAATAACTTTATCACGTTATTATATACTGTAAGCACACGTTCAACCACAGTTAACTTACTACTACTGACTGCTGTATGTGCTTTTCGAATACTATGTGTATATTCTGGTTCTAACTAGAAACGTCTAGATTAAAAGGCAGTGGTCCTTAATAATTTTATTTTAAAAAGATATGTATTAATTACTAATAATGTCGTTATGTATGTTTAGAGTAAACAGTGCGTGATACATGAAAACTAATAATACTGCAAAGTTCAGAACGACTTACTTATTCTAAAAAAATGTAAAAAAAAATGTGGACCGCTAAAACCATGCAGGCCTGTGTTATTTTTGTTCAATATTTATTTTTTCAACTTAAATACTATTATGCTAAGAAGGCCACCTACTGTCAATAATGGTTATAGATTAAATTTTTCTCTGCTCCAGAGCCTATAGGTTCAATAGTATATGTGTACCTAAATCATTTTAACATTTTTTTCTCTTTTTTTATTCAATGTTTTTATTATTATTTAATTATATGTAATCTGTTTTGTAATTTTTTAAAATCTTGCAATTTAACTGTTTTATTTTTTTTGTTTTATTTTTGACAGGGATTGTGACAGGGAACACATAATTATCAAGACGTCCGTCATGGTTTTTTCCATTTTGTTTTTTTTTTGACAATTTTTATTTTATTGCTCAATTGGTTTTCTGTTCCATATGTGGATTCGTTGGGAAAAAGCGACAACCTCAGCTTGTGAATTTTTTTTCAAAAATGAAGTCAAGATATCGAGAGGCCGTCTAAAATTACCTCCTTCTGTACAAATTTAATTTTACTTTTTTGAATTTACAAAGATTTAAAAATCTTAATTTAGGTGAATACCAGTTTAAATTCGTCACGTAATTAGGTTTTTTAAAAAATTTTTCATTTATTTTCATCCAGGGCTATATTATGTAGCAAAAAGGTGCAAAGAAGCTACAAAAACCTATGGCATCCTTTTATTTCGTTTTTCGCTTACATCAAGTCTTATCTATATAGTAGAGAAAAAATTCCAATAAAGTTGCATTGTATTTCACGTTCAATAATGTCAGAAAATGCTTTAAATATTTAAATTTCGCCATATCAGAAAGTTATTTTGAAGTATATTGAAGTATATACACACTCTTTCATATATCTTACCTTCGTCAGTAACCTATGTAAGTGTACCCTACTTCGTCATTGTCTCAGACCGTAAAGGTTCGATTTACTATACCCACGCTATTACCCTGAATACAGTAAATATTTGAGTTCCCAAAATTTATTCTTGGAGGGGCAGGTTATGTAAAATTTAATTTACTACACAATAATTTATATTATTTGATAATTTACAAACTACACACAAATTAACTACAAAATACAAACAAATATTTCACTTTTAACCATATTCCAAAATTTCTTTCAAAAATAGTTTATTTGTTAAGGCACGAAAATTAATATAAAATAAAATTTTGCATTGTTAAAATGCTGCTTTCTCAAAATTAATACAGTGTGTTTTACTTTTGATGCAAACACCACAAAAAATTACTTAATTTTTTTAACAAATTAGATTTTTTTTAATTTGAAAAATTCTACCCAATAAATAAATTATACTTCATATATGAAGAGCTCTTTTCCAAAAGTTTATTTTTAAGATAATTGACATTTGAGTTTCTTCAATTTTGTTCATTTTCAGTCTGGTACCATTTCATACTTTAGGGTGAAAGATAGGTTTGTACTAAAAATCTAGCATGGGAAAGAGTCTGAAGAGCATTTTGATTTTATTATTTCCATGGACTTAGCTTAGTTATGGAAACGACAGATTAACACATATTAAGGAATTTGACACAGTGCTTGACAGTGCTTAAGTGTCATGGACACTATTAACAACTTTAGAGACATAGTGAGTGATAAGTGTATCCCTCTAATGGTCAGTGCTACTACCCGCAAACACTCAAACACCACTGATGTCTTAATGACTGATAGTACCTGCAAAATGTACCAGGAGCTGCGACCTCTAACCCTGGTGGACTAAACTGTATACTGAATTATATTTAAGGAAACAACACTCGACCCACTAAAAAACCTAATTTTTAATAAATATTTTCAATTCCTCACTGAACATAAACTTTGAACTTGTTATGTTCTCGTCAGTATGCCATAATTGATTGAAAAGACAAATTATAATAGTAAACCAGGCTAGCCTAAAGCAGACTGAGCAAGACAAACATAGTGAGTGATATGTGTACCTTTTAGTGGGCAGTGCTACTTTAATATATTTTTTTTCATCTTGCTTTCTTGGATTTGGCTATCTTGCTTTTTAGGCATAAAAACATATTTTCATTGTACAGAGACATCATTGTTTATTAAAATCAAACAGGTGAATGCCACGGCGCGGCGTTAGAAAGATAGGTTAGCATTCAGTAATCAGATGACCGCTGACAGGCGACAGCGTCTCCGTATTTCTTATAGTACAGGAATTTAGTCAAGATTTGATACACAGGTGCTTAGATCAGTTCTGAAAAAAAAACTGGAAAATTTGCAGGCATTTTATACACAAATTTTATTGTAGTAATAGTATAATGTTAATTTAAACCAGTGATAACGCTAGTTTTTATAAATTGACACTTTGTGTAGTTTTGGAATAGAGTTCTTTTCCAAATGGTGAAAGAGTGGCCTACTAGGATTAAAATAAATGCCAAAAATGTATAAAATGTATAAAACATTTTTTACTTTTATTTAGAAGAGTTGTTCCAAACCACCCAAAAGGTGGAATCCAAAATTTATTTAAAAACAAGAAAAATTATTCTCAAAAAATTCAAAATAATTTATGTGGTATATTATGTTTATGTTGATAATTTTGATGATAGAAGCCTACCATAAATTGATGCGCATCAAATCATAAAATTGCTGCAATATATAATTTGCATGCAATTTTTTACATGATTTGCCAGAAACTATGTTTTTATGAAGATTTTCTAAGATAAAACAATTTCTAAAAACTAAAACTATTTAATGAATATCTTTAATTTTTAAAGAATCAAAAATCAAAAAAATTTCGATTAAAAATTTGTAGGGGGTTGTCAATATTCAGTTTCTACTCTCATCTTTTATGGGCTATAACTCTTTCGGGGTTGCCCCTATCAAAAATATTGTAGATTACCCGATTTAAGAAACGGGTTGCTTTCACTATTTATTAACTAATTGTTATTAATGAAATCAGGGTGTGAGTGAGGATCAGGTGAATAATAAATTTAGACTGTTTTTTCTCTAGACAAAATTTACTTGTGTGTTACATTGGAGAATTACATACTCAATTTACTTGTATATTACATTCGAGCAGAGTTAAATTACATAACAGGTTCATGTACATACATACAGTGTGGAACAGCCAAATGGAATAAATCCAGTATCTCATTTATGTACATATTTATAAAAAATCCCGAAACATGTCGATTTCGGATTCTAAAACGACATCCTGCAACGTTTCATCCCTAAATTTAACCCTCTTCGAGTGGCAGTTGCAACCCCTAAAGTTTTAAACTATAAGTAGCTGCTTGTGATATTGCAAAAATTAACAGTAAAAAAATTCATCTGCTTGACGAAATTCCCTACAGCAAACTAAAAAAAAAAAAAACTTAATTTCAACATAGGAGATGTTCCGAATGAGTTCCTTGAAGATCTTGGCAGCATCCTAATCTTAAATAAAAATGTCTTCTAACGTTTTTCAACATCTGAGACGTGACCGACCTTACCCCAACCGTTATTTTTCTTCTCAAGTCAGCTATATTGCCTGACTTAGTTTTGTATATCATATTTTTTACATATTCCCATAGAAATAAGTCTAAGAGTGTAAGATCAGGAGAACGTGTTGGCCATTCTAGGGATCCTCGCCTCCCTATCCACCGATTTGGAAATGTTACGTCGAGGTATTATCGGACATTGATTCGGTAATGTAGTGGTGCTCCATCCTGCTGGAACCATATCACATCGGCTGGAACTTGTGGGTTTCCTTGAGCACGATATAAGTTTGCTAAAGTTGGTACGACATTATTTTGGAGCAGAGCTAAATAATTACCTCCATTCAAATTGTCATCAATGAAAAAGGGACCAATGACATGGTCTCCAATTATCCCCGCTCAAACATTAACCTTTTCTGGATTTTGCGTATCTAATTCTCTCATTCAGTGAGGATTTTTTAGTAGCCCAGTAGCAACAGTTTTTACGATTGAGATGATCGTGAAGAGTAAAAGTGGACTCATCAGAAAACAAAACATTTTCTAGTTGGAAAACATTATTATCTAACCATTGCATCATTTGTTCAGAAAAATACGTTCTTCTACCAAAATCGTCTTCACTAAGCTCCTGAGTTGGGGTCAGCTTATAGGGATGCGTCTTATTTTCTTTTAACAGGCGAATAATTGAGGAATGGGAAACATTCAATGCTGAAGCTGCTTGTCGACTTGAACTACTTGGGTTTTCTTCAAACTCAAGCAGTATATCTAATTTGGTATCGTTACTCATTGCAAGTTTTTTTTTTATCTGCGTACATGTCCATTTTTGCGAAACTGCTTTTCAATTTTGCTAATTATACCTTGGGATATAGGCGGCAAATCAGGATTTTTTTTTTAAATAGGTGAGCAACTTCGGCCTGTGATCACATTCTATCTCCGTAACCAACCATCTGTATAATTGTTAGTTTATGCATTCCTGTTAAATAAACCATGTTTAGGAATTGCAGTTAGCAAAACTCAAACAATACGCAAAATACTGATAACTATTTATTGCTGTCAATCAAGTAGTGGCGTTTTCAATAAAAGTGGCAATGCTAGCTATAAAGAATTTTGATAAGATTTTATGTCTTCTTTTTAGTTAATAATGTTCAAAAATAACACAAATTGTTTTTGCTAGCCTGCAAGAACAAAACGCTGTAAGTTTTTATGTTTTTCGTTTGTTGTATCGAATTTTGTCAAGTAGACCGTTAATTTTTGCAATAAATATTAATACCATAGCATTTTTGAATAGAGAATGAAAATACCTTTCAAAACCCCTACTTCTCAGTTAAAAATTTGGAGTTGTAACTGCCACTTGAAGGGGGGTTAAGTTTAGGGATGAAATTTTTACGTTGCAGGATGTCATTTTCGAATCCAAAATCGACATTTCTCGGGATTTTTTATAAATATGCACAATAATTGAGAT
Organism: Rhamnusium bicolor; assembly: GCA_029963845.1. Lineage (NCBI taxonomy): Eukaryota > Metazoa > Arthropoda > Insecta > Coleoptera > Cerambycidae > Rhamnusium > Rhamnusium bicolor. Next base: position 30,706 of record JANEYF010004846.1, on the reverse strand, counting down.
ACTGAATATTCCATTTGGCTGTTCCACAATGTATAATGTCATAAAACGGAACTTATGAGGTTCAAACTTTGCACCAACTTCTAATAAAATCTTCTGCAGTTTTCCACTCGTCTAAACTTATAGTTTCAGCGCCAACTGCCGACTCCAACCTGGTATCAATACTCCACAAGGATCGTCAACTTTTCAGCATTCAACATTCTATCTCCAAACTCTACTTTTTATCAACTGTCCCGTTGTTGACGAAGTTCCTGATAACGTCCGTCTAAAAACTCCATAGCTTACTTACAACTAAACACTATAAATTACAATTGCACATTAGTCGCACTACAATATGTATATGCAAGAAGTTAAGTAATCTAAGTTTAAATTTGAAACTCACTTTTGAAATACTCTGTATACGGTGATCCTTAAGTACATCGAGAAAAATCAGGAAATCGTTCCTATCTATTTTGCGACAAAAAGCTGAAATGAAGTTTTGGGGTTGACTGCTTCGTTTCGGTCTGCGGTCCGAGAAAATTCTTCAGTGTCAATAGAACAGTCCTTCATTATCATTAGAAGAGTCCTTACATACATATCGAGCTAACCTACTAGATACACGACTTGCGGTATGCGCAATTTACAGTCGCTCGTCTATTGCCAGCACGATGTACGGGACAATCGCAGCGCGAATGTCAGAAGGGGCTTTTGCAGTAGGTTAGGATATTGCGTTGTTCAAGAAGAAGGTTTTTTTGAGCATCGAATTTGAATTATTTATTTATTTACGTTATTTATTTTTTTGAGAGTTGGTATTATTTTTCTTTATTATGAGAATATTAAGTTACGTTTTTAGAATTACTTCTTTTTCCAAAAAAAATCAATATTTGATTGTGTGCTGTTCTGATATTTTCCATAATTTCACTTTTTCTATCTGTGGAGTCCCGGAACAAACGCTGAAATTGTAAAACATTCAGATAATTTTAGTAAATACGCTAATACGCAAAAGATTCCTGCGAGCAACACACCACCGCAACTTTAACGATATTGAAATCTACTTTGTGACTTTGTCCCGTATGCTCCTCCCCTGACGTAATAGTTCATCGGCGTTCGTATTCAGACGGGCAGCTGTAAACTGCGCATTCCGCTAGCCGTGTACCTATTTGGGTTGGCTCGATTTATATAATTCTTAATGTACAAAATAAATTACAAATTCTAAAAAATAACCGTGGTATGCGAGTACGCGTATAATGACATTTTGCATAAAAATGTGGGATATGAAATATTGTGTAATATTAATTGGTGTCCTAATGAGGAATATCCTACAAGTGATTTAGAATGTTTTAAGTTTGCAAATATTACGTCGGTAGATGTCAAAAGATCTTTTTTGCTTTACACACATGCGTTTACCACACGAAGGAGATCTTCTTCAACAGAAAACATAGAAACTGTGTTACTCATGCAAATATTTGTTGATACGCAATCTCAGTTATTGTCCTTAATTGTTAACAAATCTATAAAATACGTTTTATCGTAACGCGTAAATGTAAATAATTGCAACTAGATATTTGTCTCATAAATTTTGAATTTTAATTAAAATCACACGCTGCGTTATACCGTACGTAGAGGAAAAATAAAAGGTAAGTATACAAAACGAACTCTCAATAATCGATCTCTATTGTACTATTAAATTGTTCGCCTTTCGTTACATTATTATTTTATTTTGACTGCTAACTTGCCGGGAATTGCAGTACGTCAACAGATCAAGATGATTGGTTGTTAAACGGACCGTTCAAATTAAATGAATCGAATAACGCTATAGAACTGTTAACTTTTGTGTTTTTTGCCAGGGAGAAAAATACTTTAAAATAAAATGAATTTATGATTGCTTCAATATAAAGCAAACTAACAATTCAATGATTACATCGAAAGAATCACGTTTGTATTATTTTAAAAAGTATTGATAGTATTTGTGATATACCTATTGCACAGCATTTAAAAAATTAATTTACCATCATGATACTTATCATAATATATGGATATTATTATGAAACATTTTTTTGTCAGTTCACTTTTTTTAAATTTTGAGTTTTTTACAAACTCGTACTTGTTTTGAGTCGACGTTACGAGATGTTGGCACAAGAATAGTTTGATCGGAATTTCTACAGAACTTGTAATTACAATAATTTTTCAATTAACGGTCAGATATATTAAAGAAATTACCAGAGTATGTTGTTGTGAATCTAAACTGAAACTCCCTGTAGATATATAGTACGCAACAGTCTTACTTACTCCCGATACATAGCCACACCCAAGAAATGTCATCTACATCTATTAATTCTCCTAAGGCAGACTACTTTGGACGGGGTCCAATATTTTTTTGTTGTAATTTCACATGAGTCACAAAAAATCATCATAAAGGAAAAATTAGGTCCTTTGATAAATATATGAGCATATATCAGAATGCGAATTTTACATCTATGTATTTTTTGTCTTTTGATATGGCAAATTTATATATGTATTTTGATGTAAATACGGTCAACTATAATGATCAATAAAGCACATATCTCGGATGACATTTACGTAAAAGTCGAATGCGGTAAGTATGATATTATAAAAATTCTTATATCTTTTTGTCACGCTTTATTGCTGTTTCAACTGGAGGAGATTATACGAATATATACATAGAAACACTGGGTTTATCGACCAGGCTGACATTCGTCATTCTAGGTCAGCCGGGCTTGGCTTAAGTCGAAGACAGAGGGATTCATTATGGCCTGCCAAGATGGTGTTATCAACACAAGACTACCGTAACAGCCGCGTGTGACGTGACGTGTCGCGGCCTAACGGATCATAGGCCTGCCAGGACCTGCCGTCAGGCGTCGGAATCACTAATGCACATACTATCTGCATGCCCCGTATAGGTGATTTCAGCCTACATCCACCACCTTAACGCGGCGTTACGAGTGCTATACTACCATCTAAGGCGCTCGTATGGGGTAGACCGGACACCAGTGCTTCCTTACGTCCTCGGAGATATTGAGTCCGTTGTCGAGAACGAGAAATGCCGGTTTTACTGGAACTACTCGTTCCCGACTGTCAGGCTAATCCAAGCCAATAAGCCTGACATAGTCCTCCTCGACCATCAACTCAAGGTGATGTATGTCATCGAGTTCTCGGCACCTACGGAGAAAAACATCATCTTGAAGGAGGAGGAGAAACGGACCAAATATCAAGATCTGCGGTACGAGCTCCATGTGCTGTACCAAGGTTATTCGGTCAAAATGGTCGTCCTAATAATCGGTGCACTCGGAGGAATAAAGCCTACGCTGGTCTCGGAAATGAAGATGATATCGGCCTGCCTTAAATTAGCCTAGTGGCTGGTTAGCCAAATACAGAAAGTGGTCATTCTCTCTTCTCTCTTCCTGCTTAGGACACCCGATTGTGGTATCTACAGTCACTAACCCTGCGGGATGTGGGGAGTGGCTGTTGAGAACTAGCGCTCAACCCGTTTAGTTATTATTACTTTTAACAGTTGTAATTTTTGCTGAACGCATAAACTGTCTCATTCAGCGAACAGCTGCCGGTTAACCTCCCAACTGTTGTGTTTGCTAAACGCAGCCAATGATCTATTCATAAAACATGTTTGCAAATGACCATATTTATTAAAAAATTGGTTTTCAGAATTACATTTTTATTTACGCCAATATGGCATCATTATTCAATAATATAAAAATGGTGAATTTAGTTCGAGTAACTTTATAGTGTTATATACGTCAACATAGTCTTCATTTAATAGGGGTACAAAAACCAAAATTACACAAAATGTATTTATATAATATCGCGCGCTTATGCTAGAATTTTTTTATATGCTTATATGAAATGAATGGGGTATAGGAAAAGATAATATTATTGTTTGGGATTGGCAACATGTTAATGACTAACTAAACGCGAACAGGTGGAAGTGTTACTATTACCGAAAATCAAACAAATTATTGTTACGCCACTGGACTGTGTAGACTGGTTAGATGAGAGCGAAATTGTACGAAATCGGCTGGAAATATTCTGGAATGTTCTACACCGTGCGAATGGATGTATAAATAAGACGCATGGTGGGCGGAGACTCAGTCTTAAGTTTAAAATAAACGAGTAAAGAAGCAAGAAGAAAGAGACTTACAAGTGTTTAATTGTGATTATAGTTAAGACAGTCATTAATCTATTGTTGTTAATTATTAATTAGTAAATAAAGTAGTGAGTGTTATCTGGACTTTCAATCAACAAATCTACGAGTATAGGTGTTTGTGGGGATTGCAAACATGTGACGTTATTAATTCGGGGATTTACCACAATGAATTTTGTTGATACAAAATTCATTGTGGTTTATAATTGTATCTTAATCCGTTTCGGAGATATTTAGAGAAAACCATTTAAGGAGTTGTAGCTCTCTTAGGAAGCATTTTTCGACTCTTGTGGATGGGATCATATTTTCTTATTTTTTTGTCGTAGAATTCTCTGGTGAATTATTGCTCATAATTTCGGAACATACTGTATATCAGTATTAAAATAGTACAAGGCAGACATGGCAGTGATAATAAGTGTTGGCAAAAATTCGCCACAGGAGATAAGCGTACGCATCATAATAAGTGTAATAAAAGAAATTAACCTGTAATAAAAGCAATAAATTGTTACAATTTATAACAATATATGCACAAGTTACCCTCTTAACTAGCTTAGTTAGCACAAACTGAAAAAGATCTGTAAAAACTTTGCAATATCATGTATGCAATGAAATGTGTAAAGACGTTTAGGAGATTTAAGAGATACTTTTCTTGTACTTGCTATTAATGCATCTACCTCTGGAAAACCTTGTCGAATAGTTTCTGTCACAAGGTGTAATGCAATTTACACGTAACATGTACTAACCTACAACCGTGTTCATGAAGAGAACGCATTGTTGCGGCACCATCGGTCACAAACGTCAACACTTGACTTTTTTGATAGGTCAAATTTTTCTAACGTCTCCAGCACCACCCGCGTAATTGTTTGTCCAGTACTAATGACTTCAGAATAGATAGACAAATAATTCCCTATCTTAATACACAGGAACTGTTGTGTTATGCATCATCTTGAGACATACTATTATTTTAAAAGGATGAAGATAGTTCATTGTTTATTACCGTACTCGGTGGCAGTGGCGTGTTAGAGAGGGTGCAAAATTTAAATTTTTGTCCAATATACATGCACATTGATTCATCTCCTGATTTGGCTTTAAAATAAAATTGTTTTTTGATATAAATAAAAATGCTCTACCAGCAGTGGCTGGTGAAATTTTGGATGGCTATATGATATATACCAACGACTACAGAATAAGTCATTGATATATACCTACATAATGTGATAAATTAAAAATCAGTCTAAAAACAATATTTCAAAAGGTTGTAATAATCAAAATTTCTTAATGAAATTTAAATTCTCTTACAAATTCTAAAAAAAAAAAAAAGAATTTTACAAATACTTTAGAAATAGTTTCATAAAAACTATGGTAGGTGATGTATTTACATGCAAAAATGTTTCACAAATTTTGATTGATTTTCTTTTACAAAATATAAGATATAGCCAACCCAAAATTTTACCAGTCACTGCTGTGTTTTCTACTGCATACATTTATACACAAAAACAAAAAAAACAAGAAATAGTTACAATAATCTTTATTTTCTCAGTAACAACATGCGTGAATATATAAAATAATATTAATTAATAAAGTACCTACATTACAACTTTTTTTATACTACATTTATAGCATAATATATGGTAGGGGATATGTACAATATGCATTTATAAAAAAAACAAGAAAATTAGACTACGAAATAAAATAAAACATTGAATTAAAATTCTTTATTGATTTTTAAATAATATAGTTTTTGTCAATATGCTTCTAACTCTCTGTTTGGCAGCTGCATCTTTCAATTTTGACGTTTCATGGTGAATTCGAATATTAAAATATTTTTCGGTAGGTATTTCAAAATGTGGTACTTTATTTCACTTTTTAATATTATGTGCTATAATATTTTGATTAAAAAAAGTAAATAATTTTTTTATATAATTCATGTCTATGCAAATAAGAATATAATTATTTATTAATTTAACTAATTATTTCAAGATGCTCTCATTCGTATTATCAATCAATAGAACTTATATAAACTTAATTTTGTTGTAATCATGTTAACCACTAACAGAAATAACTTTCATAATTACAAAAATGTGAAAGAATATCTCTAGATATTTACTTTTTTTATTGGCGATTCTAACTCTTTGTGAACATCATCAAGAATATGTTTTCTGATATTCTGAGACTTCAATGGATTCGTTATGGTGCTAAAATAAACCAACAATTATTGTAAATTGGTAAAAGAAAAGTGAAAAGTAAAATAAAAACATCAACTTTTGGCTAAATATGTTAACATTCTCAGGAAGAATTATGTTTCATAAAATAAGAAAAAAAACTGTGATCAGAAGTATTTACAATCGTACACCTGTTAATTGAGTAGGTATTATTTTTCTTATAACAAAATGATATTTTACCAAACTTCTGTATTGTCCTTAGAACAACTTGGTAATTCTGGAACCGCCGAGTCCTTAAGATAAACTATGCCACTGGGTTTTCTTAAGAAGTCATATGATGTGAAGTGATCTGAGCACACAACACTATCTTTAGGAATATTTTCCTTTCCCAGATATTTCAAAATTCGAGAGATCCATATAGATCTACGTCCAATATTCGAAGGAATCCTAAAAACAAACAATACATTATATTTACTACTACTATTTTTTGAAATAAAAAAATATCTATTACATATTTTTATGTTTACAATATTACTGCACTGGACATTTTTAATTTTAGATTATGCTTTTATTTACCATTTTCCCGTTACGCCTATGGTAATGTCACTTACCTGTGGAAAGATCGATTAACTCCACTTTTAAAGGGAGATTTGCATATAACACAATATTTTCCCATTGTTTATTCACAAAAACAGAAAATACGTCTTGAAAAAACTAACAATCACAGTAAACACAGCGTTAAACTTAAGATACACACAAGTAACTAATATCGACCAAAAAACGTAAACAGTGATGAACACCCGAAAATCGAACAGGGACTGCGCGCGCACAAGCGCATGTCCCTAACAACTGAGTACTGAGTTATTTACATCAAACTACAACAAATCAAGAGGATACTTTGTCTATCCTATTTCTGAAGTCATTGGCCAGTACACTCAGTTAGTCTTTTGCAAGCTGGTAATAGTGGAAATGTTAGTTTAAGAGGGTCCAGTACACGTACTATAAGTTTTACAATAGCATTTCTTTTTTACAATCTGTCTCGTCAACACATAATCACAGCCGTGTATTTTTAGTACCCATTTTATCTTATTTACAATGTCTTCGCTTACAGTTGGTACATAGTTATGCAACGTTGTGCGACTTGGTAACGTCATCTTGGGATTGTATTTATTCCAGACTTCTGAAATGGTTGTTTATCGAGTATGTGAGGCGGAATATCAAGGCAATCAGCATTAAGAGTAAATTGAACATCAATCACGTTTGTCCCAGCACATCAGATCTGTCTCGCACACCTTACAAATATAGGACCATTGTAAAATAAATCCGGGAATTCACGCCTTACATTGCGTAGACACTCCTTTCCTACTTAAAACCCCACCGCGGACGTCAAGTCAATTTTTATTTTCAAAATAGAGAAATCATTATTTTGAGCAGGATTTTTGGAATTTTTCCTGTGTACATACAATCAACCACATGTTCTCTGTAAACTTACTTCACGAGGGCCCAGCCGTACCTGGACAGTATTGTCGTCCTGGCTGGATACCATTTTTTGTCAACTTTGTCCCTCATGTTATATTGTTTGTTTGTTTTTATACATATATTTGTATATGAAATAAATAAAACAAAAAGTAGCCTTAATTAGAAATGTATATAAAATAGGAAATAAAGCTGATTAAATTGTAATTGGAATTGGGAAAACACTGATAAATTTATTCACTGTGTTAGCGTATGACCGTCATTTACCCTTGGGCAGGTCTGACATACTTTATTATTAAATTAATATCAAGAATAAGATGCAATAAATAAAATTATCAACAATACAATAGAGAGGAATAAATTACGTTATACATACCACGTGGCATAACAATAGACTAAAATCAAACGTTAGTCTTTGCTAAAATAATAAACAAGTCTCGCTTACGTATTTGGGTATTTCTCTACCTGGCACCGTCCATGACTTGCCGACCGATTTGCCAACTCTAGTGATAATAAAGAATAAGTGACTGTCAAAATGAATAACAGGGTACTTTCAAATTCATTACGTTTTAAATTTTTCTGTTAATTTTACACCATATGCACAACCCTGGCCAGTTCAATCTTTGCGCTTTTTTATTATTTATGTTAGCTCGGATGGATCAGGCCGCAATTCTATTTAAAATTACGAAATTAAAAATTAAGCTGACGACACAGAAAAATCTGCGATTTTATCAAGCAATTAAAAAAGCTCGTTCAGTTGGCATTAAATCGTTTTCCGTTTGATAAAAAAATTAATAACTGCTATCTCTCAATGCGTCCTTTATTCGTTTTATCATCCAATGAAGAGTACATCTAGTCAGTCGGATCAGATTGAGATAAAACAATGCAACAAAAGTTGTTATTCAATAAACTTTTCCTTTAAAGTTAATTTTAGAGCGTTGAGGAAATGAGATTCGGCCTCTTTCATTTCCTCTACAAAGTAGGGACTTTTCATTACGTAGATTTTCGTGGGTACCTCGATATTGGTATTGTTTAATATCACTTAGAAAGGTCCTTTGAAAGTGTCAACAACTTTTACATTTCGAGGACTGTTCCATTATTTATCAGGCTAAATTGCGAACACAGACATTTTTGAGGTTCATAATTTGAAGGACTTCGCGAAATAACCACAAGTTCTTTCCGCTGAAATGGGATTTCAGGACAATAAAATTAATTTTCTTGCGATAATTTGCACTTGTTTAAAAGGGAAGTAACCCCAAGTGGAGTTGTAGGGCATTCCCTTAAGAAATTGATTAAAGTAATTTGTCTAGCCCTACGCACTTAATTAATTTTATACTTCGAGAATGTCGAATGCTATTCTAAGGGTGAAACCATCCTATATTTCAATCTTATTGCTGTAAATAATTCTACTTTATTTGTTACCCATTCAACTATCTTGTCAACTAAATATAAAGGTATCAGTATCATCAAATGACTATGTTGAATTTATACCGTGTGAGGCAAAGAAAAAATGTATCCTGTTTTAAAACCTATTAATTTTGGCAGAATAGTGATATCGATATGAGATTTAAAGAAATACTTATATTTTGTGAAACAAATTTGAGGTATTTACTTAAAAAAAAATAAATACCTCAAATTTGCTGTACATATTAAAAAACAAGATTTTATGTTGCTACTTAGTAAATAAATGTAAATAAAAGGAGGCTCTGCATGAAACAATGAAAGAAACTGACGTCACACCACATTCATGTGAACAGTTAATCACTGGGCAAATAAAACTATTTCTCATAAGTAAAGACGCACAATGGGTCAGAATTTTTAGCAGGACAAAACCTAAATTTGTAAAAATTAATTTTGGGAAAAATCCCTTCATTAGTATCTACAGAAGTGGTCAGTGCATAACGACATTAATATGCGAATTCCTAAAACAAATTATTTGGGAATAATGAGCAAGTAAAGAGCACTAATAATGCGCGGTCATTCTCAGTTTATCAGTTGCTTTTGTGTTGTATAGAAGTGGTGTGTTTTCGATTGTTCTTGAGGGTGTACAATCTTTTGTGAAGGATTTCTTTTGTTTAAAGTATGCTACTTTTTTCCCTTTTTATTTAACATTTTTTTATAGTTATTTTTGAAATTAACTTATTCAAAAAAAAAGTTCTTTTATTTTTAAATTACATATTTACCTAGGTTCGTAAAAAATGCCACGCATTTACATAGTGCAATTTGAGGTTTTTAAGGAAGCTTATGTGTACCTCGTAGTAAAAGCACATTCCCGGACTTCAATACTTCAATTTACATCGTCGACTGGGAATTACTACTAGATACCGAATGGACTATTTTCTGAAATCGCAATCAATATTATTATAAACTAAGGAATTTTTATTAAAGCAAAACATTTTTTCATTATAATCTAATTGCTTATAAAATCGTTTCTTAGACAGTCACTGTTTATTGATTGTTGTGATAAAATTAATATCAATGCTTATTTCGCTTTAATACTTGTAAGTGCTAAAAAAATATTAAAAAATATTTAAAATGGACAGTGATGATGATGTCCAGGTGTTTGGCACACCACTAAAGTTAGTAACAACAGCAAAAAATGTGGCTTTAAAGGACATGGCACCAGAACAAGAGGGATTCTGGGTTTCAGTAGATTTTTCTGAAATTTTTAGTACAATATATTATGACCTAGAATAACAGTTGTAACACGGGAAATTTATGTGGGCCTACAGAAAACAGGTCCGAAGATTCTTTCTTTGCAAAGTTTAAAAATATTATTTTTCTCTTTGAATACGAATATCCTTTAAAAAATCAATTAGTATAAGGATTTTGAAGTATATATTTATTTCAATTACTCTGTTTATTCTTTTACAGTTTAAACAAATTCTGGACTGTTCGTTCCACATAATTTCATTAAAACGAAACCCGATTTCTATGTAATTTTGTGACATTTTTCTTCTGCACTTCATTAATATCATTTTTGTCATATATTTTGCAATTTGAGTTTTCCCGACCACAAGTATAAGATTGTACCATTTTAAAAAATTATAATTTTACAGTTTTTGTATGAAATAATTGTTGACAGTTAATGAATTAATTAAGTGACAACCATAATAACAAAATAACATCAAGGCATACTTCGCAAAATTAAAAAGTTTTAAAAAAGTTGATTGAGGAAGCCGTTATTATGTGGTAGTTCGATATCACAAGGAAACGAGTAAAACACTACTATTCTCCAATATATTAACAATAAAAATATTACTTATACATTAATTATAGAAACTGAAATAGCTTCAAAAACGTACAAAATAAGTATTTATTCTTTGAATATTTTTATCAATAGTTTGCATCTAAAATACATTTTTTAGATCTTTCAAAGTTAGTGTTTATCATTAACAATCATAGCGCCTCGTATATTTTGATTATAGGACACTTCGTTAAATAAATATATACTTCAAAATCCTTATACTAATCGATTTTTTAAAGAATATTCATATCCAAATAAAAAATAATATTCTTAAACTTTGCAAAAGAAGGAATGCTCGGACCCGTTTTCTGGTACATCCTGTAGGCTCACAAAAATTTTCCGTGTATACAAGTGTCATCCTGGGTCATAATATATTGTACAAAACATTGCAGAAAAATCTACTGAAACCCAGGATTCCTCTTGTTCGGGTGCCTTGTCCTTTAATGTTGTACTTTTTACTAAAAAATTCATTTTAATGTGAGTTGGTTCGTTTACGTGTATTTATTTACTGACTAAAATTTATTTATAAAACCTGTACGTGGAGTTACTTTCTCGGCTTAAGTCGGAAAAGTAACTTTTTCTACGATTGTGTTGAAAGTAAAATTTTCTAACTTCAAAATAATTGCGGAAAATGTCACTGTCGCACGTCGTGTGGCAAAGATTTTGCCACACGCCTCGATTACATCTTTACACACCGGAATAAAAGGAATGTGTTTACCTTAAAGAATTATATTATTTAACTGGTAATAACAATTAAATTATATAAATGTACATTAATTACACAGGAATTGCAATTACTTAAGTTGATGCTTGGAATAACTGGAACATTTACATTGTTAGAAATACTAGAAATAATTACAACTGGACCAATGTTCATGGCATTTTCGTTGTTGCCAATTATTTTCTTGGAGACACTTATTTTGTTGTTAACACTATCTTCTATGCTTCTGCTGTTGTTGAAGAACGCCACACACCGTGTCTTTTCAAAGTGGTAAGATCCGCTCCAGCGTCAACCGAAAGAGTAGCTGACGTTTGGCAAATGAAGTGCCCAGTATAACTTTCAGGTTTAGGAAGTTTTAAATATCTTGCAATTTTTTTTTACCTCTGTCCAAACGTGTTTGTCCCTACCACTTGAACTGTACACTTGCCATGTTTGTATTGAATGAAGAATCGTTTGGGTCTTATGGATGCAGGTCTAAGTTGAACATATCGACGATAAAAAATCCAACTAATTATCTCCTTTTGTAACCGAAAACGTTTTAGATTTATAAGTTTTAGAATCTGGTACGATTATGAGCAAAAATTCTCCATTGACCTGAATGTCATCTATGGTAATATTCATCAACTCCTCCCTTCTGAGGGCACCAGCCAGTCCAGTAATTAACACTACTTAAAATAATGTCTTATTACAACATATTGAAAAAAACTGAAATTTGTATTACCTTTAGAAATAAAAATGTGTCATCAGGAGCGTTAAGTAAAAAAGCATTAATTAGTTCTTTGGTAAATACTTCAGATTTCTTTTCCTTGTATCCTACAGATTTTCTTTTTAAAAAGGCAATTAGTTTCGGAAACTTCGAAATACCTACATTTTCTTTCAATGATAAAGTGCCTCTGAGCATTGAATAAATTGACCACATCGTGGAAGATTTCAACGTTTTATCCCTTTGGCGAAATAGGCGAGTAGGACCACTTTTGTATAAACATTCACCTTCTCTTGACGGCACCAGATTACAAAAAGAAGTTTTTCCTTGTTATAAAGTTCTTTCGATTTACGTGGAAGGAGGTCGAAACTCACACTTTCAGCGGCTGCAACAATTTCTGCAGGAATATCTTCGTCTGAATTCATCACTTCCTCAAAAGCAGCAGATACAAGACAGAACGCGTCAGTTTAGCAAAACAATTTGGTTTGTTTGTTAGTCATGACAACCGTTTGAGCAGTACTTAATCTTTATTATTTTAAATAAAACCTGAGAGGCGACAAATTTAAAATTTTGGAAAGACTTTAAGGGAAATAACTTCACAACCTTAGAAAAAATAGTATGTAACACACATGTGGCAAGCTTCATTGTAAAACTCGTATGATAGGAACACTCGCTGGGCTCGTGTTCCTACTTTCATACATCGCTTTGCAATGAAGCCCTTGCCACACTTGTATTACAATGTACTATTCTCGTACTGTTTTTTGATGGTTGCTTAGCAACAGACTAAAATACTAGAATAGCGTATTTTGGGATCTGAAATTGCGCCGAGAAAGTAGACATTTTTGAGCAATTTCCAGAAAAATATATTTTAATACAATTAATTATGTTAAAAAAAAATAGAAAACGGTATTTCTTTGTTGAAAAAAAAAACAACCCTCGGAAAAATATAATCTTGGAATAAAAGGATATTATACTGGAATTGTGTCAAAGCAAAACGCAAATCGCTTCTTAAGATTAATTTACAATTTCCTTTATACCAATAAAATGCAATTATTAAATTAATCGCTACTTGGAAGAAACGTTTTTATAATACCTCAGATTCTAAGATAAAATACATCTGACTACAACTCGGGGTTAAGGAAGATAATTTTCCGTTAATTTACTGAACCCATTAAATTTAACAAAAACCGGAAACTACCTGCGTAGTTTGGTATATTTAATAAACTTCTCAGGAATTTATCTCCTTAGATGAGCTCACCCAATTATCCAATAAACTTTCGAACCAATTACAAAAAGTTTTAATAGTGCAAATTTTAATTAACGTTTTTAATTAAATTCTCAATTGAGTAATTTATCAAGAACTATCTATTTTTAAAGTAAATGTGCATTAAGAGCCGTAATGAAAACGTTCTCTAAGAAAACTCGTTAGAACAATTTATAAAGGACAAACGAGACATAGTAAATCGTACATAGGATTTGTATAAAATATACAATACACGAACACAACGAAGGCAAATTTAAATATGTTTAAAATTACTACTTTTTGAATGAAACACTATCTTGATATCTTCAAAAATGGCACTAACGGTCTTAGCCCTTAGAAAATCTTAAATAGCAAAGAGGTTCATGTTTTACATCGGATTTTTGGATTCAATCTCCAATATATCCTATATTCTTTGATTCCGTATCTTTGATCAATATATAGCTATTTGTATGACAAGGGAGAAAAGTGCATAATTTCCTCCCGCGGATAGTTTGATGAATATCCAAGGGAGGGAAATGGCACTTTGCTCCTGTGTAATACATATGATTTTTTCTACGACCATTTACAGTGTTTACATTGGTTTTTACATATATTTTATTATATTTTCTTATGCATGACAATCAAAAAACCAAATATGTCAAAATGTCATAATAGGTATTTAGATAAGTAAATATTGTTAAAAATCAAAGTACATGGAACGTTGCTAAGGTTGCTTCTTGTTTTCAAAATAAACAAACTTCCAAAAAGTTTATAATAATGTATTCCGAATATGAAGATGAAGTTCCTCAAGATATTCTGGAAGAAGCAAACGTGGTTTCGTTAAATCTATTACCTTTAAAGTCTCGTGAAAAATATGGAAAAGAGTACCAGCTATTTAATTGTTGGATGGAGACTAGGCAAATAAGAAAAATATGTGAAGAAGTGGTCCTATTAGTTTATTGCAGAAGCTCCAGATGAAACTTACTTACATATGAAGGTAAGATTATTGTTGAATAATAAATAAAAACGTAACGCAGCATTTTTTTTTAGAAAGTATATATATGACAACTGAGTGACATTTTAGGCAGTTATCATAAGTGCATTTTCCTTTTTCAGGTTGTGCTTATATTTGGAATTGCTGGGGCATGCCATAGCGATGAATTAGTGAAAATGGTACTTGAGGATATCAGTGATAAAGGCGATATTTTGGTGGTGCAAATACCTGACTCAAAAACTAATATCAAAAGGACATTTACAATAACAAATGAGATTTTAAACGGAGTATCTGTCTTGGATATGTATAGAAAATATCTGGACTGTAGGTCCCCTAAATATGTCATTCTAGATTTTTTGTAACTTATGCTAAAGGGAAATGTACAAACCAGGTAATTGGCAAAAACACAATTGCCAAAATTCCATACAGAATAGCAATATTTTTAAATTTGGATGATTCGAAAGGCTATACTGGACACAGTTTCCGCCGTACTTCAGCTACGTTATTAGTCAATGCTGGAAGTGACATTCTCACTCCTAAAAAGACATGGGGGATGGCGAACAAACGCAGTAGCAGAAGGGTACTTAGATGATTGTATTTCTAAAAAATGTGAGGTAGCCAGCCAAATAATTACGGGAGAAAGTACTACTTCAAGTACCAAAAAAAACGTCGTCTTGTTTTTGAAAATTTTGTTTCTACAAGTGCTTCATCAGCGACCAAGACTTTGGAAAACAACAAACAGGAACTGATCTACACCAGCAGAGCCAATATTTCTTCAGGGGCAATCTCCATTAGTAATTTAAGTAATTGTACCATAAATTTTAACAATATTTAGTTACTGATGTTAATTTAAACCTCGATTTAAACTGTTTTCAATTTTTATAAATAAAAATAAGTAATAAGATCTGTTTCAGAGAAAAGCATTCATTTTCAGGAAGTTTGTGTATCAATAAAAGAAGTCTATACACTACTATTACAGCTATTTGAAGTTTTTACTTGTTTGCTTCCAGAGGGAGCCAAAGTATTTACCTCCCTAGGGAAGCAAAGTATTTTCCTCCTCGAGGGAGGAAAAGTACTACTTTGCTCCCTGAAATGAGGGAGCAAAATAGTATTTTCTATGTAGGGAGTAGAAAAAAATATTGGTTAACATTAGACACATCAATATTATTAAAACGAATTTGGAATTATAGATCGATTTTGATTCTGATGGTTCAGTTACTAGGGAAATTAATTATTAATTTGATTTATACATTACTTTACAAAAATACGATGGTTCTCGGCAAATGAGTTCAATAATATCTTAATAATAGATATCCAGGAATGTGTAATACGATGAGTACCAGTAGCCACCACTATTGGATTTTTCTGTAACTTTAAATTTGACACCGGCAATAGAAAATGTCCAGAGTAAAATTACCTTTTTGAATTTGTTATGCAAGGTGACGACCAATATGCGAAATTCTAGAGTTGTGGGACGAAAACACTCCAGAAATGTTTTTATGTTGCTTCAAACTAGTTGGTTTTTCGCAGTGTTATAAACATTTGTTAGATTCAGACCATATTATAATTAAAAAATATGCCAAAAAATATTACATAGTTGTGAAAAAAGTAAAAAACTTACTAGAAGCTATGGAAATAAGTTAAACAAAAATAAAAATTATAACATATTTAACGATCAGATCGATATAAAGAATTCCCCGTTATTAAATTTGGTTCAGTAAACTTATAGTTAAGATAAAAATTCAACCCTACCTCACCCTCTATGCTTTTAAGACAACATCTGTACACAGAAAAACCAACCATAAACTTATTTGCTCTTCATTTTATACCTAAAGACAAGTCTGTATTTTTAGTTACTTGAAAATGTCCGAATAGGATGAAACTAGTAAAGTTAAAAATATAAGTGAAAATAAGACAAGGAAAAACAGTGTTTTAATTTCAAAATGGATTTTCACAAAGTAAAGTCATCTTCAATCAACTTTAAGTTTCAAATTAGATGATTGGTACTTAAATATATTACTTTCGTGCTTTGTGCTTCATTTTGTTAAGAATACTTATGAAATGATTTCGTATTAAAGGATCACCACTTGTAGTTCAACATATAGATATACCATAGCATGATTTGCTACGAAAAAATACAAAGAGATACCGCCTTCCTATCGGCACAGAATAATTTTTGCATTCGGCATTCTTTTAACTGTTTACTGTCAGCACACTTCACACATTTTTTTTTGTTTCGCCATATAGAGTTTCTACCTGAAGAAGATTTATAAATTTTATAATTTTTTTAAATTCAAGATTGCTATGTTACATCGGTGTGTTCAACTATACATATGTAGGTAGGTACCTATATAACAAAATATCGACTATATATTGCAGGTATAAATGTTTCATGGACCATTTTCAAAATGAGTGTGTAAAATGAATTAAATAGTGTGACACAGATGTGCATCTATCCCCTTCATTTTTTTGAGAAGATCAATAGTTTTTGACGACATTTCAAAAACTAGAAACACGTACCTTTGAGAGCGGTTTTGAGTAGTTTTGAGGGAATTCACTTAGGCTCTTAGCCTAGTATTGCTTTTAATCCCCAACTAAATACTTTCAAGTGAAGACCAAACTTTAACATACACGATAGATAACTCACAACCTCAATATTGTATGAGAATTCATACCTACTAGTTGTCTGTGAGTTATAGACACAAGTAAATATGCCGGTGTTGATTTAGTTAATTAGTTTTTCAAGGCCAATAGAAACGAGTCTGTTTTACAACCATAGTTTCAATGTATTTACGAAATTGAACGAAAAGTACCTTCAAGGACTCATCAAAAACAACAAGCAACAAGCAATAATGTTAACTGGTGCTGATTTATCAATTATCAATTTAAAAAGAATATCTTTGCTTTGGTAACTACATAAAAGTGAAATAATATATTTAACGAAGGTTAGAGAATAAACATAATTTCAGCAGGGAATATATTAATTTCCAGGAAGTGCACATGATGTTTCGCTTACGCCATGAAAGTTCTATATATTTATGTTTATTTTGTTCAATTAGTTTAGAAAAGCAAGGGTTCCAACCCTTTTAGTAGGTAATTTAGAACATAATGTAAGTTTGTGACAATTCGAACAAAAACAATAAACAACATATCATATACACGCAACGCCGTATAAGATAAACAACTTACTAAATATCCCATTACCGTTACTAGCGAATATTTCACGAATAAATATATGCATTTCTGTTATACACACTACTGTTGTATTTTATATATAAAACCTAAGCTGTACATTATAAAATTGAGGGCTGTAATTTAATAAAATAACCTTCTGGATTATAAGTAAGGAAAAACTGAGTTATCGAATGTCCTCCACTGACAGAAAAATGATGTATAGTTGCCTACATAGGGTTTTTTCATGATTAAACTATTCAGGGATAATTTGGATCGGAAGTGTAAGTCTTTTTTATGGTCCGTTTTTGTAGGCATATGTCGAGACATAAGGAAAATAACAATTTTGGTTTTATTTATTAAAAATTGAAAATTATCTAAACAAGATTTTGTGTTGTAGACAATAAAATATACAAGGTTAATCCTTTAATTTAATTAAAAGGAATATGAAATAGTACAACAAGTGCTGAAATAGCACTTTTCACACGAATCTGACAGTCACACGAGTGTGAAAAGTGTTCTCACACGTGTTGCACACTATACTTTTTCTACGATTGCATTAAATATACAGTGTATCCAGAATAGTATGCTACAAATGGGAAATTTATTACTGATTTCTGACAAAATTTCATTCTTGATAAAAGATACTGCTGATGTCAAACCTACTTTTGAGATATTAGATTGATCTTATAATATACGTGGTTTCAGAAAACCAAGAATTTAGGAATATCAAAAAATTCATACTACAACAAACTCCCCAATATTGAAAATTTTCACCGTCATCGTTTGTTTCGAAACTAAATCAATGACTGAACAAGCTACGACCTTAAGAATTCAAGAGTAGATGTAGAAGACGTATGATGAATCTAATGGTAAAAACCGCATAGTTGATTGGTTGAATGACTTAATTTTCAAAACTAAAAACAATTATAAATTCTAAATCTCTTGAAATTTGTATAATTTTCATCTAAAAACATATTTTTTCTGTTAAACTATGAATCTCGCAATAAACATAATATTACCACGGTGTGTTGATGTTTTTTTGTCGGATAAAGTAAGAAAACCTCAATTTCTCATTAAGCTGACGTTTTCGACAATATTTATTGTCTCCTTCAGGACTACAACAAATAACAAACGTGTTCTATATAATTTAGCAAATCCTAATAGATAAAAATATATTTTTTTTATTATTTTAAAAAGAAAAAATGCTAACATTTTGAGAAAAATTTAAAATTTCAGAAATTTCCTAATCTCACTTTACATAAATCAATAAAAAATGTTAACAACAAAAATGTAAAAATATTATATATATATATATATATATATATATATATATATATATATATATATATATATATATATATATATATATACATATATATATACATATATATATATATATATATATATATATATATATATATATATATATATATATATATATATATATATATATATACATATATATATATCTATATATATATATATATATATATATATATATATATATATATATATATATATATATATATATATATATATATATACAAGGTGTCCCACGACGAACTGCGGCGATCGATATTCGAAAAGTAGACATTGGAAAATTTTGAAAATTTGGTAGTAAACTAAAGTCGACGGGGGCAACTCTGCTAAAATATTTTCAAGATGGTGGCACTTCCGGTTATACCGGAAGTAGATGTCAATCGTTTATTTTAAATGGACACCCTATATATTATTACATTTTTGGATTGTATGCAAAATTCTAGGCAGATTTTTGTGTATCATATCCTATACCTAAGTCTCTCCGTTTTCGATATATTTCAATTCTTATGTCAAAAATGACGTTTGCAGGCACTAAAAGAATTATCAATTTTTTCTATAAGAAAGCCTTTATTATTTAATTTGGGTTAGATTCTTTGTTGGAAAAGACCTACTTTAATAGAGTTTTTATAATATTTTGATAAGTATTAATACAGAGTGTTCAAAAAATAAGAATGAAGATGAAATTGAGAAAACTGTCAAAAATCAATCAATTTTTTTCAAATGGACACCTCCAATTTTTATAATCTTATCCTATTTTACCATTAAAAATAAGGGTAAGTTTGTGTATGGATATCTATTCCGAAATTTTTGATTGAACTCTTCTGGCCAAATCGGTGTAATAGCAGATAGTAGCATTTGGACCATATGAGAAGTTTCACATACCTCTCACCACTACTCAATTTACCTTAGTTAGTATATGACTAGCAGGTTGTCCACTATCCATTCTCTCAATCCATACCCTATGGCATACTGAGGAGAACTAATAAGTTCGAAAACCGGTCAATGTCTGGTTAGGAATTGACAAATGATATTGGCTACCGATCTATCATGATTTGAAGGTATAATCCAATGCAGGTCGGGGTATTTGCCCGCTGAGTAGTTGTTTCCTTCAAATCGTATTTAATAATGGTTTTATAATTCTTCGCAATATTTTTTAAAGCTGTTTCAACGGAAATGTCTTCGAATTTTGTCTGGCTTTCCTCCATTCGGGATAATGGGAACGTTGTTTAAATATACAATTAAGATTGTAGTTCAGGATAAATCTGTCCACATCTCAGTGTTGTTATGACGTTTGTTCCAACAGGAACATTCTGACGGTACACGGATACGTTCGTAACCAAACTTGTGCGCATGCCTGATTCATGTACTAGTACAAGAATGTGTCAGAAATTGATCTTTGTAGGAACATGTAAATATTTATTATCCAATGGTAAGGTGGCTTTTTTTTAATTGCGATACTTGGGATAAATATCGAAGTGTTCAAACAATGTCAAAAAATCATCATAATACTGGACTGTTTCTTCTGTATGAAATAATTATTTTCCAAGAATTATTAAAAATATAAAATAATTACCAATAAAGTTGCTAGTTTTGGTACGAGGATGTCCTAATATTAGATGAGTATGATATTACCGAATCCACATCAGTTTCTAAGTCGCTCATATTATGAAATGTATACCTATTTTGAAACCTAACATGTTAATGGTAAATTTTAAAATAATATGCTTATATTTAAATAATATAAATATGTAGAATATTTCAAGAAAACAGACACACGAAACATCAAAAAACTAACCTGATTCAATTATTTTAATCTAAATTTAATTATAACCTAGAATAAAAATAGTTATCAGTTGTATCCCCAGCAAAACACTGCTAAATTAAAAAACTAATGCGGATGTGCTGATAAACAGTTCATGGTATGGATGAAGGATTGATTTGATGATCCTCCGACTCGTTCGTGTATGCATCCGTAAGATTGTTGGAACGTTTTTTGGAGAGTCCCTGGGATTGTCAGCGACCCTGTTGGAATGGTATATTCAAAAAAGCGCATACATCTGACGTCCATTTGACAATCAGAGGTATTGTAGGAACAAACCTATTAGCATTGAAAATGCTTATAGGATCGCAAAGGTTCTCGTATATGGGTATGTTTTCGATGAAAAGTGTAATGCTATGAGCGACACGACACCGACATGGTTTGGTGAGTTAGTGGGGGACCGAGAGTAGAGCGAATGCATAGTGCATCATAGGCAGGCATGGCATATAATACATATTCATATTATTATATCAGTCTGAGTCACGCATAATGTAAAAGGCAGCGGTTCCAATCTTTTGTTGTAAGTTGTGAACGTAAGATACAAGGTGGCAAAGTCTTCTGAAAATGGTAAGTTCCCAACTTGTTGCATTTTACTGATTACTTGTTTATACCTAAATTATATACAGATAATAAATTGGAAGATTAGTATGAAAGATTATTTCTGAGTGGTTTTTACTTGGGTACAATGGATGGATGCGCTCGAGTATGATGCGTAGTAGCTTTTCCTAGAAAAAATAGATACGCAGTAAGTATTCCCGAGTATAAGTGTAGCGCAGTAGTTTTCCCAGGGAAAAATGGATGCGCGGTAGGTATTCCCGAATACCATCGATACGCAGTAGGATTCCCGAATGATATGGATGCGCAGTAGGTATTCTCGAGTACAATGGATGCGCAGTAGGTATTTCCATATGCTATGGATGCTCGGTAGGTAATTCCGAATACAATGGACACGCAGTAGGTTTTTCCGAGTCCTATGAATGCGCAGTAGGTATTCCCAAATACTATGGATGCGCAATATGTATTCCCGAATACCATAGATGCGCAATAGGTATTCTCGAATACTATGAATGCACAGTAGCTTTCCTGGGAATAATATATGAACAGAGTTTCAAGCGCAGTAGGTTTCCTAGTACCATGGATGCGCAGTAGTTTCTTGGAATAATGGATGCGCAGTGGGTTTAACAAGGTGAACTTATTATTTTCAGATAATGGAGTCTGAAATACATATAATATTATATTTCCGAATACTATGGATGCGCAGTATGTATTCCCGGATACCATAGATGCGCAGTAGGTATTCTCGAATACAATGGATGCGCAGTAGGTATTTCTGAATGCTTTGGATAAAAAGTAGTAGGTAAGCAGCAGTGAATATTGATGGAACCACAGTTCATACAGCTTTCAATATTGGAATTAATAGTAAGAAGAGGTTACCTTTGCGAGCCGATGCTTTACAAACTATGCGATGTGACTTTTCAGAAGTTAGTACTGTTATTATTGACCAAGTTAGTGAGTGCTGATATGTTAAATCAAGTTGCTGAACGTTTACGTTGTATTGGTCCAGATCCAACTAAGTTTTTGCTGGTTTTCACTTCTTTTTGGAGATCTAAGACAATTATCACCTGTCAATGTTAAATCTGTGTACATTAGACCATCAAAATGCTAGAAGATCGAATGTTGTGGCAAGGTGCAGAATATTATGCCCTTACCGAAGTTGTCAGACAAAGTCAGATAAAAATTTTTCTCATATATTGACAAAAATTGGGAATGGAGATATGTTGGTTGATGATGAGCGTGCATTAATTGAAGGTCGCTTCACCTACTTTTTTTGGTTACCAATGCGTACGGAGTCTTTTTAACCCATTCTGATGATTATATGAGCTGAACCGTTATTCATGATATTAAGGCATTACTGCCAAAACATCGAATCCATTATTAGTTCCAACTGTTGATCACTGGTGAAACGAAGATAGTCGTTTATTAATGCGGGTTTCATTGAACAATTTGTTTATGATTTAAAATTGCTGGCTTCGAATACAGATTTTCGTGCTGCCATTGATCGGTTCAATATACAGGATATTCCAGCAGCTTTGAGCGCTTTACGTATGAAAATTTAACTGAACTAAAATTATTGATGGCAAAAACAGTACCGTCCCCCTCTTAGTTTCCGCATAATTACTCCTACTCAACCGAGTGAAATTAATGTATCATTAGCTAAGTAGAGTCCGCTGTAAAACAAAAATGAAAGAATTAATAAATCCTTCCGATTTTCTATATACGATGCTTTTGGTTTCTGTTAAAGGGTTCAAAATTCAATAAAAAGTGGATTCTCATTAGACATGGTTTTGAAGTCTATGCTTTTTGATAAAGTACAATTGCTGGCGCCCACAACTCCGGGTTTTACTTCAAAATCATGGGTTTCGAAATTCATTAAAGATAAAGGAAACAAAAATGATTCTGATTCATCTTCAGATGAAGGTGACAATATAACAGCATCCTCCACTTCGAAATTTGATACCTACCTCTAACCGGTAGATAAAAATACTTACCTATTACCTATACCTATATATTTTTCCATTATTTTATATTACATTACTGTTTTATTATGTATGCCGAATCTAATTTTTATTACATTACTTAGTTTGCTTTTAATACACTTTATTTTATTGCTTTGTATTTCTTTTTTGTGTAATCAATAAATATCACAAACCCCATCCATTTTTTTATTGAATTTGTTAACATTTATTTTTAGTTAATTTAAATTAATAAAACAAGATAGTAAATATCTGCTTACAATTTTAAGTCTTTATAAAGCAAATTACGATTGTTCAGGGTTTGAAAAAAGTTTTCAAAAAAATTGTACATTTGCAATCTTTCTATACTTCCAAATTTCCTTAATTCATTTTCAATGCACTCCGATGAAGCCGCAAGAATTGCGAAATCTGTGAATTTTATTTAACGGAATCAATTTTTTACATCTACCACAGTTAATGAAACGAAAAATGTCCTCCTCAATTTTTGTAAGGTTATAAAAGTTAAGTAAATAAAGATTCCCGGTAATGTTATGCAATATTAAAACTTACTCCTTGAAATGACCCAATTAGTTCAATCAACATCCAATTTAAGATTGAGAATACAAAATCGTCCATATATGGGTAATTACTTTTATAAGAATCACCACTCATAGCACTCACATTATAAATGTAACAGAATCACAGGGTTGGGTGATAGGTTCTCTGAACTGAACGGCATTGGAATGAAATGATATGATACGCATAACGAATAAATATAGTTTTAAAAATCTAAAAACACGTTTTTAAAGCACATCAAACAAAAAGGGAAAAATAATTATTAATATAAACTGAAAACAATAATGAACGAAAAATACTAGTATTATTGTGAAAAGAGCGTGGGTTGCTCGATATACGAAAATTATGGAAAAAAGCGCCCTGATTGCTTTTTTCACAATAATACTAGTATTTTTCGTTCATTATTGTTTGTAGTTTATATTAATAATTATTTTTCACTTTTTAGTTTGATGTGCTTTAAAAGCGTGTTTTTTAGTTTTTTTAAACTATTTATTTTTCACTTTTTAGTTTGATGTGCTATGAAAAGCGTGTTTTTTTTAGTTTTTTTTTAACTATATTTATATTGTTTATTGATGCTGATATTATAAACATATTACGATCCGGCCAGAATTTTGAAAAAAAATATATTTTTTTTTTTCAGCTATGGGATTTGAACTCACGCCCGAGGAGTCCGTCGTTTCGCGTCGACTATGACTTGTGCCTTAGCCCGCTCGGCGAATGACCGAACTATTAATCACGGAATGTACTTACAGTATTAAGCTTCTTGCTCTCACGCAGAGGATACGTGAGGAAAGGAAATTATTTAAATTTCTGGCGATCCTGATCAGGATAATGATATAAACTTATCAAATTATTGTATTGTTCCCGGTTCTTCGTAAGTGTACAAAGTTTCAATTAAATCTGTCCGTTTAAAGTGGGTCAAAATCGCGTAGTTAAAAAGCAACGACCTGATGGTAAACAAATCTGAAGGTGACTTATTGCTTGTGTACGTAATCTTTCAATTAAAACTATTACTACAATTTGGAGTAGATTTTGCTACTATATTTCGCAATGCCACACCATTTGTATCGGAATATTCCGTTAATATTTTTGTTAAAGTCCTTGCGTAAATGGCTACTTTTACCATCCTAAGAGAACAAACAGTCAAACAATATTTGCTGTTTATAACTACAATAATTTCATACAAATATTTATAGTCTTTTCATATGTATTATGTGACAATGAATTACAAACTTTGATGCAAACAACCACAATTCTCATAAAAAAGTGTGTGTGTGTGTTTATTAATATTTATATTTGTTTTGTAAGTGCTGGCTCTGAAAAATGGAATACATCTCCGAACTTTGCCCATTATACTTGCGTGAAAAAGGAAATGTCCATCAGATGCACTAGGACGGTGTAATAAACATTCCACATTTTTTGAGGTTAAGGAACAATTGCCAAGATACGTTATTTGTATTTCAAACTACAGCATTCAATTTAATATTTTATCGTTGCTTGCTTTTTAAAATTTATTATCTTATTTAACAATTACCAAAATGCTAACATTATTTCTTCTTATTAAAATGAGATAGTTAAATTTCGCTAGTTAAACGTATTGATTCACCCACAGAATAGTATTTACTTCAACCACAAAAAGAGGGGTTTCTGCTGACAGTAAGCTAATTATTATAGGCACCACTTCACCGTTGTGTCACAGAGATGCCGAGAATGCAACCCTGGCACTTCTGGAAATGTTCCTATTTTGATGGGGGTTAATTATCAGGATCTGATAGCGTTATGCGTTATGACAGAGGAGATCTGAAAGTGACACGAGTAGTAAAGGGTAAAAGAAGAGGGCGAAGATTAGTAAATAGTAAATGAGATAAGGCTGGATAGGAAAGAAAAGAGTTTGGATAATACGTTTATATTATATTCGTATGCGGGAAGAACTACTTTTTGTTTTGGATTGTCTTATTCATTTTCATTAACGTAATAAAATACAATCTCGGCGACATACAACAATTTTCATATCAAAGCTAAGAAATTGGAAATGTAATGTACAGGGTGAAGCAAATTCGATGGAAATACAGGGTAAATCGGAAACTACAATAGTTAAAAAAAAGTAAGAGCACATTCTCGAGCCCATTTTTCAAGACAAATTCAATGGCATAAACACTTTATAAACTTTGAATTTTATAAATACAACTGCCTGGTTCTATACAAAATTCTAATTATTTATTTTGTACAAATTTGATAGTTATTTAAAAGAATGCCTCAACTAGCTCTGAAGACAAACATAGAATAAGTGTTGGCAGGTGGAGTCAGAATTAAATCTTTTTTTTTTAAAACTTTCTTCAGCGCCAGTTTTTTTGGTTTATCCCTATTAATAATAAATATAACTTGAGATTATTTACACTAATGATTAAATATATCCTATGCTAAAACTGGAAAAGCGATGGGGTTGATTTTGACATGAACGACTTATTTTCTTCATAACGTTCCACGTAATTTTCATTGTACTATAATGTAAGGCTGGGAATCGAATACGAATAATTCGAATATTCGAATATTTGGGTATTCGAATACGAATTATTCTAATGGGAAATTATTCGAATATTCGAATAGGTACTCGAATATTCGAATATATTCGAGTATTCGAATATTCGATTATATCTGAGTAAATTTGAATATTAAAATATATTATTAAATTATGTACGAATAGGTATGCAGTTTGCATCCAAGCAAAGTAGGTAGATAGTAGGTATAGGTAGGTACCTATCCTAAATCCAAATATATAAATAGACCACATTAGTGGCACGTTTACTCCCAGTCAAACTATTCCATCTCTTTCTTGCCTCGACCTTATTCTTACTATACTAAGAACGGGGTTAAAATTAAATTTTAAAATTTGAGAAAACCTGTAAATATTTAACTATCGACTTTTCATGTATTTGTTTTACCTTCACAATCTGCGTCTTTTTTAAAAACATTCTAATTTTAAAGCACTTTTATTTTCTTCTAAAAGGAAAAATAGTTATGACAGAAGTATAATAAACTAGCTCTATTTTTGTTTTATTTAAGCTTCAATAGTTAAATGTGAACAATAGCGCCTAAATCCTAAAATAAAAACTAACTGAATAATTCTGACCCTTAAAGCACATGTACAGGAGAATACCCTATTATGGGTATGGAGAGCAACTCAAATTGCCTGCTTAGTGGTTTACGTCACGACTATTATTGTGGTCTATCCAACCAAATACTCAAATAGAGTATTCTCACTATTCAATAGTATTCAGTGCTATACCTATTAACAATGAATACTGAGGATCCGGATTATTCTGATACCTATTCGAATAATTCGGATTATTCGAGTATTCGAATATTCGAATATTTTTTCGAACGAATATTCGAATACGCTAAAATTTGGAAAATTCCCAGCCTTAATAATTAGGGCACACAATAATTACTTTCGATCCTTATTTGATTCCACATAGTTTCTGTGTTTACCACATATTGACTTGAAAAATAAAACAATGCATAACACTAATTTACATATATATTAAATGTCAATACTGTAGTAGAAATTTACAACTCTGGTTCTTATAACCGTACAAAAATAAACATGGTCTACACTAATAGAAATATAACTAAAGTGTTATTACAGCAAAGCGGGTTTTGGTATAGTAGATTCAAGTTGCACATAAACTCTAACTATTTTTTTTTACAGTCAGTCCTTATAAGGGGTAGCTAAACTTAAATTCGAACCAACCAAAGTTAAATATACAGGAGACAGCATTAGTTCTTAACCTAGACTGGAAAAGTTGAACAAAACAAGGTAAATTTGGTAGTCTATAGGTGAAAAACACCACTACAGCACAGATAAAAAACATTAAGACAAAATAGAAAAGTGCTCCGCCACAGATAGAGGAGCCCGTATTGCACTATTGTCCGCATCACGGGCAGTGCTAACAACTCATAATAATAATAGTAGTTTCACAATCAATGATCAAACGTGAGGTTGAACGTAATTCACCGCTGGCAACTCCTTCACTGGAATCCTTGGGTTGAAATAAAAATGAATGTACTTACAAGTGTTACGCAATCCTAGACCTCCAACAGAAGACAAATTTTATTGCATACCACCAAAGACCAAGGATTTGTTCAAGCACTTTCTACCAAGTTACACAGTATACAACTAAACAATATTGATTTGTGACGTACTTCGTTGCTCTACACAAAAGAATGTGTCCCTTTGACGCCCCAAAACTACGGCGGTGCTCACGGTATGGATATTCTGGCGCCAGTTTCTTCTAGAGTGCAAAACACCACTTCTCTATAGGCGGGAGGTAGAGGCTGGGCAACTACAGTAAGAAACGGCTAAGCCAGGGGTTTGGAAAAAGGTAACTTACACACTACAGTTAATGAACAGACTCTCATTCAATATATTACATTTATCGTTCTACACTCTAATTATTATTTACACTTTATATACACCTTAGTAACTACAACTTATACTACAACGGTCTTAACTACGGGCGAGCGGGGGCAGTAAGTGGGCGGTCAAGAGGTGCGATGCGGTCATCCGAATGAAGCGGTGAAAAGTAAACAGCAATAAATTAAGCGGTCATGAGCAGACGGCGGACGGATACCAGGAGGGCAAGCAACCAATACAAGCACACTATGCCTATCTATAGCGGTTATTTACTATCGCTTGGCTGATGGATGGTTCCCGGACTTATATTATACAAAGCTGGTACCTCCAAGGCGCCCTGCCGAATATCACGTGCTCAGGCGGCCTGGAGGGTACGCGGTATAACGCGGTTACGGTTGGGGGGAAGGGAGTGACAAGCCTAACAGTGGCAAATTTAAGACGACTACGGTAAGGTCAAACTCCACGCTACCCTGCAGAATTTTTACGTGCTCAGGTAGCCCGGGGACTCGCGGTTACGGACGATACCTCCAAGTCACCCTGCAGAATTTTTATGTGCTCAGGTGGCCTGGCAGGCACGCGGTTACGAAAATACCTCTAAGCTCACCCTGCAGAATTTGTGCATGTGCTCGGTGACCTGAAGCGCCCGTGCGGCACAACGCGGTTCGCTGGGGGGGGAAAGGAGTGGCAAGCCGAACAGTTGCAAATTGAAGATGACGACGGTAAGGTCAAACTCCAAACTACCCTGCAGAATTTTACGCTCAGGTAGCCCGGCGGACCCGCGATTACGGACGATACCTCAGTCACCCGCAGAATTTACGTGCTCGGTGATCTAGAGGATCTGCGTGGCAGCTAGTATCTCCAAGTCACCCTGCAGAATTTTTACATGCTCAGGTGGCCTGAGAACACGCGGTGTAACGCGGTTCTAGTTCCAACCTACGCCGCTCTCCCGTTCTAGGAAGGATATGAGGCGGATACGTTTTAGCGCTCGCGGTTCACAAATCCCAAATAAAGTCCGGAGTACTCACCAGCCAAGTAATACCGATTATTTACCAAACCTTCATCAAACCTTGCTACCTACTCCGTGTCCTGGGATACTTCCCTCTGGCGATCGGGGTCGGCACGTCTGGTCGGCACGGGCGGCTGAAACGGACTGTTTTCGGATGCTCTGAAAAACCCTTGTTACCAAACTCTGCCAAAAAGCAGAAGTAGGATGAGACGCGGGATATAGTAATACGTCACCCGAATTCAATTGAAACAATACCTTGATACTCACAATTCTATACCTTGATACTCACAACAAGATTACTTACTATGCTGGTCGGCGTGGTTCTTCAGTCAGCTGCTAAACGACAACTGACTTGTTTGAAAAATCCTCAAGCTACTAAACTCTGTAAAGGCATAAGTAGGGATGAGCCGCGGTAGTCATGCGCGGAATATTGCAACTACGTCACCTTTTTCGACTTGAAAAATCGCTGCGCAGTTCAAATACCAATATCTTTATACTCACGAGTTATTACTGTCCAAGTCGGCGTGGTGCTTCGGTTGGCGGTCAGACGGGAACTAATTTGTCTCAAAAATCCTCATGCTACACTGCCAAAGCAGAAGTAGGACGATGTGCAGTAGTCATGTGCGCGGTATTTTACAACTCGTCACCTGTTTACTGACGCATTAAGTTTAAATACCTATGTCTTTATACTCACGAGATTACTTACGATCCAAGTCGGCGCGGTGTTTCGGTTGGCGGTCAGACGGGAACTAATTGATTGTTTCCAGTCTCGGGCTCCTCACGGTAGCGCGGGCACAAGGGTGCCGGGTTCACAATGTGCGCTTCGCGTTTCGCGATTACGTACTGCCGGCCACTCGGCCTATGTGAATGTTCATAAAAACATATCAATACTACCTATCTATAATTAACAATTAAACTTTTTTAATGATCAGCTGACAATAACAATTTATTAAAGCGCAGTACTACAATGGTTAAAATATTTTTCGAAACAGACAAATAGCACCCAGTTACCTAACTTAATTCTATAAAATAAAATCACTTTGCTACAGGTTATACATTAATCAATAACACAGGTCTACAAAAAAATTTTTTTGTTATAGAGACCTACTATTCCTATATTCTTTTCGTAAAATTTTCCGCTGAGCCGAAAATGAAAAAAAACTTATCGTATGGGTTCCCCCCACA
>JANEYF010004845.1:212500-280114 GCA_029963845.1 Rhamnusium bicolor | reverse complement strand
ATATCATTTTTAAAATAAACTCTATGAACAATATTGAATAAACTTTAGCAGTATTTAATATTTGGTCTGAACTTTTTCTTCTAATTATTCTGTCGTTTTCTTATTATTTTTTATCCAAAATCAAATAAATTAATATGTCAGGAATTTACCTTGAATACCGGCAAAATTCGTGTGTTGTGAAAATCTCGATTTGTCAAAGTTGACAATTTTATCCATATTTTCTGTCATCACTTTCACATATTGTTAAATTTTGTGTTATTCATTTATTTGATTTTCAGGAATCGTTTTTTCTTCCTCCAACGCTATCAATAAGTTTCTAACTTCGCAACCATTTTTGGTTGTTTTATGATTAACTTCTCTGCAAACTGCCGATGTGATGTCATCGGCGTTTGAAATGCATGTATTATATTAATTGATATTGTAATACTATAAGATTTTATTTTCAACTTTTACATGTTTCTAATGATTTTTTAAGACTAAATATTATTGTTTAACACAGATTTTACTAATACTTTGACTTAGTGCAACAACCGAATTGCTTTTGTCTCAGTCATAAAAAATATACCTATCATGCACTTTATATTTTTGTCACACCTTACTATGGACGGGGAACCACTGTGCAAGTGTCTTTTAATTTACATTTTTTAATCAATTATAATTACATAGGAAATACATGTTAGAGTTAAAACGTTATACATCTAAAGTTAAGCTACTTATTTCTAAAATAACTCGAAATGGTTAATTTTAAAAATAAATTTCTTGAGAAAATAAATACCTTTTACATTCATTATTATATACATATCACGCTTCGAAATTATATAATAATTTGTATACCTTAAAAACAAAAAAGAAAAATCTGCTTCTATTTATATGCTAAGAGTACTATTCAGTTTTTTTTGTAGAGATTCTTAAAAGAAATGTATCATAAAAAACGATATTTAAACGATTGTTCAGTTTTGATCCTATTTTTTCAAAATATTCATAATTTTGCCATCAAAATTACAAGAAAAAACAATATATTTTTTACATGAACTAAACGGTACTGAATAATTTACACTGAAGCAGGAGTCGTTAGCAGTGGTCTTACATTACCTGGAAGAGTGGCGGTTCGGTCAGTTCATGGAATGACCACAAACCTGCGGCGGCACTAATGGACCCCAACCAGACAAACGGGTGGGAGAGATCCTGAAAATTTCAGATCCCTTTAGGCCAACGCAATGCATTTATTTTAAATTTCCGGTATAAAAGGATTGCAGCTGAATGTGCTGATGCAATTTATAAATAATTTAGCGCTTTTACCCATAGGCCTTATAATTAATTACCACCGTTTCGGAAATAATGGGCAAAACAATTAATTGAAGTTTTATAGTTTGTAAGAAAAATTGCTGAAAAATATTAGAAATCAATTTCCATTTATTTTTAAGGATGAGCAAACTGAATTATAGGAAAAGGAAGGTTACACAAATCTTAGCTTAATAATATTATATTTACCTTTCTTTTTTTTTTTCTTATAACAAATTGTCGGCAACAGGAAGAGAGGTCAAATTAAAATGCTACTTTGCCTACGTTTTGCTTATTGTGCATAAATTTCCCATGGGATGAATAGCCAAATTCATATAAATATGGCTACCTTTCACAACAGAATAAATTTAATACTACCAATGAATTAGGTATGACAATGAAAACCTAATCGTTTTAAATTTTAACTGATAAAATAAATAGGAATCATAAATTTAAAGAAAGAGTTCCTATTAAAATGAAAGAGATAATCCGAAATTTATATTGATTCCATATAATCCTCGATTCACCCGTAATATTGGCATAATTTTTAAATATATAGGCATGACAGTGGTTCATTCACCGGGAAATAAACTACAACAACTTTTAGGCAATCCAAAAGACAAAATTGTAACAAAAGAAAGGACGGGGATTTACACAATTACCTACAAGGACTGTAAATATGTTGGATAAACTAAACGATCAATTCAAATTAGATTCAAGGAACATATCGCTCATCTCAAATATGGTAGAGGAAATAAGTCTAGTGTTGCTCAATATGCGGTTGAAAACAACGATAAAATAGATAATAGCAATTTAGTATTAATTAGGAATTTAACAAGTACTAAACAACTGGATGCATTTAAAGGCCTAGACATTACAAAGTGTCAAAATATGGAGGGCCAATCCTATACAATCCTCTCTATTGGTTAGTCACGGTTCATCGAACCGTAACAGCAGTTTAGGTATAAATAGGATATACTTAGCATAAGCTTAGTTTTAATCATCTCCAGATGATGCCAACTTGATGGCGAAATGCGTGTCAGTATGGTATATGGTGCTTTGTGAAAAACCACATTAGTGGTTATACGTCAAAGGTTCCAACCCGCTTCAGGATGAAAAATTCAACATTCATTTTGTCGCCGAGGAAATATATAATAAATATACATAACTAATTCGCCTCTACTGTAAACTAAGGTAGGAATTTATTTTCATCTAATTAATTATTTTAAGCAGTCCTTGATTAGAGCCTGTGGATAAAAAAAATGTATCGAAACGTCGGCAACATTTTAATTTAATAAAACAGTTTAAAGTCCGGAAGCTCAAGAATATTACCTCTGTAAATAAATTACATGGACGTATAACTTATAATTATTTTTCTGTATGTTTGATTCGCACCCAATTAAAATACAACAAATCAGTTAAAACAAAACAAAACTTTTCTACTCGTATTGCAATATAATAATGGAATTTGTAATATGAGTTTACATACTGTTTTTACAAGACAGGATAACTTGAGGCAATGAAAGATGCGAAATTAAATTATTAAACAGCCACAGAGTAAGTCTAAATATTATATTTTCTTATAGAATTAAGAAAGAATGTAGGGCAGAAATGTTTTTACAGCATAATTTTATTGTGGAGCTACCACTGAGTTCTTCTCTTGGAAAAAAATAAAAAAATACATGAAATATAACACAAATTTTCGATTTAATGAAAATTCAGTCCAAACGTTATCCATTTTACTTCACTGCTTTTTTTAAAATTTCTCTCAATATTCATAACCAAAAAAAAAAAAAACCAATTAAAAAAATTGAAATGAACTTATACAGTTTGAGTGAAATTTTGAGACAAATTAGTTTGATATTAATAAAGTGCAAAAAGTTACTGACAAATTTAGTGAAGTTTGCAAACTGTACAAAACAAATAACATTTTATAAATCTTGACAATCATATTTTTTGTTATTTTTACTATTTAACAAATTTACCGTAATCAATTATTTTGAGTTTGAAAGTAGTGCTTATTAGGAGCCCTTGTGAATTTTCTTATACGTGTAATATAGAAACGTTTCGTATAAGAACGTTTCTTATAAACATGTTACGTATAAGACAGTTATGTCTGTCGGCCCATCTATGCTTCCATCTGTGCGTCGGTTTGCGCATATCCATAACAACTAAAAAAATGCTAAGACAAACAGAAAAATTCTCAAAAATTTTATGAAATTTTTCTGTTTGTCTTATCAGAAAATTACTCATAGGGATAATTGAAGTTTTATAGTTTGTAAGAAAAATTGCTGAAAAATATTAGAAATCAATTTCATTATTTTTAAGGATGAGCAAACTGAATTATAGGAAAAGGAAGGTTACACAATCTTCCTAAAATTCCTTTTTTTTTTAAAAAATGCAAATAAGAAAATAATCAATATTTCACATTTAGGATTGTGAATAGATTCTTGGATTTCCTCTACTACCATATGAAGAACATGGACTATACAGGTTACATGTACTACTTTCGGATAGATAACTTTCAGTACCGGCAGTTTTAATAATATACCGTACTACATCACAAACTAACAAAAATAAATACCAACATCCATCGTCTCAAACGTTCTTGTTATAAGTTATTCATTTTGCAACCTTTTACTGGCAACTAAGTAGAGTGACGACGGTGCATCTGGTTGTAAGATGTGCACTACAACATTTGTCATGTTATTTCCTTTTGCGTTTAGTTGCAAGGTACATTAAGAATGGAAGCTATTTAGTAGCAGGTGTAATTTTCATCTCTGTATAAATATTCTGGGGCTATCCTAATATCTGGAAGTGAAAAATAATAAAAATTACTATACGTATACAGTGTGGAAACTATCTAATTTGTTCACCATTGTAATTTCGGAAATGATGATAGAAACAAAGTTAGTTAAATTAGGAAAAGAGTGCTCAATTTAATGTTCCTTAAAAATATGCAAAGAAGTTTAGGATATTCAGTATTGTTCTATCATGACGAAGAAATTGGTTTGTTAAAGTAGACTAGAATTTATCGTACGTAATTCTTAATTATTACTGTACTACAATTTTGTATTTTGATTTGTTGGCACATAATTTTATACTCGTAGTTATTTCTCTTTGTTAACATTCCTCTGTAATTTTTCTATATGGAATCTTAATTTATATCATGAATACTATGCATGTGAATTATCAGACAGTCCATACTAATTCTCTTCGAGGGAGCAAAAACAGTTAATCATGGAAAAAAATATTGCGAAACATATTTATTAGCAAATTATGTAAATTTGAAATTGACAAAAAAAACTCCAACACAACTCCACAGTGATTCCGAAGGCTTACTTTATGCGACCAAAAATCGATTGTATAAAAAATCTGTATAAAATTAGGCATCTGCAGGTTCTTAGACCGCTGATTACGAATATGAGACCAAAATTAAGTAATTTAATCTGGCGGATCCAATATGGCGAATATCAAGTAGGTAACTTTGAAAAATAGGTATTAATCAATTTGCACGGATGTAGTCCCGCGTTGATGATCGTGATGGGGCTTACGGCGGCTTCTCATTACTCGAACTGAAAATTTTCAGCAACGCGTGAATAATAATTTGTTGAAGATTATGTTTGTTTTAAGTACTTATTTTAGCGACTTTTTGATCTGTCAGATTTTTCTTCAAAATCTAAATACAGACGACCTACTGGAAACAGCTTTTTCGACAATCTTATTAATCACGTTAGGTAAAATTTTTAATTTTCAGTTAAACTAGCCTGTACTAAAGTTCAAACATGTTCGTTATTCTACCGGCTTCTTCCAGCTTTAAATTTATTTTAGATCTAAGAATTTTTATTAAGCGTTTTAACTCTTCAGAATCTGCATTGACCTTGTTTGTCACTTTCGAGTTTTTAAACAATGAAAATAACGGCTGAATTTATATTGCCATTTTCTGAAATAGAATCGAGACTTTCTCTTTTTGTAAACTTCTCTGCTGGGTCAGTAAACCAGGAAGCCAATAAGGAAAAGAAAAACAGATATAAACATAACGGAATCAGAAATAACGAAATAAATAATTCTCGAAACTCTCAGAAGACAGCAATTCGGATAAAATTATTAAAAAAAATTATTTACCAAGTAGACATTGACTAAAGAAAGAAACTGACATCATTTCTTAAATAGTTATAAAATCAGCAAAAAGGCACATACAGGGTGTCCCAGATTTAAAATTACATAGAGTAATGGGAGATAGAGCATACTTAGCTGAGTTCAAAACATCCCCAAACTTACCCTCGAATTTTGTTTTTGACATGCAGGGCAATTTATGGTTTTTGACTAAAACTGAAGTCGACCATATTATTTTTGAAACGGCTTTATATATCAGAATAAAATTTTGTAAAATATTATACTCTTTTAGTGCAATCAAAATTATAATCTATTTTGGAAAAATTCCAGGATCGGACTCAATTTTTATAATGTTTCTATCAGTGCCAATAACATCACCCTGTGTACATTTTTTTGGTAAACATTTGAAATGTCAGTGGATCTGTGTATAAAATAATATCAAAGAATTTGATGGTACGCAACAAATTTTCAAAAATATTGATTGACCAAATTTTAAATTCTATAAATTATGCAATCGATTCAATTCTATTTAATTCAATTTATTATTCCAAATTGATATAATTTATTTTAATATTTCATTATTATTCTAATTATATTTATATAAAATATTAGTTTTTGAGCTGCCTAAACAATAACCGCATGTGTGCAACTTCACTAATTTTAATTAATATAAATAAACATACAACATATTTTATGTGAATAATAGAAAGTGTTTGAGAAGGATGGGAGATAAGAACAAAACATAAGCGGAAAAAGAAACTTAAAAATTCAATATTAATGTGACCGAGCTGGTAAAAATTTTGTTTATTTTGAGTAGGAAATAGACTTAAAAATATTTTGTAAAATTAATCGTTAATTAGTAAATATTCAGAAAGATAGTAATTAGGTTAATCTCATTTAGTAGTGTAAAATTATGTAAGGAAATTATTATTATTATTTTTTAATAAATGGTATTAAACTTTTCATAATTTTCGTCTAAAAATGTTCTTAACTTTTTTAATTTTTTAAAATTAATGTTACTGTGGTGTTTTCTTTTTTTATTTGCAAAGGTAAGAGGTTAAATAAATTGGGACCATAATAAAAAGCAAGCCGTTGTGTATATGATTTAGTACAGAAAGGTAACATAATTGATTTGCCTTATTTTATTCTGGTATCATGCTTGTGACATATTTCTGTATGGAATGAGGGATTCTTATATATCCAAAGAAGGCATTGATAAGAAAATAATTGTCTAACAGTAAATAATTTTGATTCTGAAAATAACAAATTTGAGGAATAACGACTGTTATATTTTAAAATTATTTTTTAAATTGTTTTTTTGAGTTACATTCAGATTATTTAAAAGGTTGTACATGTCATCCCATATTACTATGCAATAATTTGTAATTGATTCTGTCAAAGCGTTATATAAAATTAATAGATCTTTTTTTATTTAGTATATCAGGCATCAAGTAAAAGTTGTGAAATAATCTCCTAAGCCTTTTATTTAAATAGTCTACATAGTCATACCACTTTATGTGATGGTCAACTACGACTCCAAGATACTTAATATTGTCTGCTTTTTTTATAAATGGGGAATCACAATGTTGTGTACCACAAGGAATTTTATGAATAATAAGGGTGTCTTAAATAAGTTGACTATCTAAAGTTAGAAACTTAGTTTTATCTATAATAAGACTTAGGCGCTTAATATTTAGCCAATATTTTATATATTTTTTTGGAACTTGCTGTGTTGAAATATACATCGGTCCAGGATCACCCATAAATAGAACAGCAGTGTCATCAGCATAGGATATTATTTCTGCATTTAATGGCAATTTTAGTAGATTGTTTATATAAACTAAAAATAGTATTGGCCCCACTACTGTCCCCTGTGGTACGCCTCCGGTGACAACGAAGGGGATCACGTTTAACTTCATTGATTTTGACACATTGTTGCCTGTCTAATAAATAATTTCTAAATACTTCTAAAGTTATACTTCTAACACCAATCACTTCTTGTTTAGATAATAATATTTGGGGGTCTATGATATCAAACGCTTTGCGTAAATCTAAAAAGAGAGCTAGGCATTTTTTATTCGAATTTATTCCATTAACCATAACTTTGTTAACTGTGTAATTGTATTTTCTGTAGAAATATTTTTTCTAAACCCGAACTGATTGTCAGATAATATTTTGTGTCGTGTAAGGTGATTTATTAATTTATTTTTTAGACAATGTTAAAACCGTTTTGTGAAATTATTTATGACAGAAATAGGTCGATAATTTGTTGGTGATTGCTTATCTCCTGATTTAAATACAGGTGTTACGACCGATTTCTTAAATCATCTTGGTATTTTACCTTTTGAAAATATTAAGTTGACTATGTGTAGTAAGAGCTTTATAAGAGATGTATGTAATTTTTTTTATAAACATAGTCGATATTCCTTCTGGTTATTTTTTAAGTTACTAATGTATAGAATAAGTTCATTTTTGTGCACCAGGACCAAAAATAAGCTATCTTTTATTGGTTGTTGTAACTGAGGTAAATCTATATTATCGTTTAATATATTTTTTGACATGTCATTTGCAACATTAATAATAAACTTATTAAATAAATTTAAATTATCTTTATCGTTAATTATTAATTGCTTACCATTTTTGTCTGTAATATTGTACTTCTCAAATTTTTTTTTGATTCATTATTTGTCGCGTCATTAATAAATTGCCATATTTTTCTATAATTGTTATTTGCATTGATTATTTCAGTTTTATAATGTTAATTTTTTGCATACTTAATAATATTTTTTTAGCATATTTCTATATTATTTATAATTAATACTTAATTTAGTGCTATCAGATTGTAATAATCTTTTTTTTTAAGTGGTCTCTATGCTTTATAGGATTAATAATAGCTGTGGTAATCCAGGGTTTGAGTTTAACATTTTTATTGGTCAGTCTTTTAGTAGAAGCATTTATGTTAATAGTACTTTGTAACTTATTTATAAAATGTTCATATGCAATATCAGGATCATCTGTGTCAAGAACATCTGTCTAAGTAAAACAACCATTCTTGTATTATATTAAAATTTACTAATTTAATAATTTTTTATTTAATTTCTTGAGATTTATTTAACACATTTGTTGATATAATTGATAAAGCTGTAGTAAAATAATCTGTTGAAAATGTACAAAAAACATAGAGCTTATTTTTAGTTGTTTTTGAAAATCGTTTCTTATACTAATAAAAATATTATCTAATGTACTACTGTTGTGTTTCAGTTTGCTTGTAGGCGTGTTTATATAATAAGTAAATCCAATTTATCTCAATGTACATAAATAAGAATGTACATTAATGTCTTCTTTATTCAACAAATTAATACTTATATCTCCAACACCATCTTTAAGCAAGTTAGAATAATAATTTTCAATATCATTTATATTGAGTTATATCAATAGTGAGAGGTCTATAAGATTCAGTTATGCCATAGCTTTTATTATCAATTTTACATGAAATCTTGAGTAACTTAGTTTGACTTAAATAATAATTTTTACATTACTATTTAGAGTACTTCGTATATTAACAGCCACCCCATCACTCTTATTAAAATCAGATTGATTATAATATAATTTAAAATTTGGAATCTGTAGATTACTTCATTACTTAATCAACTAACTAAGGTCACTATTTCATTAATTTAACTTAACTTACTTTATAATAATTAAGCATCTTAATTTTTTTTGGACAAGAAATGCACATTTATTGAAAAATTAAAAATAAAAATTTTATAATTAAGTACATTTTATTTAAATTTGTTATTCACATTATTTACATTTTTGAAATACAGTAATAATTTAATTTTCCATGTTTATTACTAAATACGAATAACTTTGAAAATGTCGTAGGATTTGGTATGCGGCGGTTTGGAAAACGTTTCACACATTTGCAGCTCTCCCATTCCCCTGCAAAAACCGTACACAAAAATTTTATCTTAACCACATAATAGGACCGTATGGAAGATTAGAAGTTTATTTAAAGTTTCTTAGGCGTTTTGCCAGACCGATCGACTGGTCGAAGAGTTCCAGTTAACTAGCCACCGAGGTCTCCTGATTTTACACCGTTAGACAATTTTTTTATAAGACCAACTCAAGTCAGAGATGTACAACGAAAAATTCGATATACGGGAACATTAACTAGAAAAAAAATATTAATGTAGGTATATTATATTAGAAATAACCCGGAAATGATTGATAGATCAGTTAAAAATTCTTTTAACGTGTTCTCAAAAAATGTATTGACGCTGAAGTTGATTATTTTGAAAATCTATCTTAATTTTAATTAATTGCATTGTTTATTAATTAACTTGTTTTTTTTTATTGTAATTGTTGCAAGTTGTTGCTTAATAAGTTCCATTTTTACTTTCTTATACCTAATATAAGGAAGTATAGTAATCGCAATTTTTTTTGACCTCGATATTTTGATTGATATATACGTCTTGAACCCTCCTGAATCCATTCTGACAATTTTCCGAATAATGTCTGTAGGTTCGTGTGTGTGTGTGTATGTGTGTGGCCACGATAACTCAAAAAATACCAATGAGAAGCTTCCCAAATTTGGCAATTAAAATTTTCAACAACATTTTAGGTGACACATTAAATTTGGTGAATGTGGTACCGCCAGAAGAGAGATAATTAATGAAAGAAGTAAAAAGGTACAAGATCGGGCAAAAAAAATTTTTTTAATGCATTTCTGGACGAATCTCGACGAATTATAATGAAAAAAACACA
This sequence comes from Rhamnusium bicolor, assembly GCA_029963845.1. NCBI lineage: Eukaryota > Metazoa > Arthropoda > Insecta > Coleoptera > Cerambycidae > Rhamnusium > Rhamnusium bicolor. Next base: position 269,950 of record JANEYF010004845.1, on the reverse strand, counting down.
ACTATGGAAAACAATCTGTCTGCAAATCTGTAATATCGCGATACCAGCCACAGTTTTTGAGATAAAGCTTTCAAATTTGGTACAAGTGTTCTAAAGGCCAAATACAATGATAATTTCGGTGATGAGCAAAATTGGCCAGCTGAAAAGAGGTATACGGGACCCAAACTTTTTTTATTTGTTTTTACAAAAAAAATTAATTCTTGATGAAAGATTATAAATCATGTCTACTATATTAAGCCAATAAAATATATTTTCAAAGCACTTAAATAAAGCGATGTAAACTGAAATTTTTTACATATTTGTCATAAAATGGGGTTAGGATAAATTTGGCAGTTTGACATTTGATATGTCTAATTTAGTCACAAAAATGTCAATGTCAATAGGAAGAAATTATTAAAATATATGGTATGAATAATTATTGACAGTATCGAATGACGCTGATAATTAATTATTTAAAAAATTTAATGAAACATTTCAAGGTACGTTATTAAAATTTAGTTGAGGTAAGTGAAAAATTAAATAGAACGATTTTTGTGATCTGGATGGTATATACTTGTATAAGAATTATATGTGCTGGCCGTATCAGATATTTTACTTTATTTTGTCAAAACCAACCTTTAATTTTTTAATATTATATTCTATAGGTGCTTAATAACTAATGTTGACTGTGCTTGTTACTACAAGCCTCATTATTAACATTTTTTTTTTCATGAAAAAATAGAATGTACTATATGTTGAATGGGAATTTTAAACTTAAAAAGCTTAGAACGCTGAGTATCAAAAAAAAGCAAATAACAAGCTCTTCTTATTCATCTTAACATTTCAGTATCACATAATTGAATTTCAAAAATGATTTACATAATGTGAATAACAAATTTTAATAAAATGTACTCAAAATTTTGAATTCGCTGTTCAACGTTAGACAGCTCCTACCAAAGGTGTGATGGTTTGGGGTGGGATATGTTATGACAGAGTAGGTCACCGTTAGTGTTCATTCAGCGTAACTATACAAATACCATAACAGATGTGCTGAAACCCGTTGCATTGCCTTACCTACAACGGCTGAATGTTCCAATTTTTCAGCAGGACAATGCCCGTCCTCTTACGGTAAGAGTTATAGCAAACTTCTTACAAGAAGCTAGTGTGGTGCTGATTCCATGGCCAACAGGGTCGCTCGATCTGTCACCGATCGAACATGTACGATTGGTAAAAGTGTGCGACATTTACCCCATCCTTAGAGAATTTTGAACGGTCTTTGATTTCATATCCAAGAGGCTAGCGTGAGATACCCCAAACCAATATTGATCATATCATTGACAGCATGTCCTAATAGGGTAAATGGTGCATTCGAAATCACGGTTATCCGACTTTTTACTACATAACATTTTTATTCCGCATTTCACAATGTTAAAATTTCAATCACTTTAATATCATACAGTAGGACAACTTTGGTGAAAATTTCAATAAAATTGCTCAATGAAATTGGTGTTGCATTTTTTTCTTTAAACCAGTATATTTGAAAGTATGTATTATATTATATTTCTATGTAATCTATGACAAAATGGTAATTTTAATACTTATATCAATAAGTTAAAATGGGGAAGAAGAAAAATAAGTGAAGCTGCTCAAATAAAGAGAGAACGGAATAAGATGACAAGAGGAACGCGAGTGCAGATAGGAATTATTCTGCAAAAATAGAGTTACAAAGGGCCAAAGAAAAGGTTAAAATAAAGTAAAAACTAAATAGAGTATATATTAAATCCCAGAGAACAATGCCAAAAAATAAATATTGGAAGATCAACTTGAAGAATTTGGAATAACAAAGTGTTGTAAGAAGAAAGAAAATTATTAGAACAAATGACACCACTACCTCTATTTATATGATGAATTTTTGCACGTCTTTATTTCCATGTCTAACATAATATAGACGAAAATCCGAAAAAAAAATGGCGAACTGAAAAAGACGTCACTATGAAAATAACAAAACAGTTAAGAAAATAACAAAAATTCGAGGTATGTAAAAAAAGTAATTACATATTTTCATCTTTACCTTTTATATGTTGAATATTATTCGTAAATTGTACAATAAATTCAAAACAACGTATCTGTCTGGGACATTTATTAATGGTTTATGATCAGTAAAACAAATCAGTCTTCGACCTTCCAATAATTACTTAAAGTCTCTGATTGACTCGTATAAAAATAAAAGTTTTCCATTGAAAGTTGAATATTGTTTTCGAGCTTCGTTTAATTTTCTTGAAAAGAATGCTAAGGGTTCACATTTTCTATCAAAAATTTATTCTAATACTGCCCCAATAGAAACATTGGAACAATCTGATGAAAGTGTCAAAGTTACGTTGTTAGTACAATTAGGATGTATCAGGGTAATTGAATTTGCAAGAAAATCTTTTTGTGTTAAAAAAGTAATGATACATTCTTCTGACCAAAAGTGATATCTTTAATTTTATCATATTGAAGTTGTGTAATAAGAATATGTAATGGATTTAAAATATACGCAATATTAGGAATAAAACGATGATAGAAATTAATCATGCCTATAAATCGTTGAAGTTGGATGGAATCATTTAGTGTAAAAATGCTTCTTTTTGGTGAGTCAATATTTCTTAATCTCAATATTCTTTTGCTTCTAATATTAAGAATACTGTTATTTAATTCAATGCAATTCTTATCTCTAGATTAAGTAGTCGTTTTAATAGTTTCTACGATGAAATGTATTGGAAATGTCGTATTTGATTAACTATCTACCTAAAACTTTTATAGTAGCGCATACAAATATGAATGACAGTATAAGATATAAAAAACTATAGATATTTATTGTTGTTATCATGTTAGGTTTGAAAGGATGCTTATGTAATATCCAATGCCAGTGAGCCCTATAAAGACACTTTCCCGGTATGTTGTCTACAATATTTTTTTCTGCAACCGTTCTTGTTAGTCTTTAACAAAACTTTTAACAAAATTCATAAAATTCAACTGATAGATGTCAGACGCTTACTTTTAAAGAGAATGGATTAATCATTTTTAATTGTTATCAGCTACTCTTGTTAACCAACAAAAGTGACATAAAGGATCACTAAAGACTTCACCCTATGTCACCTTATCTCGATAGATCAGTAAATATGTACTGTCCACTCAAAAAATTGACCAAAACAGTTAATTTTCTAGACGTCTGCAGAAAAAAATAAATTATTTGGTTAAACCAAAGCAGACTAGATCAAAGATGAGTTAATAGACAAAAAACATTGTTTTGAAGAAGTAATAAAGATCTTTCTCAGACGTACCAAACTCTTAAAACGCATCGCTCCAAAGAAGTGTTTAAAAAAATTGTATAATGATTTTGAAGAAATATACTAGACCAAAGATGAGTTAATAGACAAAAAATTTTGTTTTGAAGAAATAACGAAGATCTTTCTGAGACGTACCAAATTCTTAAAACGCTTCGCTCCAAAGAAGTGTTTAAAAAAATTATATAATACTGATGATATGTAATTGATATACAAAAATGGCTGTATTGCGTTTTTTTTTAATTATTTTAATTGGTGTTATATCGGGATCATAATTTATTAAGTATTTTTCAAACTTATTGTAATTTTTTATCATTTCCATAGACTTACCAATTTTTCCCATGCCAGCAGATTTTGGAAAATTGTTTATAAATCTGTTATACTATTATTTATGACTGTTCTACTAGTGCTATTTTCCACAGGTTTTCATTAAACGTTATATGCGTTAATTTTGATTTAAGAATTTTTTTCTAACATACAAATACTGGACCTAAAATGTATTGTAGATAATCGTTAAATTTAGGGTACCACATCTCTTTCTTATCCATCTGTAGAATGCTCTTCATAAAAAGGGTATGTTCCAAATTACAAATTTCACATTCAGGACATTAAAATCAATATCCTCTCCCGTAGCCTTACAGACACCTGTAACAACATACAGACATAAGCTCACAAGTAGCAGAGAGAAAGGTATATATTTATTATGATTGTGGAAAATTGGGTATATGCGCAATGTTTGTAGAAATATCACCCCGTATGCTCAGGAGAGATGATAAAGGGAGGGGTAGCATCGCGGATGAAAAGGGCTGCTGCTGCAGACTCGCTGTGCTTGGTTTAGTCCGTAGAAAACCTCGCGCGTGGTTGCTGGACGAGTGTCTAATTTGCCGCATACTAACGTGTGTTATCTGTTGATATTCTCACACAATTTACTGTTATTATTGTTTTGACATTGTAATGTGCTAAGTGGATAATAACAATATTATATGGTGGATTATTTATTCATGTGAATGTGTCTTATTGGGATTATTAATTAATTTACTAAAGGTAGATTCCCACTAAACTTTTGGAATGAAATTTTCATTTTTTAAGGTGTTAAAAGTTTTGTAATCTGCTCCAGTTTAATATTTTGAAAACAAACTTATGGTTTTATACGAATCTGGTGAATCGAAAATACATTTTGAATCGAATTCATTTCATCTTATAGGAACAAACATGTATGTTTTACGAACCCTTTAATTCTAGTACTTATTATTTTCCAATCTAAAGAAGAGGTAGTCGTTTATTGAAAGATTGGAACAATAGAACAAATACCTACTCGAGCAAACACATTCAAAATATATGGTCCGTTTTCTTGGTCATTCTAATCGTTATCACTTATTATTTTGTTTTTCTTACACTCAAACTGAATCACTAAACTAAGTTTTTATTGTGCAAGTAATAGGGATCGTGTCTGTAGAAATACGTATAAAGTTTATTTCAACTTTTTTTTGCAACATAAAAAACGTCGGCTTGTTTGATCCCTTCACCACCGTCAATGAAGCCGACATTTTTTATATTGCAAATAAGTTTGAAATACACTATACGTGCAATTAAAAAGAACTGGAATTTAATTTTAGAGAAATAAAATCAGTACCTAACTAAATTTTTTTATTGACTATTTTATCTCCATGACTATTACCTGATGCATCTGTGCAAAAATATACATATTTAAAATTTATCAACATCTTGAAGTGTAATAGCGCAAAAAATATTTTAACCAAATTTTTTTCTTCTGTTGCTTCAAATCATAAGAAGTAGATTAAGAATATAATATAAGCTCTGCGAAATACAAGTGCTGTATAATAATTGATAGTGGGCAGTGTCCCGGGAGTAGTTTGGGTGGTGTTATTCCATCGTAACCTGAAATTCTAAGCATGACGTTAGTGCACAGAGACGAATTTAGTTTCACTAATTTAATATTGTTCATTTTAGTTTTCGAAACCAACACTATTATTGATATTATAGGTATTGATTTGGAGAACACGAATCTAGAAAATTTCTAATCTATTCCTGAAAATTAATGCATCACCTATGACGGCACTTTTTATTCTTAGTAGGTGCAAATTTTTCGACTTTCTTTTTTGTTTGATCACGTTTGCAAGTAGAACAAAAAACTAAAAACGTAATGTCAACGAATAAGTATCTTAATAAAAAACGTGTGCAAAATGTCAAGTCTTAATCGTAAAAAATAAACCAAATACATTACGAATCCTACAGGTTCTACGTAAATTATCCCCTTAGTAGATTGGTTTCCATCAGGATAACTGCAAGAACTGGTACAACACATGTTGGTAATTTGTATCATTTTTAATATTATTGAAATTGTAACTATTATAATATATATACTTAGTACAGTATAGTTCTAACACAATAATTTTATGTTAGATCTCATCAATTATATCAAAAATTTCTCATTTTAATAGAAAGGGGTATTCTTTTTCAATTTTGGCACTCTTCATGAAATAAGTACATTATAACTAGACAAAAATTTTCAAGTACCGGAAATAATATGCAAAGTAATCTGTCTCAAAGCTCAAATGTCGAAAAAAGTTTATTTAACTGATGTCAATGTTTTTAGCAAATATAATAAATGAGATCATAACTCCTATTAGAGTTCAAATTTTGAATTCAAATTCGGTTAAGATGTAAAACACGGTCCTGTAAAATGTTGTAATTCAGATAAAATATGTTTTATAGCAATTTTATAGCAAAAGGTTACTGCAGTTTTTTGGTAATACAGAAGTGCAACTAAATATATATTTTCAATACTGTACACTAAAAGAATTTAGAAACGTAAATTCAGCTATATTGTAGGAAAATTTTGATTGGATAAGTATTCGCGGGCTATATCATTTGAGTGCAGTGCTGGTTTAAACACAGAGGACGAAGTTGATTTTAAGGAGTATACTATTTTACCATTTTTTAACCGCTATTCTTTGTATAAAAGCTTCATATTTTAGATTTATTACAAAAAACATGAGAATCAAACTAATTTATTAATACATTGGTTATGAAATGCGCTTTTTAATTTAAAAAAATCTTCAAACAAGGAAAGAGACACAGTTTCTAATGATATTAAAATGCCAACCTTGAGTTACAACCATTGTCTTATTTATCTGTGATAAAAATAATATAAAAATCTTGGACCTTAAAAAAATATATTTTTTATAAATTCTACAAAGATAACAATAATTAAAAATTATGTGGCTATATTAATTTTATTAAAGAAACTGGTTAATTGCATTACTTTTATTTTAATTGATTGAAGTCTTAAACAATCATTATTTTTTCTTTAATAATTTCATTTAGGTTGTTATTTTCTTACTATTTTATTTTATTAATTTTAAATAGATATGTTAGTGAAATCGAAACATTTTCTTTCCGAAATACGAAACGGAAGTTTTTAAATATCCAGCAATTGGCAAGTTGCAGTAACCAGATATTGAGTTTTTCTTCATTGTTCATTGTTGTGTGGTGGCAAAATAATTATATTTTCCAAAGAAAGATTGTATTAAAAAAAGTTAGTTACTCTATCATAACTTATGATGCAAGAATTTACAAATGCTGAGCATAGGTATTTAAACAAATTTATGAAAAAGTTTAAAAGTTTATGTCATCGTCGCAGACTGAATAAATCTTTGTTTGTCAACTCTCAATTCAAAAATGGATTTTGATATATTGTACTTTTGTAATAATATTAATAACAATAACTGATGCTACTGAATTAGCCACGAACATTGAGCCAATGGATTAACTAAATTTGATTAATTAGACAGTCTCACAAATAAAATAAAATGAAAAATATCAAATTTTGTATTTGTCACTATTTGGCCTTAATATTTCTTATAATTTTCATTTTATTTAAGATGAGAACATTTGTTTTAGGCTACTCATAGTTCACACATATATACTTCTACTGTGAGTCTAGCCCTATATGGTTACTACTACATAATATTTGCGTTTTTTAAATATTTGTGACCCACCTATGATAAAACCACTGCGAAAATTTATGTTTCCAAGGGGTTATTCATTACGAAATCCACTACTCCAAATCTATATACCTATTGTCAGTGTCCAAAATATTGCAGCATATTCAAAAGCATTGCCGCAATAATTTACCGAGATTTTTGCCACAGTTACTTGTACTCCAATTTACAGCTATTCTCGCAACTGTCTCGGTGTCGAGAATATTGATTTATTACAAGATGAATTGACTATCGTATCTCAGCACTGATGTTAATATGCTTGTAATTTTATTATACAGGATATATATATTGATATACACATTCACAGTTATGAAAATATAACAAAAGTCATTCTTCATTTAGTATTATCATGACTTGAATTATCACATTATTAAAACAGTATTTAGACAATTGAAAGAAAATTAATAATAACTTGTAATTATCAAAACTGAAAATAGAATTCAAAATATTAAGAAGTAATTTACAATATACTAGAAAATCAAAAATGGACATTAATTTTGTAGCGATAGTACTTGAATAGCTAGCTAACCACGAATAACATAAGTTCATTTGTCAGTTGAATTATTTTAGTAAGCTTAATACTCGGTTTAATAATATATTATTCGACGAGGATGTATATTATTTACAAGGGTGAAGTTTACAAATTACCGTAACAAATATAGCCAGTACATGCGAGTAGAATACTGTAAAATTTATTTCAAACTGTTTGAAACATAAAAAACGTCGGCTAGTTTGACTACGGTAAAGGGATATAAGAGTTTTCGTTTTATATTGAGTTCACTTACTGTAAGAGTTTGGCTATATAATTCTGAAACAATCTGTATATTGAACCGATACTATTTGATAAATTAAAAAACACCATCAAAGTCCATCTACGTATTCAAAAGAATGAGTGCTTGGCTTTATCAAAATTTAGACAATATTCAACATGCTATCCACGTGGTTATCGAGTAAAGTGTGTTTAAAAAACTAAAACACGAAAAGAAATATTTTTCATTTGTTTTATTCGTTCTCTCTCTCTCTTTCTCTCTCTCTCTTTATACACTTTCTTATACAGTGAATTGTATAGGTTATTATTTAAGAAATGAATAGAGCACTTTCATTTTTCATATTATTTTCTAGTCATTCATGTTATTATTTATTTCTGTTATAATGCCCAGAAAGATTATACTAAATATTGTAGAACTCGCATGCAATATTAGCAGTACCTTGTCACGAAAACTTTCGAAAAGGGAGATCGTAATAAGTTTCCTTTTGTAATTTATTGCATTTGAAAAACTAAACGATTTTTCTCTTGCCAGATTTCAGTTCTCGGGTCAGATGTACAATTTAATGCGAAAAAAAACATAAATATTTATTAGGCAAATTACATTTTCTTTATTTTAAATAGGAAAAACCCAGGGAAGGAGAATATTTCCTTCGTTAAAATAACTGGCCAGTGGCAAATCCTGCTGGCTTTATTATGCGTAATAAAGCCAACAATTTTGATAAATAATATATGTTTTCATTTTACTTAGTGTTTTGATTACTTAATTTAAAATAATAAATACTTCCTAAAAGTCTTTGTCTACGACTATTAAATGAAGTATCCATTACGTATGAATTTCCTCAATTGTAATGCTATCTATTTTTCACTGCGTGAATAATGATTTCATTATTCACTGGTTCTGAAATTTTTTTCTAAAATTTCATGAAATAAGCCTTGACATGTTAGTCACTGAAACGTGAAATTTTGTCAGAATTTTTATTGCGCTATTTTACTAAAAATTCACCCTCGTGATAATATTAATACCCATCACTATATATGCTCATTGAATAATACAGGTACTATTTTTCACTGCACCAAGTAGAGAGTGAATTTTTGAAAATCAGTCATTCGTAATTAAACTATTATGGCTGTTTCATAAATTTTTAAAATTGCTTTACATACTAGTTTGCTTATCTTCCAGAATAATGAGCGTTTTGGTAGAGGTTTATAACCACAGTAATACTATTACAGTGAATTGAATAACAAGTTGACGCCAAATAATTATCAAAACTAGTGTCCAAATTGGGTTCCATTAACTTCTTGTCAGAAGGCAATCCGATGGTTGAATTGCTGTCTAACATTTTGAAGCATCTCTGTGGCAATCGTCAGGATTTCATTTCGGATTCTTTCTTTTAAGTCTTGAGTGGAATTTAGTCTGTCTTACTCTTAAGATAACTCCAGAAAAAAATCTAAAGGCTTGATTTCAGGTGACCATGCCGGCCATTCAAGAAAAGTCTCACAATATCTCTTCGTTACAGATTTATTCAGAATCTTGATTTTTTTTTTGGTGCCTGTTTATAGACAAAATTTGTTAACGCAAAATCTTATTATCAGCTACTTCTTTGCTCTCAGTTTCTTTATATGAGGATGATCGAAGATCGGATCGCAGTAAAAATGTTCCTCCTGATGTCGATTTTGTTGATAGAGAACTCAAGATTTAAGCATGGTTCCTCGTTTACAAATCCTTTTTAAAGCGATTTTTCAAAATTGAACTTTTCTGAATTCTTCGCTTGTTTGTCTCGGGAATCCGCCATCTTTTTTAATAATCCAGAAGGAATGGTGGATGGTTTCCATATCGCCTTTAGACTTTTGGGCAGAAGATCTGCCCAAAAGTCTAAAAATTTTTGTTCACGGGAAATAATGTTTTTCAGCCGTTTTCTCGGACAACTTCCAAAAAGTTTTCTAATTTGCAATCCTAATTGATTAAAAAATATATTAGCCACGCCTTTCTTAATAAAAATTTTAATTGTGAAATAAACATTTGATTTTTATTAACTTCTAAAATGTTTTGCCGGCATTCTTTCATTTAGTTTAACCTCGAATGTCTTCGCCTTTAATTCTAACTTTGTCGACTGGTTGCGATTTGCAGTTTTAATGGCGATTTCAGAGTTGTTTGTCTATCTGTTCGACAGTCGTCCTCTGTTCGTTCGATTCTTTAATTCTAATGTTGCCGCCCACTTACAATTTGTTTCGACGTTTGTCCATTTTTTTAATTAGATGCCCTTGGTTCCACGATAGCTTCTTTTGTTTTCAATTTTTTAGTTGTAATTTTGTACTCCTACTTCTTCTTGTTATTTATTATTCATGCTCCCTGAACAACTTGGGCAATTTATTTTTTAATTAAAAAGGACTTCATTGAGTTCTTGCTCAAGAACATTTACACAACATATTCACAAGAATATTTGCGTTTATAACAGATAGTATATAAATTCCTCCCATTTATTAGTAATCTGCTATTTTGGAAAGTCCTTAGCGAAAACAATGAATTATTATTTTTTTAAATATGTCAAAAACCAGAGTGAACAACTAGACTTAGCAATATAGAACTTGTAGGATCACAGATAGATGCAATATAGGTATAAAATATCTGAAGTGGCCAGCACATAACTTTCTTATATGAGTATATATCATCCTGATCTAAAAATATCATTCTATTTAATTCCTCTTTACCTCAATTAAATTTTAATAGTGTATCTTGAAATGTTTCATTAAAATTTTTAAATAATTACTTATCAGCGTCATTAGATACTGTCAATAATAATTCATGTCATATATTTAAAAATTTCATGGACATTTTTGTAACTAAATTAGACATTTCAAATGACTAACTGCCAAATTTATCCTAATCCCATTTTATGAAGTCAAATATGTACAAAATTTCAGTTTATATCAGCTTTATTGTACTTGGAAAATATATTACTATCGCTTGATATAATAGACATGATTTATAATCTTTCATCAAGAATATATTTTTTTTCTAGTCAAATACAAACAAGTTAGGGTCCTGTGGATCTACTTTCAGCTGGCCAATTTTGCTCATCACCGAATTTATCATTGTCATTGGAATTTAGAATATGTGTACCAAATTTGAAAGATTTATCTCAAAAACTGTAGCTGCTATCACGGTACGACAAACATGCGGACAGATTTTTTTCCTAAAGTTATGTTTTTGTATTATAATTCGTTGAGGTTCGTCCAAAAAATGCAATAATTTTTTTTAAATTTTTTCCCGAAATCATACCTTTTTTCTTCTTTCATTCATTATTTCTCTTCTGGTGGTACCACATTCACCAAATTTAATGTGTCACCTAAAATGTTATTGGAAATTTTAATAGCCAAATTTGGAAATTCTCCCATTAGTATTTTTTGAGTTATCGCGGATATACACATACACATACACACATACACCCCCCCCCCCCCACACACACACACACACACAAACATCCACACACATACATACACACACATCTACACACACGCACCGACAGACATTATTCGGAAAATAGTCAGAATGGATTCAGAAGGTTTCAAAACGTATATATCAATCAAAATCTCTAGGTCGAAAAAAATCAGGATTACTATACTTCCTTATATTAGGTATAGGAAAGTAAAACAAGTCACTAAATTTGTACAAATCTCTGTGTTGTTTTACAGATATTAATCTAACCTATCATTTTAAAATTATTTTAACTTTACAGATCTGTTAATACTGTTAAAAAATATTGAAAGGTAAATTTATTACCTCATAAAATGTTATTAAATAAACGAATTTGGCGTTGAACTGGAAAAATATTTAACATCCCAGATTTCATATTATGATTTTCTTTTTTCTTTTAAATGTTTTCACTCTCTAAAACTTAATGGGAATCTCATTTCAACTGTCATTCCAATCTTTGTGTTCTTCTGTTCCCCATCTTCTATAATAATGATGCTAATAAGAAAGAAAACGATTCTGATATATAACAATCCATTTGGATTTATCTCTCACAAGAAGGAGAGCATAAACAATAGAGGCCTACTTTGTGTTTGGGATATTTGATTTTATTCTTTTTACTTGTAGAACCTACACAAGTATAAAAAAAGATTTGTGAAATTTGTTCTCTGTTTTGTTTTTCCCTAAGGATTCTATGTCTCTAGATTAAATGATCTTTTATAATTATTTTTTTTTAGCTTTAAACAGATTTTATGATTAGAAAACTGTTTTAATAAATTATTTTTTATTTTTCATTACGTTAGAATAATAACGTTATCCTCGAAGTTATCATCCAAAAATTCAAAACGCTTACTTGGGATGGAGTTTTGGGAATAGCTATAATAATCCGTATATTTATTGTTGTTACTGTTAATAATTAATTCATAACATTTAGTTATCTTAGGAACAGTCAAACCAATTAATGAATAAAAATTGAAAATTGTCGGATAATAATTAATATTTTGTAAAAAACATATCTTTTGTATGTATTATAATGTATACCATTTTATAATTTTTTGTAAAACAGGATTTCTTCAATTCTTAATTTTATTCCATTAATTATAAGAATGTCTAAAAGTTGAGATATAATGAAATTTAACACACATTTTTCTGATATACCAGTGCAAAATAATTATATTTATACAAGGTTTACAAGTTGAGTATTTAATTTTCAAAATATCTACCAAACTAAACTTATTATTCTACTAAGTTAAAATATGTAGTTCAATATTTTATGATTGTCTATAACATAAGGTATTTTGTTTATAATGTGTCAAAATTATCTTGCTATAATTTAAAAAGTCTATACAGAGAAGAAAAGAAAATATTGCTTTAAAAAATTGTAGGTAAATGTAAAAAAGCTATCCGGGAATAACATCAAACATTTTTTCACTCAATAATAACTGGGCTTATGTCCGGGGGGCGGTGAGTGGCGTATTCGAAATTACTATCGAGAAACAATAAACTGTTACAATTTATAAAATGGAGACTTACCCTCTTAGCTTAAATAGTTTTATCACAAACTGGAGTGTGCCTTGCGCCGGGTTGGAATATTTTATTTTGAAAAGACCGTTCATCTGATTACACAATACGTAAAAAGTTTTGAGCCTTCTGGGGGCTCCCATTTTTTAATTTGGTAACCGGTTTATTTAACACATTTGCGAACTCTTGACCGCTGTCCTGAGTATTACTTGCCATTTTGAGCTCCGCTGACAACCCTTTCTTTTTTGGTTTAGTTTTTTTATTTTGATAAAATTAAAAATCAACTTTCACTTTTTTTTCTGCGAACAGTAAACCATATTTCCCATGGATGTTTCCTAAGTTTTTTAATTTTTAACTAACCTAAGTAATTTTTTTAAAAAAAATTTTTTTACTTTAAAAAAACTTTTTATATTATTATTTTCAATTTTTTAAATATTTAAATAAAAAAAGAACTTTTGAATCAAAATTTTTAAAACAACGACCAAAATTTTTTAATTTTCCAACGATTAAAAAACTACATTAGAAGTTTAGAAACTTCTTTTTATATTTAATATTTTTTAAACTTTTTGGGAAATATCTTAATTTTCTTTAACCTCAGGATAATTTACATTTTTGGAATTTTAGCATAAACCCCCCCAAAAGATATGAGGAACTTTAGGAATTTAAGACAATTTTGTCTTTTAATATTCTAAAACTTTTCCCCCCTCATACATATTTTTTTGAAAACCCCTTTTTTTTTCTGTTTCTTTTTAATTTTGTCCAACGGTGTTTGAGTTGATGGTTGCTTATTGAGTATGTGCAGCGGAACATCCGGCATCAGCATGTAACCAAAACACCTTTTTTTCTTTACTAAGTCCACAATCACTTTCCAGAACAAATTCTATTTCAATTTTTCCCATAAGAATATCGATTCACCTATTTTTTCTTCACTTTCCCTTCTTGCATTTTATTAAGTTAATACAAACAGTAAAAAAAAATAAAAACAAAAAATCCCAGTTAACCGACTATCTGCTGGAGAGAAGTTCTCAGAGGAGTAGTACTTGTTTGACCAAAAGAACATTTCATAATAATAACAATACAACTTCAAGTCAACACATGTGTCCGAAAATGCTAGGACAGTTTGAGGCGAACGGTAAACCGCTGACCAAAAATGTGTACACTAATTCCCATTTACTCAGTAATACCGGGATGATAGATAGTAATTCACATGTAATCCACTCTAATACCCCGATATTACTTCTAATACCCATTAATTTCTTTGTAATACCCATTAATACCTTGTAATTCTCTATTAACCTTATAATTCCCTGGTATTATCTATCAGTAAAACACAAAATTTCGTTGGGTATATTAAAGTTAAATGCCTATACAAGTACACAGACAAACATTTTTTTTATTTAAACTAAAATATTTCTTTAAGCTAATAAATATGCACATTTGGTAAAATGTAAACTACATACATATACCTAAATGAACACAAGAAACATAACAGTAACATTAAATGAACACAATGAACATAATTCCTTCTACAATAAGAGTTATTTTTTTAACTTTTCATATTCTTATTACCATTTGCGAACTATTTTTATGTTAGGTATTACAAATGTTTACCTATCGGTACTACCAGTTGATTTAAAAGCATGTTTTAATATGTTTACATATGCATACTTGGATTGAAAATGGGATCTTCCAAATGACACATTAAACGTAAAAGGTGAGTTATTTTTTAATTTTCCTTTGAAATTTTAAAAAAGTTTCTATACTAATTATAATGTTCAATAACATACATATGTATTTTATTTTATTTCATGCTATTATTTACAAATACGCCACTGGCAAAAAATGTGTTCATGACTAAAATATGCCCATTTATAAGTAATAAAACTCAAAAAATTCCAAAGCGATATTTCGAGCCGTTTTTGAATATAAAAAAAAGTCTTAGTAATTACCTTTAACATTCTGTATGTTGAAAAGTAAGCTATAGTAGATCCATATTTACTCGAAAATTTCGTCTTCTTTTTAAGCAACAAATTCTCCCTCAAATGGGGTTTATTTTTTTAAACACCCTGATATACGTAATTTACTCTAAACATATACTTGTGAGGTAGGTATTTTTATATACGAGTAATATACAAAATACTAATACTGATGTAATTACAAGTAACATACATAATTAACAATAACTACGATAATGGTTGCGTTTTCCACATTCCTCGTGTGGTTAGAGTAATTCATTATTTATACTGATGGTGTGGGGAACACTAGCCTCCCAAAGTTGTTATGAAAAGAACTAATATACAAGTTGTGATTACTTTACGTGTGATTTTATATCACCAAATAACAAATATAAAATTTGTTATTTGGTGTTTAAAAAGAATATCAGTTGTATTTGGATTTGACCTGTTTGTCGCAAATTTGCAAATTTTAATACCTACTAATTCCTTCTAATTTTCAATAATATGCAGGTAATACCCAGTAATTCCTTGTAATTCCTGGATAGTACACACCAAAGTTCCCCAGCGGTTTACCCTAAAATATAGTTTTCATTCCTTATTTCAAAAACTGTTTTAAGCAAAACAATGATATTTGGTACAAAGGGTACATTTTTCATGAAGAATCTAATGGTCTTATCATCAATGGTCTTATCAAAAGACAGTAGAAGACCATAGTCATGCACACTGGGGGGGGAGGGTTTCGTCTCAAAGTTTGTCATATCTTTTATTTCAAACTTTTACGGCACTGATATTAGATCTTTGACAAAATTACAAAAAGTCATAGGATATACCGTTTATGAGAAAAACCGCATTGAAGAGTTCTATTTCTATTTTTGAAATAATCCAAAGTAGGCGTTTGATTTGACATGTAAAAAAAGTTTTTATTTTACTTTTATATCATTAGTGAGATCATAAACATTATTTAAAGAGATAAAAGCTACATGTTAATTTATAAATTTGTTGCAATAAATAAAAACTTGGATATTCAATCGAGAAACTGGTTATGTTATAAAGATAGAAAATCAATAAAATCAAAGAAAATGTTAAATGTGCTCCCACTCATGTTAATGCAACCATTCAAACAAAATAATCCAAGGGATTCAGATACAGTGAGCAAGCTGGCCAGGGTACCGATTCATCTCGACCATTTCACCTTTCAGGGAAGACATTATCCAAATGTCGGTTTATGTCAAGACTAAAATGCGGTGTCATGCATAATACACATCGCTGCTCGTGTCTGATGGGTACAACATTTAGAAATCCGTTTAGCTCGTTCTGGAAAAAATTAGGTAGTGGGCGGAAGGGCCCAATTACATAATCATCAACCACAGCCGTCCAAATGTAATTGAAAATTTGTCCTGGTAGCCTGATTTAAAGAAGACATAACGGTATTCTTCGGACGCCATATGGTTGTTGTGAAAATTACAATTCCATCACGACTGAAGCCTGCTTCATTAGTAAACAGGATATTATTAATAAATGTTGGACTTGCAACATTCCTCCAATCATCGACAAAAATCTAGCCTAAGCTGGTAACCTCGTACTTTCAAGGCTTGTACCCTCTGCATATTAAAAGAATAGAGAAGCTACTCATGAAAAACTTTCCAAACCATATTTTTTGGAACACCTATTTGAGCAGCTAATTTTCGAAAATTGATTTTGAGATTTTTTGCCACTATGGGATTCTCTCTTCAACATCAGGTGTCCGAGTTGTCCTCTGTACCCCGCAGTCTTGTTTGTTTGGCTTTACAGTACTGGTTTCTCTCAATCTACGATGGATGTTTGAAAAGCAAGGCAGCTGCAGCTTTGGGAGAGCCTCAGCATACAATCTATTAGCTAACAGTGCGTTTCCGTTGGCTTTTCCATAACAAAACGGGATGTCAGTAAATCCTTCATTTGAATATTCAACCATTTTTGCCTATTTCATGTGAAAACTCTCAGAAATCTAACAGAAAAAATTGTGAAGAACACATATATCAAATTATGTGTTTATTTTCCATTGACAGACTGGTTTATTTGAACAATGGAAATTGGAATCTTTTTGAATGAGGAATCTACCCCCCAAAAATTCTGATGTTATTCTCGGACACCCTGTATGCTGCTAAAGTATGAACCGAAATTATTTCGTAAGCAGAAACTAACAAACTATACTTACAAATGATATGGCGAACCCATAACGTATTACACCACACAACCAGGCCACTTGCCTGGACGGGAGACGTGTGACCCCAAAAGCAATCCGTCTGCCATTCTGCTCTAGACTAATCCCAAAAAGCAACTCACTAGCATTTCTTTAGTTTTGAATCTCTCTATTTTCATTAAATAAAGTAATGTTGCAAGTTGTTATATCTCACCATTATGTCTTATCTTGTTCCCCTTCACTTGACAACGAAAGATACCTCTCTGCAGCCAAGCGCGTTTTATATTTGAATATTTAAACATTTGATTGATTTTTCTTTATATTAATTCAAACCAGTAACGTAAGAAGCGATTGGGATGGCCAATTCCTTCGTGGTATATGGTGCATGCGCCGGGCATTAGATGGCACTTTATTCATGAAAATCATACAGGATATGAAACGTCGTACAAGAAAATTTAACAAAGCATTAATAGTAGCAATGGCTAGAAATACACTTTAAACTGTATTGCAGACAGGAAAAACTTATATGTAACATATAATAATTATATTATTCACAATTTTTATTTAAATCATAAAATTCTTGTAGAGTAAAATGCATTCATGCAAAGAAAGTCAGGCAACTGATTCTTAATTTTGTTTACAATTATGATTTACTTTAATATTGTTGGGAAGATTATTATAAATGTTACTACAGAAATAAAATGGTCCTTTTTTGTAAGTACTCAGATCAAAATTGCCTATATGAATGAGATTTGCATTTCTGGTATTATGATTATTCAGATTTTCCCGTTGGGGAAATTTATTTTAGTTTAACTTAACGAATAATACGGCTTCGTAAATGAGTATGGAATAAAACGCTAGGATATTTTTATTTTGAAAGACTGGCCGACACGAGTCGAGAGGATTTAATGAGAAAATTAGTCTTATTATACGTTTCAGAAAGAACAAATATCCTCTGTGCGTCTATTGATATGTCCAAGAATGATATTAAATACCTTGTGAGGGTATACTAAAAAACGAAGTAAATGTTTAAGAGATACTGCTCTCCAATAGCATATTTAAGATTTTTAGGCCCTTGTCCCACCAAAGCTGCGCAACAGTGACGCGACAGCGACACGATGTCGCCAGCGTGTATTTTTTTTTTTTTTTTTTTTGTTTTTGACACCGCAGACCCCCCCCCCCGGCAAAAAAAAAACCCCTCCACCGTGTGCCGGTTTCTTGTTGTCGAGCTACTTGACAGGTGAGTTGTGAAGCTACATTCGTTGTGTGTGCGCAGGTATTTTGCGTTATTAATGACGAAAATGGAAATGAATATCATGGCACAACAGAAAATGAACAGGAATTTAATGAAAAATTAGTAGATGCTGTAGAAAAATATACTTGATTATACAATTATAAGTTAGCAGAATATTCTCGGAAAGATGTGACCGAAATAACAATTTAAACTTTACTGAGCGTCTGTTGAGTTCCTTAGCAGCAACAAACATTCTGTTTTTGGTTTTCGCAATAAAAGGATGTACCCACCATTTCTTTTCTTAGTTTTTTAGATTTTTTTTTCTATTCCATAGCACCAGTACATTGCAATCAGCATCGTCGTCTTCACTTGACGACATCACTGAACTGAATGTAGAAAACACGTTGCTTTGCGGGACAACTCCATGTCGCCTGCTTGTGTCATGTTTGAATTTGTGTCGTTGTCGCGTCGCTGTTGCGCAGCGTTGGTGGACAAGGGCCTTAATTGCGATGCAGGCTGAATTTTTTTTTACATACTGGGTGGGGCAACAGTGTTCAGATTTCGATATGTCGAGTCCTTTGATAGTCAGAAACTTGATTTAAAAACATTAATAAACTAGGCAAAAAAGTCTATAACTGGAAATTATTTTCGAATATACAGGGTGAGCCAAAATGATTCTACAGGGTCATCTAGCATTTTTTTAAATTGAATGCCATGTATATCAGAACATCTTTTCGAAATCTCTTTGCGGCTTCCTTCTCCACTCCTGTATTATTATCGACTTGCTCCTAACCACTTGGATGTAATGATTTTTTTTTTGATATCATGCCCATTTACACTGGGTATTAAAAAAATCACTACGATCACAATTATCGATTTTAAGAAAAATATGTTAGTACCCAGTTATGATATCTGTGTCATGACACTCAGCCATCTTCACTTCCTAAAAGTATAAGAAAAAATAAACAATTTTTAGCTGAGAAAAATCCGGACAAAACGGTAAAAAAAGAAATGAATATACCACTATAATATTGGTCTTGGTCTGACTTTTAATTTGATACCAATATGTATATATAAGCGTAATATTTTATTGCATATATTAATTTAGGGCAGATATTTAACATAATAACTGTACAATTTTAATTCTTTGATGGTTTATCTCCAAAAAAACGTCACACCCAAATGAAGGTGTACTCCATGTATTCATACATTGAAAAAAGACATTACCAAGTAAACATTTCGGCTAATTCCATTTGGTGTAGAATAATGCGGAAAAGCCCATGGCTCCACAACGTGGAGTATCTCACCACGATTTATTTAAGAATTTTTAGAGATTTAGATTTGATTACAACCACATATTTTAATAATTTATTTTCTTTATATGGACAAAGGAGACAAATTAGAGAAGAGAAGTACGAGTATCTTCAGGCTTTGAAATAAAGCTTTGGATGATTACCATCTATTTTATGATAATATCCCTCTTTACCAAATTTTATTATTGTATAATTTTTTGTTGTATTAATTAATAATAAACGTTTTATTCATTACGTATGCAAGTAGGTTTTTAATTCTTGCAATGCAATGTAATGTGTATATTCTAATCACATAAGTTCCAAATCAATTAGATAGGAAATACCGTAATTTCCTTTAAATAAATAAAACATTTTTTATTTAGTAATATCAGTGAGTTAAAGATTAACACATAGTTTATAATTTTTATAATTAACCTTATAAGAAACTAGTATTTATTAAGTTTTTGTGTTTCGTGTAAATAATTTGGGCTTCCGTGAATTGCTTGTGAAGCTGACAATATGAATGCAGACAACGCAAGATATGGTATCGATAATTAATTCAAATATACTGACTTTTAGGAATTTATTACTACACAAGACTAAATGAAATGAGCAAATTCGATTAGATTTTGATTCAATTTCAACACAAAACAATATTTAAAAGTGTAAATAATGTGTAGGTTATGTCTCTATGCCAAATATTGGCAGTTAGCGGGAATCTTGGCAAAAAATAAATTTTAGGCGGCTAAATTCATTTTTCTTAGCCATTTTATAGTAGAGGATCAAAATTAAAAACGACCTTCACCCATCCGTTTAATGGATGAAAAATATTTTATATTAATTTTAATATGTTATAAAATTTATCACGAGTGGGTTGGCTAAAAAATTCCTGGCAAGACTATGATTAATTAAAAATTCAAAAGTAACTTTTTTAAACATTGAACTCATTTGTTTAAGGAACAAATTTTATTCCAATCGAAACTACGTTAGTTTGACTATTTTTCCTGGCGTAACTATTGGGTTGGCAGGTATAAACAGGTAATTCTATACTAGTAATTTACATTCATCTGTTTAATTAATAAATCTTATATCAAAATAAAGGTAATTAAATTGCGAACAGAATGATATAGGGTTGTCTGCGAAAAATCTGGTTTAAATTCCGGTTGGCGAGCTTTAAAAGCGAAATATTGGTGAGAAAGAAAATGTGCGACAAAGAGGTCCGAGCAAACTATCCGGTGCGATAGAAGCGGACGCAGCAGTGCAGCTGCGCGCGGCTCGTCAATCGGATGAAAGAGTGCGCATACTATTTGTTCGTGCATTTGAGAAGGGTAAAGCGATAGACTAGTAAATACTCTGAGCATTATTTTGGAGCAGTTAACCTCAATATTCGAATCAAGAAAACGTGCTACTACGCATCGTTGTTATTAATTGCCAATATATTATGATAAAAAATGGCTAAAAAAGTGTTTTTTTGTGTGACTCGGACGATTGTGTAATTGATTTTAATGATGAAACTTTTAAAAATTTAAAAAATTATAAACACTTTTTTACTTGTCTAATTTTCACTTTATTTATTATTTTACAACTAGTTTCATCCTATTCGGACATTTTTCAAGTAATTACTTGAAAATGTTCGAATAGGATGAAACTAGTAGATAAAATAACAAATAAAGTGAAAATTAGACAAGTAAAAGTGTTTATAATTTTTTTAAATCAAATGGATTTTCACAAAGTAACTTCATCTTCAATCAACTCTTTTAAAAATTGTTCATTGAAGTTGGCTTTTCGTAAAAAAAAGAACTTTAAATACAATGAAGTTGAGCTAACCAACGCGTCACTCGATTTTGTTGGTTATCATACCTCGTGTTATAAAAAAATCACTGCTTTAGGAAATAAATATAATGAAGAATTTAATAACTTTTGTACGAAGAATACAGTAAGTACATAGTAAATGAATCTTCTAAATTATTTATTGGATTATTTAGATGATTATTTAAAACCAACAGGATTTATTGGGGACCAAAACGCCTTTAACAATACAAGATATTATAGAAATAACAGAAGAAGAAAATGATGACGAATGTTCCGAATTTGAAGATCAAAATTTTACTTCCGATGAATCGGATCCGGAATAATATTCATTAATTGAGAAACTTTTTTATTAAAATATGTTTGTAATTATATTATAATAAAATTTTTGTAGTTTTATTTTTTGACTATTTGCTTTGTTTATTTTTATTTAGTCTCCTGATGAAACACATAAAATTTTCAAGATAAGTATATATCACTATTATATTTTTATTTAGAAGAACATTTATATACTCTAATATCACAAATAATATTATATATATATATATATATATATATATATATATATATATATATATATATATATATATATATATATATATATATATTTATTAAATATGATTTGAAGGAAACAACTACTCAGCGGGCAAATACCCCGACCTGCATTGAATTACACCTTCAAATCATGATAGATCGATAGCCTAATATCATTTGTCAATTCCTAACCAGACATAGATCGATTTCGAACTTATTTGTTCTCTTCAGTATGCCATAGGTTATGGAACAGACAAATGATAGTGGCCAACCTGCTAGTTATATACTAACTAAGGTGAAGTGAATAGTGGTGAGAGGTATGGAAACTTCTCATATGGTCTGAATGCTACTATCCGACCGACATCCTAGATATATATATATATATATATATATATATATATATATATATATATATATATATATATATATATATATATATATATATATATATATATATATATATATATGTATATATATAATATTATTTATATTTATTATATATTTATAATTTTATTTCAAGTCTACTGCTAGTTGCTCCAAAATAATGCTCACAGTATTTACTAGTCTATCGCTACCCTTCTCAATTGCACGAACAAATAGTATGCGCACTCTTTCATCCGATGGACGAGCCGCTCGCAGCTGCAATGCTGCGTTCTCTTCCATCGCACCGGATAGTTGGCTCGGACCTCTTTGTCGCACATTTTCATTCTCACCAATATTTCGCTTTTTTAAAGCTCGCCAACCGGAATTTAAACCAGATTTTTCGCAGACAACCCTATATCATTCTGTTCGCAATTTAATTACCTTTTATTTTGATATAAGGTTTATTCATTAAACAGATGAATGTAAATTACTAGTATCGAATTACCTGTTTATACCTGCCAACCCAATAGTTACGCCAGGGAAAATAGAGAACCTAACGTTTGCATATTCTATAGGGTTCATAGTTTCGATTGGAATAAAATTTGTTCCTTAAACAAATGAGTGCAATGTTTATAAGAAGTTATTTTTGAATTTTTAATTAATCATAGTTTTGCCAGGGAATTTTTTAGCCAACCCACTCGCGATATATTTTTATAACATATTAAAATTAATATAAAATATTTTTCATCCATTAAACGGATAGGTGAAGGTCGTTTTTAATTCGGAACTTAGACTATTAGTACAAAATGGATTGTTTGTATTGACAAAAATTCCGACTCGCATCACTATTTTGGAGAAACATGAAATAATTGGTCTATAGTTTTCCAGTAGACTCATTTCTCCTTTTTTATGGAGTGGTATTATTGTAACATTCGTGACAATATATCCTTGTACTTATATTTTCTTTAATGTTTAATGCCGCAAAAATATCAATTTGGCAGAGTTTTCCATTATGTTCGTAATAATGCTGTTCTAATTTTAATACTGTAACGTGATCTCTATTTATGTAAGAAATATAGATATGAAGTTAGATGTTAACATAAACATTAATAGTATTTTCAGTTTAACAAGAAAGTTAAATACAACAAATTTGTTTAAAATTTCCTCAAAGCAATCAAAATGGGTGCGAAGAGATTGTATAGCAACGTTTACAATACTCCTGAACCTTATAACTTGTGAAAATTCGTTAATACATGGATCGAAATCGTCTAAACAAACAAGGCGTCCAATTAAACTTTCAAGACTGAGTTTGTATATCTCTTTTCATTTGATACTTTTAATTAGAATCAGCTTTAATTATCGTTTAATTACGTAAATTACACGGTGCGATAATCTTGTACACTATAATTTTCCCAGATCTTTTCACTTTTGTGAGTTCGAAATATCCTCAACAATTCTTCGCCTTCTCCGAATTGGGTCTCTTATAAATAATGGCATCTTTAAAGTAAAGTAATTAAATGTATTCATCTGTTATTACACTTTCCGTTGTGTAGCTCCAGGGAAGTTTTCTGTTTCTTGCATACAAAATTTCATGTAGTATTAATTTTTCACTTTATGCTGATTTATCGTGATCCACTTTTAAAAATTTAGGGCAGCTCGAAAGAGGATTTGCTTAACTTTTTAATATGTTTACCAAAGAAAACTTCTGATGTTTAATTTCACTTTTCCTTATTCCGTATCTGCCGAATAGAATACAAACTTTCTGCCTGTAGACTATAATGCTGAGATTTTCGAGTATATTTGTTTAGTTGGAATAGTCGATAATTAACGAATATACCTGGTGTCAACAGAATGATTAGACAAGCCATAGTTTCCAGACTTTTCAAGATCCAAGTCTTAAACTTGGCAGGGGTAATATATACCAAAACGGCAAATTTTTCATTATTTGACACTTTTCCATCGCTTTCTGTTTCCCCCCAACTTTGAAATTTTAAATGAAACACCCTATATATTCTTATATTTCTTGATTCCGGAGACGATTTCAAGTACGATTGCATAGTTTAAAAAAAAAATTGAGACTACTTGATTTTTTAGGGCTATTTTTATTTTTGCATCTAGAGTACAGTGAATGCGCTCAAATCAATCAAATGGGCCAAAACGATAAGTGGAAAATGTAAATGTCAGATTTTTCGAATTGGTTTAGTAGCTACGACCAACTAAAATTTCCGAAATCACTAATTTGTAATTATGTCAACTTTCTCAAATGGCAACATCTTTTCGACACTCAGAAGTTAAATATTAATTTACACGACAAATCCATTGATACCTTCAAATCGAAAATTGGTTTGATATTAACCCAAATACAAGTTAGTTGGTGGATAATGATAAAAATATCGAAAAATACGCTTATCAAGTAAGTATACCGTGGATTTTGAATAAAACTGGATTTAAAACATTTATTTTGTCAACTTTTTTATCTTCTTGATATTTTCTGGCTCGATCAATGGTGTTTCGCATAACATTTCGCAACATAGAAGGAGTTATACTTGCAAAAATTTCGCGGATACGATTTTGTAAAGTGTTAAAAGGGGTGTATAAAAAACTCAATCTTTCGCATAACCCCCACACAAAAAATCTAAAATGCTTAGATCTGGTGAACGAGCAGGTTAAGGTACAGGTCCATATGTTGCAATTACTCCACTATTATACCGATTCACTAAATGGGCCATAACTCGAGCGGCATTATGAGACGGAGCACCATCTTGTTGAAAATACATTTGTTTAGAAACTGCAAATGGTATATCCATCAACATTTCTTCAATATCATTTTATAGGAATTCTAAATATCTCTCCCCTGTCAAAGGTCCTTGAAAGAAAATAGGTCCAATAATTCTTGTTCCAATCACCCCAGCCCACACATTTACTTCAAATCTTTCTTGAAAATTACCTTACCTCATTAAATGTTGATTTTCCGACGCCCAATATCTATTGTTTTGTTTATTGAATATTCCATTTTTGGTGAATCTCACTCATCAGAAAACCATATCAAAGAAACAAAATTCGGCACAATAATCTAATCTTCGGTTGCCATCTTCGTACAAATGCTGGTGCACTTGATATTTAAACGAGCGGTAACAATATTTTTTGAGAATCTTCTTGCTGATTCATGACTAATTTGCACGTTGTTGCCAATTTCTGTAGTAGAAGCAGTAAGATTCACTTCTACAAAAGCTAGCACGTTAATTTCTATCGCTTCATCAACAATAAAATCTGCAGGATTGTTATCAATTTCTTTCCTAATTTATTTCCTCCATAATTGGAAGATTTTGAAAACACGGATGACGTCTGTTCGGATACTTTTGGTCATACAATTCTGCGGCATTTCTGAAATTTTTGTGGCATTCTCCAAAAATTAATAACATGTCCACTTTTTCATCCCTTGTATATAATACGTTAAACAATAACAACAATAATTAAAAACAACAAACAACAACAAATTTAATGATGAAGAGCAAACTTATTAAGTTAAAAATACACACTAACTAACTACTGTGTGCCTAAAGGATGTTGTCATTTGAAAAAGTTAACATAATTACAAATTAGTGATTTCGGAAATTTTGGTTGTTCGTAGCTATTAAACCAATTCGAAAAATCTCACATTTACGTTTTCCTCTTATCGATTTGGCCCATTTGATTTGAATGCATTCATTGTACTCTAGATGCAAAAATAAAAATAGCCCTAAAAAATCAAGTAGTCTCAAATATTTTTTTAAACCATGCAATCGTACTTAAAATCATTTCCGGAATCCAAAAATGTTAAATTATACAGGATATTCTATTTAAAATTTCAAAGTTGGGGTAATTTCGGGGAAACCGGAAGTAATGGAAAAGTGTCAAATAATGAGAAATTGGCCATTTTTGGTATATATTGCTCCTGGTCATTCACCTGTTATTTTGCAGAAACATTAATTCTAACAAACCTTGTAACCTTCATTACATTAAGGGCTATCAGCAGCTTTAATAGACGGGAGCTATGGTTGTGGATTTTATTTTTTTTTATTTGATTACGTAAGCAAGGGGGTGCCAGCCAATATAAAATTGACAAGGGAATTTTTGGGCATGTACAAAACAACACAGAAAATTTAAATGGCCATTTTAAAATTGTAAACAATTGTATTATTACTAGCAATAAAGTATATTTACACATTTGTTATCAATATCACTTTAGTAAATTAATAGGTAAGTAAAAAAATTTAATACTACTAATCTAATTACAGAAATATTAATAAAACTTCTTCTAGAGAGGCGGTAAGGTATGTAATGAAAAAAAGATTTCAATTACTTAGTTATATGGCCAAGATTGGATGGAATGCATAAATTATTTTTAATAAACGAAATGGTAATTTGTTCCAACCATAATAATTAGAAAAATATGCTCATATCAATGAAAATAAGTTAAGTTGAACTTAATTGCTAATTAAAAACGTGGAAATATAAGTATTTGTATTTTACCTAGTACTCAACAAAACAGCTGTTCCGCCAGTTTACACAACTATATCATATATTGATAGATTTTTAGTGAATAAGTAATATTAGCCTTTGAACAACTGACAGGGAGACATTCTCCACTCACTTCTAGTTTTAAAGATGTCCGAGGACTATAGAAAAAGTAAAAAGTACTCACGTAACCTCTTCCAAAGTTAGGATATTTTATGTCTCGCCACATTTCAATCAACTTTGTGATCCTTTTTGATCTCAGAATAAGCCAAAAAATACACCACATATGTAGAGTTGCAAAAACCATAAAACGGATTCTCCTTAGAACATTTTCTAGCAGTTAGATAATTTCTCGAAACCATCATAATAGATATGCTTCTGCTCCATTATAATTATATAATAAGTGTATGTACTTTAAACCAATTGTTATTGTGAGTTTCCTTATTGGATAGGTACTGTCCAATTTTAGGAGGAAACAAAAGAAAACGTAGAGACACAAAAAAGCCTGAAATAAATGCATTTTTTTTATGACACATTTTAAGTAATAACTGATTTTAATAACGAAAAAGAATAAAAAAGATATTTACCTATAGATCTAAATCGGCCTTTTAAATAAATTTAGGTGTTTTAAAATTGTCACATTTTACAGGTGACCAGCATTCAAATGCCCAGATTCTTTCTGTCCTTTTATCAGGCTAGCATAAAAACTTAGATACTTTTTATTCGCCTTCTTTTATAGGAAAACAGAAAAACAAAATTGTTTTTCTGTTTAACTAGCAAAATATTTATGTATTATTATGAATGAAATTTACCAAATCTATTTCCAATCTTAAATGCATTTATTTCATTATGAATTTATAATAATAATAATAATTATTTCTTTTCAAATCCAGTGGATCGTTACAACCTGCGACATACTGGGTTTCGGTGTCATCTTGAAAAACACTGTTCGTGTTTTTCAAATATGGTAATTACCAAAATATCAACATATTCCTCTAAATATTCATATTATTTTTCTCTACCTGATTAAGAGTTTGGAAGATATAGTCTCCAAGACGCGTCTGCCAAAAATAACAATTTAATAATATTTAGATTAAACCTTTGAGAACCATCTTCACAATATTATGACAGATACGATAAAAATTAAAGCAAAAAATTAACCAATCAGCTTTTAGCTGATAGTTTTTATATAATCACGACATAGCTGCTTATTCTAATTCTTGGAGTTTCTAGAACAAAAACAAAGTTGCCTATTATGATATAAAAAAACGTAAAACACGTCACATAAATTAGACAACCCGGAAACCAAAGCCGTGGCTGCTCGGACAGAGGTTACACAGTGGAAAAAATGCAGACACACACAACACTTCGACTTTGCCAGAATCGAAACCGGGATTTGACCCGGGAGTCGATAGGCAATAAACAAGCTACGTTTGTCACAACGCTCTAGCCCACTGCGCTACCGAGCTCGGTTATATTATGAGCAAATAAAATTCGTTTGGATCGATTTGTCTGAAAATTTCATTCACCTGTCAAATTTGAATGTTTGACTAATCATGCATCTCTATTTGTAATTTACCGACCAATCAACGTCTAACTACAGCTATAATTTTGCTCTAGTGCAAATTATAGAAAATTACTGCTATCACTTTGACATTTTCTATCAAACCTATTCAAGTTGGGTAATAAGTCTTATTCAGGTGTATAAAATAATAGAATTTCACATATATTTTTTTAACATTTGTTTAAGCATTGTTAAAATATTTACAATTGATAATCACAAATTATTATAAACTGTCATTGTGACATTTCTAAAAAATATTTTGTGGGATCATGAAAATCTGAGCTGCTTTCTTTCGCCCTGAGAAATCAAATCTTGATCCAAAAAAGCACCAATAGCAACAAAGTGTTTGTTAATTACGCAACTTCTATTGGTTATTTTCGGATCAAATCGCGTTATGATTCTATGATCACAATCGAAAGAAAAGTGGTTATTAATTCGTGCATTGAAAATTGTAGATAATTTTTGGGAAATCAAATATTTACATTGTGCATTTTTTTCTAAGCATTTTGATATACCATTATTTGATATAATCTAAAAAAAACAAGTAATGAGGAAATGCCAAGTTATTTTAGTTCTCTTAAAAAATGACACAAATTCGCGACTTTATCGCCACTTGTTTAAAATAGATGACATCTATTTTAGTTGAAAATAATTTACGAGTCCTCCTTTTTAATAAAAAACCGAGTAAAAACTGTAAACATGTAAAAAATTATACCCTTAATTTTGCGCATGACCATTTTTATTAAGTAACTTAAATATAACACCCTATATATTATTGTGGTGTCTGAGAGATCGGTTTTTTACCATACTTTAAGGAATTGAGTGGAATATTTTAGCCATATTGCGAAAAATTATTTTATGGCATTAAAAAAAAACGCTTTGACTATGAATTTAAGTATATCCAACAAATTTCAATATACTTCATAAGACTTTATTTATAAAAAATTAACAGTTGCAACACTTTATTATGTACAACATGAGCTTTTAAAAAAATACCAACAGGAATAAGATTACAACAGCGGTTTGGAAACAAAAGAATGTTTAAAAAGTGACAGATTTAGTAAATAGCATTTTTATTCGATTGTATTGAAAAGTAAGATTTTTTTGTTCGAATATTTAGAAACAAACTGTCATGATATTTCTATTGGATCTTATCAAGTATGATCATATTTTTCAATTAAAATAATTTTAACGAATAAAAACGTATTGTCTTTTTTTTAATCGAATAAAAAAATAGTGTATGACATACGGACGAGAATGGTTTTTGTACTCATGTTGCCGAACTCGGCCTTGTCTTCGTACGAAACACATCCTTGTGTCATAAATAACTATTAAACATTGTAGTGTAATTGTTTTTGTTGGGTTTACTTAAATCTGTAAAATTATTTTTAAAAATGGATTTTACACAAAAGAATTGGTTGATATGATATTTATTCTTAGATAATGCCAGAAAAACTGTTTGTTTACAAAGAATGTTGTTTAAATAGACACCACTCATAAGTAAATACATTTAAGAATTTATTGGAAACATTTATAAGTATAGGCACTGTTAGTTTCCCAAAAAAAGAAACGCAATGACTGAGGATAATGCATTTTTAACTATGAGAGCAGTTGTTGAGAATCCTCAATAACCATTAGAGTATTAATTAGACAACTGAGCTTAAGCAGAACGACAATCAGATGAATATTAAAAAAAAATTCACTCGTATCACAATCAATTTCATCAGAAATAAAATCAAAATGATTTTGGAAATAGAACAAGCTTATGTATTCGGCAATTGGGTAAACTTAATATGTATAATTTTGTAGAAAAATAATGTATTCCGACGAGGAAAAATTTTATAATAATGAAAATATTAATAAACATAATTTACGTTATTACTTTGACGAAAATCTTAATTTTTTTCCAAACTATTCCAAACCAACGTAGACGATCTATAAATTTATGGCGGACTATAAGAGGCATTTCTGATATAAGGTTATATTTTTTTTAGAAAATATTCTAAATGTTTAGAAAATGATATCAACAATCTAGTTAAACATATTCCTCAATCAAAAATATGTAGTTTCAACAGGAAGGAATCCCGCTGCACTATGGTGATGCTGTTAGGGAGTGATTAAGCAATCGTTTCTACAATAAATGGATTGAACGAAGTGGCCTAAGAAATTAACCTGCATTTTCGCCAGACCTAACCCCTTTAAACTTTTGTATGTGGTTGTGTTAAAGAAAAAAGTTTATGCTAAACGTCCTACAAATATAGACATTATGAAAAATAAAATGAGGAAAGTATGTCTATTAATTACACCGCAAATTAATAATGCAAACCATGAATAGGTGTTTCTGACTTATTGGTCCTCATCGGCACGATGTAGCTAAAGATGCACACTACTTAGAAAAAATATGGAAACCACTAACAGGAAGTCATTCGCACCATAGTGCATTCAATTGGAAGACCCCAAGTTTTCAGGGCAACAACCAATATCGTCACGAGGCAACTATAGCTACCTACCACACACTGTGTGGCAAGCAGCTATGTTTGCTATAGTTGTATTTAATTAATCAAGAAAATACAAAAAACAGTAATAAAATATTTTCGATTATAACACCACTACAGTATTTGTAATTTGTCAGGAAAAGTTGCAATATGCAACATGCAGTTGGGAAAAATTTTTAGTTTAATTTCATCAACACACAAATCATTCTATTGTCCATCATTCCAATATTTGAAGCAAGAATAAGAATCTCGTTCTATTTAAAAAAATTGTGTAGCATTTACTAAATTAATTTGCATTTTTTTCAAAGATTTAAAATACTCATTATTTTTCGTTGTTCCTGTACTAAAAAGTCATTGTCAAGTTTAAAATATAATTGTATTTTATTTATATAAAACTTGCATACTGTGGCTTGTTTACTGTGGCAAAATTCGCTATTCTTACTACACTTTTTATATCGTCATACATTTTAGTTTATGTCTTGTTCTATTAATTTTTGTTTTGTGCAATTCCAGAAATATGTAATAAACGGATAAATGCATATGTGGCAACTTAATTTTTTAAATTCTTTCTGTCCTGTTTTGAATGACGTAGTCCAAATTAGATTTTTAAAATACGTCACTGTGTTCACAACAACTTCTATATAAAATGGAAATATAGGTAACACAAAAATCGACTCAATATTTTTATTCCCATTTTATAATGCCTGACATGGCGGAACAATCGAGTTTCATCGTATCTGAAAATCAAATTGGAGTGGAATGTCATTTTTCATTACGGATTTTTACTATTTTTCACGAGGAATCATGCACGCCCTGTAATGATGTTCAATTATAATGTCATGGGTCGGTAGGAATCTGTATAATAAAACTGCTGGCCAAATTAACCAGATCACTGTATAATTTAAACTAATTTGGTAGTAACCGAAATTACATATGAATAAGTGATAAGGTTTTACTCCCAGGACGTCAGTCAACACTACCAGTCACAGATGGCACCACGGTTACCGCTTGTATATCGGAGATATGCTACTGAATTAAATAACCAGCAGGAGATTGTAATGTTCAGGGATTCTATTATTTATTCCACGATGCTGTTTAATGTCTAGATTGCAAAAAAAACTGGTCATTTATTAAATATGTAAAAATTAATATAGGTTGTCCCTGAAATATGTGTATAGAAAGACATCAAATATTTCTGAGACCAAAATAAAACGTGTGAAATCGACTTACCTCTACCAAAAAGTGCTTCGTTAAATCGCTATCGAAAGTAACACTCTCAAGAATTTTTTTTGACCACATTCCACATCGACTAAATGACGAAAATTATCTACAATTTCTCAAAGTATGTTGCATGGTTTATTGAATGAATAAATAATACTCATGGTCTTCCACAAAACAACAAAGCACCATATACTTTACTCAACGAGCGTTTCGCCAACCAAATTGGCATCATCCGGATATGATTAAAACTAACCTTATGTAACAATGTATCCTGTTTATCAGAACTATTGTTACTGTTCGGTGAACCGTGACTCACTAACCAATAGAACGGACTATATGGGATTGACTCTGTCACTATTCATACTATTTTTACACCTTGTAATGTCCAAACTTGGAAATGCAAGCTCTTTAGTATTTGTTATATTTCTAATTAATCTTAAATTGCTACTATTTTATGATTGTTCTTAGGCGCATGTAACACTAGACTTATTTGTTCTACCATATTTAAAATGAGTCGTATGCTCCTTAAATCTAGTTCAAATTGATCGTCTAGTTTGTCCAGAATACTTTTTATTACAGTCCTTACAGTTAATTTCGTAATCCTTCACTCACCATCATACCTCTATATCTTTAAAAATCTGACCAATACCATGGGTACCATCGTAGAGAATCAATACAAATTTCGGATTCCCCCTTTCATTTTCAAAGTTCGAGGAATTTCAAAGTGTCTTTAAATTTACATTTCCTAATTATGTTATGAACTAAACTTACAGAATATCCATTACTCACTGTTATATCCTTAATCAATGCCTTTTCTTTCTTAAACCTCTCCTTATTGAGGGGAAGCTTAATAAGCGATGAATTAGAAAATTAAAACTCGCCATTTTGTGTCGACCACTATGGTGAGAGTCCTTAAGGATGTCCTAAAGTACTTGTATCTTTTCTGTATAAGTCAAATTTAACGAAAATAAACTATAACAATTTTTAGGCAATCCAAAAGACAAAACTGAAACAAACGAAAAGTCGGGGAACGAAATTAGTTAGTGTAAAGACTGTAATCCAAAGTATGCTGGACAAAATAGACGATCAACCCAAACTAGATTCAAGAAGCATATCTCAAATAAGGTAGAACGGATAAGTATGTAGTGTTGCCTAACATGCGTTTGAGAACAACCACAGAATGGATAGTGGCAATTTAAGGTTAATTAGAAATATAACAAATACCAGACAACTTGATGCATTTAAAAAAGCATAAAAATAGTATGAATAGTGACAGAGGGCTATTCTCATATAACCCGCTCATTTGGTTAGTGAGACACGGATCATCGAACCGTAACAATAGTTTTGTTATAAAAAGGATACATTATTAACATAAGGTTAGTTTTAATTATCACTCGATGATGCCAATTTGGTTGGTGAAACGCGAGTCGATTGCAGTATATGGTGTTTTGGTGTTATGTGGAAAACCACCTCAGTGTTAGCTTCAAACTAATGGTTCCAATCCACTTCAGGATGAATAATTGAATGAACAAATACAATAATAAAGGAAATAGCTACAGTCCAAAGAAAATTTTAAATGAAGTAGCTTCTTGATATATTATTTTCCTAGTACATTAAATTCTTATAAAACAATAAAACTTTATGGAGTGGAGTATTAAAAAATTTATTTATGTAATTAGTACGTAGCTATTATTGAGTATTCATTAAATCATTTTCATTACAAGAAGAAACATTTTTTATTGGATTTAGATATTAAATTGGACATCATGTACATTATTTGTTGTCTCTGGTAATGTAACAAACCGATAAATTCTGAAGTTGAAAGAGCGCCTTTTTGAAAAGTATAACAAATCAATTTTTACTTTGTATAGTGAAGGATACATACAGTGTGTTCCAACTAAAATTTGCCACTCCTGTAACTCTGTAAATATAAAAATAAATTAGAAAAAATGCAAAAGCACCTCAATTTTTTATTTGAGAGGGATGAATATTGACATAAAATTTTAATTTCTAACTACAACCCATTACCGTTGAGAGCCCACCTCGCAGGAATTTTAAATTGGAGTAGGGATCAAGTGATATCTCGTTGGATCGATCTTCAAGTTCTTCACACCTGTAGATGTGCGGAACTTGAATTCTGTCGTTTTTTTCTTTTTCGACAAAATTGAATCGAAATTTTTAAAGTTTTAACTTTAGATGGGAAAGTTAATAAAAGAAGCATTGTTTAACATGGGAATTTTTAATTTAAATTAACCTACTATAGGTACGAAAAAATGATAGATATATGTGTTATTTTATTGCTTGAATAATTATCGAATGAGTAGTTCAAAATGAGTTCTATTTACTTCCATACCAAAATACAAAGGATTTTCAAAATGCTTGCGTACATTTCAAGGGATTCTGGCTTTGAAGCATAAATTTTACTTTTTAAATGTCCCCAAGGAAAAAGGTCCAATGGTGTCAGATCAGGAAATCTGGCTGGCCATTCCACTGTACCTCGACTTTCGATCTATCTTCCTGGAAAACAATCGTCTAAAAATTAACGCACTGGGCAACGTAATGTGGAGGCGAACCATCTTGTTGAAAAGTGAGCTGATCTACAAAAAAGGTCATCATTTTCTTCCATTACTTGGGTTATCATAGGGACCACTATATTTTTAAGAGGATTAAGATAATAAGGTTACCATCAATAAGGAGAGGTCCTATAATCTGGTCACCTAAAATCCCAACTCAAACATTTAATTGTGTAGGTCACAGTATATGGGACTCACTGGGAATTTATATCGCTCTAATATCTGCAGTTGCTCCTGTTGATATTTTCATTCAAGTAAAAAAGAACTTGTATTGGTAAAGCAAACGTTATAGACGTAATTATTATTATTTAATAGTTCAGTGAAAATTTCATAAAACTGTAGCCATATGTCTAAATCAGGAAAGAAATATCCATTACTCGCAGCTATATGCTTAATCAATGCCTTTGCTTTTCAAACCTATCCTTATTCAGGAGGAAGCTTAATAGATGATGGACTAGAAAATTAAAATTCGCCATTTTGTGTTGAGCACAATAATGGTGAGAGTCTTTATGGATGTATCTTAGAATACTTTAATCTCTTCTGTATATGTCAAATTCTAACTTATTTTCACTATTTTTAATTACTATTACATCTAAAAATGGTAGTTGTTCAGAGTTTTCAATTTCATATGTGAATTTAACTGACGCGAAATGACTGTTTAATTTAGAAACAAAGTTATCAATATCAGCGACGTTTGTATCGAACACTGCAAAAATATCATCCACATACCTAAGCCAAACCCTGGGGAAATACTCGAATTCTTCTTTTGCTTCTGCTTTGAATCTCTTCATGAAGAGACTGGCAATGAATGGTGACAAAGAGTTGCTATTCCTTCCAAAAATGATTACTGAAGTAAGAAACGTACTCAAATCCTTCAATAACCTTATAACTCCAGATTTAAAGAGGAGGTTACATGTATCTAACCCAAGTACCTAGATTTTACTGCTTGCCTAAGATACATAAACCAGGAGAGTCGGTACGTCCTATTGTTTCAGCAATCGGCTCACCGACTTACAACCTATCGAAATGGTTAACTGAGGAGTCCGAAAATTTACCTAATGCACCACATAGCTTCTCCATGATAAATTTCAGTGATTTCTTTAACAAAGTGAAAAATATTCAGTTAGAAAGAGGTGAAATTTTGATCTCCTAACGTTTGTTCATTTTTTCCAAGTGTTCCGATACCACAGACTTTGGAATACCCTAAGAATCTACTCGAATTAAACAATCTCAGTTAAGATGTAGTAAAAGAATATCTTCGACTCACTAAACTGTGCATGAAATAAAATTGTTTTCGATTCAACGATAATTTCTTCGAACAACATGAAGGAACAGCAATGGGTAACTCTTTGTCATCTATCATTGCCAGCCTCTTCATGAACAGATTCGAGACAGAAGCAAAAGAAGAATTCGAGTATTTCCTCAGGGTTTTAGGTATGTGGATGATATTTTTGCAGTTTGACATAAATGTAGCTGATATTGACAACTTTGTTTCGAAATGAAACAGTCGTTTCGCGTCAGTTAAATTCACATACGAAATTGAAAACTCTGGAAAACTACCATTTTTAGATGTATTAATAATTAGAAGTAGTAAAAATAAGTTAGAATTTGACATATACAGAAAAGACACCAGTACTCTAAGATACATATCTAAGGACTCTCACGATTGTGCTCAACACAAAACGATGAGTTTTAATTTTCTAATCCATCGTCTATTAAGCTTCCCCCTCAATAAGGATAGGTTTGAAAAAGAAAACGCATTGATAGCTACGAGTTATAGATATTCTGTAAGTTTGATTGATAAAATAATTAGGAACCGAAAATTTAAAGATTCACTTCGAAATTCCTCGACCTTTCAAAATGAAAGAGAAAATCCAAAATTTGTATCGATTCCATTTGATCCTCGATTCACTCGTGGCATTGGTAAGATTTTTAAAGATATAGGTATGACAGTGGTTCATTCATCTGGAAATAAACTAAAACAACTTTTAGGTAATTCAAAAGACAAAATTGGTACAAACGAAAAATCGGGTATTTACAAAATTAGCTGTAAGAACTGTAATCAACAGTATGTTAGACAAACTAGACGATCAATTTAAAGTAGATTCAAAGAGCATGTGGCCCATCTCAAATATGGTAGAACAGTTAAGTCTAGTGTTGTCCAACATGCGTTTGAGAACATATGGTAGATATTAGCAATTCAAGATTAATTAGGAATTAACAAATACTAGACAGCTGGATGCAACTGAAAGCCTGGAAATCACAAAGTGAAAAAATGGTATGAATACGACAAGGGCCAATCCCAAATGGCCCGGTTTATTGGGTAGTGGGTCACGGTTCACTGAAACGTGACAATAGATTTGGTATAAATAGGGGACATTGTTAGCATAAGATTAGTTTTAATCATCTCCAGGTGATGCCAACTAGGTTAGCGAAACGCGCGTCGAGTGCTGTATATGGTGGTTTGGTGTTTTGTGGAAAACTGCGTCAGTATTATAAATCAAGAATCTTTTGGAAATATTGTCCCCACAATTTCAGGTTCGCTGGACATTGGCCCTTATTGCAGGCTGTAATAAGCTTATATATGGAATATTAATGTTGCAGTAGCGGTCTTGTCTAAAAAAATACAGAAATGTGGATATTTCTTTTGTGTATTAATTCATGTACAGTGGTAAAGAAATTCTTGTGCCTTCGGACTTTATACTGTTTTATTAAAGTGTTTCGAACGTGTCGATAACACATTTTAACACCTTCAGGGCTACAGTCAAGAGCTTCATTTAAAAATAATTAAGTATCTTGAAATAAATTCTTACCTTAGTTTAAACAAAATAAATTCAAATTGATGTTTAAACAATTTACATCCAGTTTGTTTCTATTTAAGTGTAGAATTGTTTTGTATTTTTTTTTTTTGAAAATATCTTAATTTAAATTTATTTAGTTTAAACTAAAATAAGAATATGTTTTGAACTACTTAAATATTTTTAAGTATGGTTCTTGATTGTAGCCCTGTAGATGATCTTTTATTTTATCGAAACGCCGCAACAGTTTAAAATTTAATAAAAACTCCAAAAGTCCGAAAGCTCAGAATTTTTATACTCATGTAAATACGAGTATATTACATGAACGAGACCATAACACTTATAAATGTATTAATTTCCGTGTACTAAAACTACTAGGTGTTTTGTTTACAGGACGCTGCGACGATAGTTTGGATTAAAAAAAAAACAAGAAATGGGTAATTCCTTGATCAGAATTTTTTAAAAACAAATAATATTTTATATATTTTTTAATATTTTTGTGTAAAAAATATTTATATTTAGATATACTGGATGATGAACTTACAAATAAAAAATTTTCGATTAAAGTACTAAGCATTTTTTTCATAAAACTATTATGTAGGTAATAAAAAATTTTAAAAAACAGTTTTTTTCAAACACGCATGGATGGTACTTACTGAATTCTGTTATGTTTTGAAAACAGAATTTATGTAATATACTAGTAATTCAAATCATTTAAGTAGTTTGAACTTTTTTGACCAAACTCTGTATGTCAGTCAGGTCCATATATAATAGTTGCACGATAAGCAAAAATCCTTCCGAACAGTAACTTTTTTTACGTAAACCCAATCATAAAAAGTTTTTTCTATTGTTCAGCCCACCCGGGGCCATACTATATAAATAGATAAAAAATAAAATCAATAAGTCTAAATATCTAGAGGGCGTAGAAAGCACCTTATACCTTCAAAATATGCTACTTTACATTCATAATTAAAGAGATTTATTACCAAGCCAATGAATGAAAATAAGCCTGTTTCAATATTTGAACTTCGTAAGTTCCGCTAAGAATTACCTAATCTCATTAAATACCATCTAAAGCTAACATCGTAATTATTGTTCATTCGGAATATGAGTTCAAGATAGGGCAAACTAAAAACGAAAATGTTTTTCGTATTTGTGGCAGCCTAAATTTTTTTGTCGATATTATTAGCTTCATGACAAATCGTCGCATGAAAACCATAAAGTTCTAAGCGACCTTTGGTCAAAACAGAGATTATTATTACAAACTATTGTAAATATTTTTCTACATCATTCTGGCAAAGACATTTCACTATTGAATGAAAGATGGTGCCATAAACTTCATTTTCGTATATTCCTAAGTAATTATTTGGTGCAATCTATGTTTTTTGTTACTATTTGAAATCATAAATAAAGACTATTAATTTTTACACGATTTCTACCGTCTCTTTAATAAATAAGAATTACTAAAATTTATACTACAATTTGCATTTTTTATACTAAAGTATATGCTATACATATGCACGTGGTTCTAGGTAAAAAGGCAAAGATTAGTTAATTTTCCTATAATATATATTTTCATGTATGTTTAGCAAATACTAAATTACTTCCTTCCATACATGCCATATTTAAAAACTAAACCAAAGTGACATTTCTAGAGGCATTAATCTTAAATTCGTTCTTGTAAAAACACAGTGAATTATTACTTAGAACCATGTAATTCTCATGATACGAAATTCTATAATTAATCACATTTATTTAGAATATATAATTAGACACACATCAGGCATAAGTGTATCCCTCTGGAGGTCAGTGCTACTATCCATCAGACATCACTGATGTCTTAGTGACTGATAGCGATCTGCAAAGCAGGTACCAAGAACTCCAACCTCTAACTCTGGTGGGCTAACTATATACTGAATAGGATTTACAGGAAACAACTATTCAGTGGACAAAAGCCCCAACCTGCGTTGAATTAAACCCGCAAGTCTTGTTTAGTAGCAAAGATCATTTGTCAAATCCTCACTAGACATAGACCGGTTTAGAACATTTTATGTTCTCGTTGGTATGACATAAGTAATGAAGAAGGCAAATAATGTGTTCCTCGAATCGCTTTTTTACATTTCATCCAGTTTGTCCAATGTATGTATATAGCATCGCAGTCACTACATTTTAACTCATATACTCCTGCCTAAAAAGCCGAATCGAGTGTAGAGTTTCTAATACAAAATTCTTGAAACTCAAAAAAGCAAATTTTCTTTATATTTTATTTAAAATATTTAATAATGTTTCACAAGGAGCCAATCGCAGAATCATTTCAGTGTACTACAAATATTGTGTTGAGTTGCATAAGCCAATTTTGTGTATCTCAAAATATAAATCGCCTTTAATTTTTTTGGTTAATTTGAAAGGGAGATTGGAAGAAGAAAAGATTTTTCTTATTTTTATAATTTAGGGTTGCCACCTAATTGAAATTATAATTGGCCTATTTTATGATATTGGCATGTCAAAAATGGATGGAAGGCCAAATGCGATCATTCCAGGGCCTCTCATTTTCATATGGCACATGATTTTGGAATCTAGAGTCGCTAACCCTGCGAGATGTGGTCAGTGGCTGTAGCTCACTTAAAGCCGTGACCCTCATGAGTTTCAGAGGCTATAAGAGGACTGTTAGGCATCGGAAAACCAGAAGAAGGAGAGATGCTGATGATAGTGATGATAATTGTGATGATGATAATAATGATGATGATAACGATATCAATAAAAGCAAATGAACATTTAAAGTAATTCCAAATTCCAAAAAGGCAGTGTTAGGTACCGGCCTGAAAGGTAAATGCTTTTACAAGGCAAGAAAGAGATAACCAAATTTTTACTAAAAGCAACGGATGACATTTTTCTCATGATTGCTTTTATTATCAGGAGCATGTCGTCGTTATGACCTTAATAGAATGACAACTGATGATATAAATGATGAATCTTTTCTAATAGTGATATTCCAGATATAAAAATAAATATTCAGCGAAAGTTTACAATTCCTAATAATGTAGAAAATGGATTAAATCCTTCACAAAGTTGCATAAAATATGCAACATTCCGCCAAAACATGTAGAAACTGTCGATTTTTTGTTCAATACAGAGTTGGAAAATACAGTGTTCAAGTAGGTAGAATCAATTAATTTTTCAAAATTTCCAAATTTATCGCTATATTTGAAATTTCCAAATCCAGAAAGTTACAAGAGTATAGTTTTCAGATTCGCTGTTACATTCTGCGACTGAAACGCAACAAGGAAGTTATAAAACGATGCGTATACCAAGATTGTTGGAAAATGTTCTGACAAATATTCACAAGCTAATAAAGACTTGTCAAAGAATTGCGTAGTTTGATACACGGCTTCATGAAATAAGTATCGACACATGCATCGCACCAGTTTTATCATCTCTACTTTGCACTTTTGTTGGTATAAATATTAATAAAATCAGTAATATTACCATACACATAAATTTATTAGATAAACAGTAATAATGATTTTTGAAATACCGCATTATGTGGTTCTTTTCAATAAAAAGCGTACAATAATAGTTATTTATGCAAGAAGTGCACAAAGTGAGTGTTTATTGCACGCGAGGGGAAAATTGTCCAACGAAACTATTGGTTTTACGGAAAATTGCCGGACGAGGCGAAGCCAAATAGAAAAATTATAATTTGTTACATTTGCTTATATTATCTATTATTTTGTTCATAATTGTTTAGCGTCCGAAAAGTAGTCGCCTAGCAACCACAACAATAAATAATAATTGTTAAAAAAGGTGATCTTCTCGTTCAGATAATCGAACCAGAAAACATCACTTTTCAATGTAATGACATCCAGTGTCTTAAATTAAGTTCCATCTGTCAAGATGACAGTAGAGTGCAACATAATTAATATTGCAGTAGTACAATAAGGAACCATTGTTTATACTGAAAATTAGTAAATAATAGCCTACATTTTGCATGATAGTAGAAAAAGAAATTTCAGAGCATAGTGTGCAATAATATTTCTTTATTGCACGGTATTCAAAAAAGGTATACTTTACACACTCAAAACTGTTATAAAATAATCTACTTTTGGTTGTGGTCGTAAAAAAATAGTACATTGTATATCTAGTAGTAAAAGCAATACATTTCCGGACGACGATGTAAATTGCAACAAGCATTGAAGTCCGGGAATGTGCTTTTACTACGAGGTACACATACTATTTTTTATGAAATCGCAATCAATATTATAAATTAAGGAATTTTTATTAATGCATAAAATTTTTCATTACAATTTAATTGCTTGTGAAATCGTTTTTTTGACAATCACTGTTTATTTGTTGTTGTGATAAAAATCTGATTCAGTGCGTATTTCACTTTAATACTTGTAAGTGCTAAAAGAATATATTAAAAAAATATTTAAAATTGACATTGATGATGATGTGCAGGTGTTTGACACCACCAGAGTTAGTAACAACTGCAAGAAATGTGACTTTAAACTTAATGTTATATTTGTTACTAAAAAATACATTTTTAATGTGAGTTGGTTTGTTTGCGTGTATTTATTTACTGTCTAAAATATATATAAAAACCTGTACAGGAGTTACTTTCCCGGATTAGGTCGGAAAAGTAACTTTCTCGTATTGTTTTTATCATGGTTGCTTAGGAACGGACTAAAATACTAGAATAGCGTGTTTTGGGATCTGAAATTGCGCCGAGAAAGCAGACATTCTTGAGCGATTTTATTTTGTGTATAGTACTGTGAAATGTATGATTTTATTATTAATCTGTTCTACAGTGAACTAGAATTAAGGTTTATTTGTTAATAATGTATGTTAAACTACTCTGTTTTTCATTTAAATGCATGTTTTTTCCTTGGCGAGTGTTATAATGAAAATAGAAATATTATAACAATTATGGCATGAACAATGTCTTTTTTATAATTCCAATATTCATCCCGGCAAATAACCAGGAAGGTAATTGTCTAAAATTAATGTGTTTTATACTTATGTGTGTTAGTAAGGAAATAATATCTATATTTACTGGTATTTGTTTATAAATATAAATTAAATATTTTTTTAACCGTTTTGTTTTTTAATTGCATTATCTAACACATATTTGTAAATCCAGATCAGATTTCAATTTACGTATAAAAAATGGATAATTCTTTATTTTGCTCTAAAAGAAATGAAGGTTCGTTAATATTGCTTCATATGTAAATAACTCTTTAATTTATATATCAAATAGCCAGTTAACCTATTTTCACATTTCAACGGATCTTAAAAATTTAAACTACCTAAATGTATAATCAAGACATAAAATTACATCCGATTAACTTATCTTATTTACTTAATGGTTGCGTTTGAGGATTTCGTAATTATTGAAGATAGGAAATGATCGATGTAAAAGCAGTCAGGATATGTTGGTTCCGTTGAGTGATGATCTTATTTTATAGCCCATAAAAATGACACTAGGGTTTATAGCTCAGTCCAGATAGCTGAAATATTAGTCCAGACAAATTTTGTACTTATATGTATAGATGATTGAAGGATATTATACTAGTTTATAATGACATACGTTTTTTTTTTTTGAACTCAGAAAATCTCATTCTTAATGTCGAGTTTCCATCTGGCATCAAAAACATTTTTGAAAACAGTGCGTCTCAGCGAAGATACAAGAGTGCCTTTTAATTACTTTAAAAAATGCTACATAGGTTTTTGACGTGTACTTGCTTATTTGCGTGTGTGTCGTGTCACTTTGGCACCCTTCGGTGCAATAGCGGTACTTTTGAACTTTTTTTATTTCGGTAACAGTCACGAGCACCAGTTCCTGTTTTAAAGTGTAGTAACACCACTTTATTCTATCAGCGGTATGATAGAAGCTAGGGTAATTCAGTGAAGATACGGAATGCCAGGCGGTCTGTATGTGTGGTTGTCGTTTGCGTAGCAATGGACAACTTTAACTTACCTGCCGAAAATGATTCTCGGTGTACCAACAAATTTATTACTTACACCTTTGTCTTTAAATAAAAGTCAAAATTAAACTGTACTTATCCGATTTATTTGCGATTGATTTCATTGAAGAATAAAAAAATCAAATACACAGACAAAAGATATTAATATCTATTTACAGCTCTATTAAGAAATGTAGAAACAAAATGTAAATATTAGTTTTTTATCTGCAAGCAATTAGTCTAGGAATTAAGCAAAAGGTTTATGATATATCGAAGATTCGGAGACTACATCTACGGTATTTATTATAGCAGGCAATAACAAAATAATTACTACAAGCAGTTATGAAAGCAATCTACGGTTACTGGTGTCTACAGTAAGTGGTTAGGGACTTTATGGTCGCTGGTGCTTAAGGATGAATTACAGTAGACGGGCGGTGCAGAACTATCAAGGTGCTAGTGGTTACGGAGTGTAGGTGTGCCACAACGGGAGGATGTGAATCCAGAGACAGATGGTGTATTTGATTGGCTACTCGAGGACGTGCTATATCAGTAGATCAGTGACTTATGTCTCTAGTGAATACAAATATCACACGATATGGTTACGATATTAGGCCACGAGGCACGGTGAGGTTTCTTTCTTAGATCCAGAGAAAAAACCTTACTCGTGCGGTATTTACTAATGAACTCGCGATACGCTCGTAGCTAAAAGAGATAACCCGGATTTACTTGTTGAACCACGATATTTTCCGGATATATCGGGTCGTACAGTATTTGTAGACAATTAACGGACAAGAGAATATAGCAAAAATGCGGACACAAACGGTAAATGATGGAAATGCACCAAAATCAACAAACAAGCAATAAATTAGTAAAACAGAATTTCTTACCACTGGAGGATTCGTCGGAGTATCCTAGAGTTCGGAAGCGGCTTTTATGGTACGGCCGAAGTGTCTGTCCAGTTGTCAGAAGATGATATTTGTGGCTCATGCTTGCGGTTTTATGCATAAATCCCCTACCCAAAAATCACGTGTTTCAAGGTAATCTGAACTTATGGTGCGCGCGTCGTATATGTATTCCAAGCAAGCTTGGCGTACTGTGCATAAACAAATTCTTTGTGTTATTTAACATAAACAATTGTTTACAAAATAATCTGACGCTGGGAATCGCTTTCTCAT
This sequence comes from Rhamnusium bicolor, assembly GCA_029963845.1. Taxonomy (NCBI): domain Eukaryota; kingdom Metazoa; phylum Arthropoda; class Insecta; order Coleoptera; family Cerambycidae; genus Rhamnusium; species Rhamnusium bicolor. Next base: position 225,206 of record JANEYF010004845.1, on the reverse strand, counting down.
AATTTTAAAAACTGTACTTAGAAAAAGAAATCTTTAAAAATGGTCATGGATTAATATCTTACTATAATTCCACCAATAATTTATTCTATAAATTATTTAAACAGAAATAGAAGCGTCCTCTTTTATCATTAGCAACTACTTTTAATTCGGCTTTGACATAAACTAAATATATTTTCAACGTCTTACTTGGAAGCTGTTTAGTAAAAACATAACAAATGGTTTATCATTAAAATAATAAAAAACTTAAAATTACCCTGAAAATAAATCGGTTTGAAACAGTTATGCTTAATAAATAATTGTTATTCCATATACTGCACTTCTAAAAGAACTTGAGCTCTGGTTCAAAACGGTTCCAACGGAAACATTCATACTGGTTATAGTATACAGGGTGTACTAAAGTGAAAGATGAACTAATTTAAGTCTTATTACATCCGAAAATGGTTACCGCAAAAATCATTTCGTTACAGTTTTTTCAAAAAAGAAATACCTTAAGCATATCCTCAGTTCATTGTTTCTTTTATGGGGTGTCAAATCATCTCGCTTTAAGAACCAACAGTAATCACCCATCATGGCTGGATCCCATTGTCATTGATAACGAAGTTCCATTGTCCTGATATCTTGATGAAATCTTTTGTTCCTTGCTTGTCGCTTACCGTACCCAAATTTTCAGGAAAAAAATTAAATGAGAATGCAGAAAGTACATTTTTAAAGACGGTAACCAAGCCTTTGGTACCAATCTAAAAGTTCGCTTATTAGTTGCTTGTAGTTTTCATCCTTTCCTAAAAATCCTCTGTATGTTGAGTGTTCCTTTAAAATCTTCGTCAAGCAATTTTCTAATTTGAGGACCAATAAAAATGCCTTCTTTAAGCTTAATTGGGGAAAAAGTTCTCTTAAGTATTTAAGTCTTTCACCCTCCTTATTCATAACCCTAATAAAATTTTTCAATAACCCAAGTTCAATATGAAGACGTGGCAAAAGGATATTTTTAGGGTCTACAAGAGGCACATATTTAACATTATTGGTTCCTGGTTCAAATTCTTTCTTTTCCGGCCAAACTTTCTTGTTCTTTTACTGCACGACTGTCCCACAAACAAAGAAAACAGAAATATTTTGTAAAGGCTTCTTGAAGCCCTACTAAAATAGCTATTACTTTTAAATCCACTCATATTTGCCTTTTGTATTTGTTGTAATTAATTTTATTTAAAATGGTGCTCATACCGTCATAATACTCTTATTGTTACTGAATGGGCAATTGGTAGAGATGGTTTTAATTTCCATTATGTAGTAATACAGCTTTTAAACTGTTTTGGAGGAATCTTTGAATAAGAGCCACTCAGAAGGGGAATGTTTGAAATTAAGTTTCTGCATTATACCATGAGTATTAATACACACGCATAGTGAATTTTCCACATTATAAAATGCAGAAAATGTTGCATTTCTTTTTCTAAAAGTCGAAATCTTTGTTTCTTTAGCCAGTAAGTTCTACTCCTTAAGTCGGGAACCAAGAAGTTCTGCTTGTTGTTTTGACAGCCCCAAGTCTCATATCAAATCATTCAATTAATTTTGAGCAATTAAGTGAGGGTCACAAAAACTTTACGGAATATACAAAGGATCGGCACACTGGTGTGGGTTGTCTAAAAAGTAGTTACTATTTCTATTACCTCCTAAAGCAGTATTTTGCCAACCTAGCGCAGTTGGCACTGGTAAGTCTGATGCATTGCGATGAACAGGTCTTAGGGCTGATGGCAAATTCTGATATTTGATTTTTTGTTTTTCTGTTTTGAAATATCCCTCAGTTTTTGTTACACAAAGATAGCAGTCATTGAAATGATTGGCGGATTCTCCGTTTCATCCACTGCACTGGTAACATGCTACAACTTACACAACAAACATGGGGAGGCCATTGGTTATTTTGATCTCCGACTAAAACTGCAAAAAATAGAAAATACACTTTTTTCACATTTTCAGACAATGGCCTCGCTTGTAACTTCACAAGGAATTCTCCACAAATGTAACAAAACTTGTCAAGTGAGGTTTTGCAACGTAGGCTCGTTTAATTGGACATTTTTGTCATAACAGAGTTATGTAGACAAACGAAAACACTTTGTGACAATTGGGTACTTAAAAGGTCAAAACAAGACTGATACTGAAAATGTCCCAGCTTACTGTAACTTGCTCTTCTAAAATTGCCGAACTGTCATAAAATTTATTACCTGGCAATGTAATAGGGTCTATTGTGTTCACACAAAAATGGTACGTATTAAGACTGTTAGATGTTTTTTTAGTTAATAGGGAGGTATTAACAATACAAAAACAGTAGTGTGAACTATGTTATAAAAATTGTGTCGGCCACTGTATTCAATAGGAAGTTCTTTCTTATTTTGATGCAAACAATATACTCCTAAATATGTGCTATTAATTTTTGGAACACTATAAATCTATCTCTTAATGTCTTTAATATAAATGAACTTTTCTTATTTTGATTTAAAATGATTAATTTCTATGTTTTAAATAATTGTAAAATAAACCTTTAGGGTTAATTTTAACTGATGTACATACTCTTGTGGAGAAAAGTGGGGCTTGATATTTTATGGATATTCTTATAGAAAAATATTCCACAAAAATCTATATTTTTATACAAATGAAATAATATTTGAATCATTTCATTGATCATAATAATATTTAAAATTGCTTCATTAAAAAATTTTTTTTTTCAGGTATGGTCAATTACACATAGTCATCTATTGTACTGTAAGTATTTAATTACTTGTTATAGTAATAATATGGTCAGAATTTATACCTTGTTGTTAAAGTGGTTATACTTTTTTAAATTTTAAAGTTAATATTTATATCTAAATAGATATAACTGTTAAATTTAACGTGCGAATTATCTTTACATTTTTGTCATTTAAATAAAAAGGTACGCTTTAAAGTGAAAGTAAGTTGAAAGCGATGGCAACGGAAACATTTTCTAGAAAACAGTCATAACAGAAGAACTTATTTCTAAATATAGTATGGATTGCCCATGTTTCTGTATTTAGACAGGAAACACCCTGTATAGACAAAACGACAGCATGATTTGATTAGTGAAAATACACTACAACACTGAGTTGATGCTGAAAAAGACTCTAAATTTGATCCTGCAGCCTAAAACTATGTCGGTAAAAAACTATTTAGCAACTATAAAAGAAGTCTATGTAGTAACTATCGCATGATCGGTATAGTTACAAGAAAAACTTCGAGGAGCTCGTGAGAGAAGTATGAGGTGGTACTCAATGCAATGCGGATCGCTGCCCTGAACGTGATTGACGTGTTATAATTAGTGAAATTAAGAGCAGTGTGATTGATTTATATACTATCTCTGTTATGAAAATATAATAGTGATTTCCTACATAGGACACGCACGTAAAATTGTTGACTGATATGAGGTGTTATGACTCATATAATTCGTGACAATTCAGACGGCACTCAGTAGTGTCCCATGTAGATACTTACGTTAGTGATAATTATGGCAGATGATGAAATTAGTAACATTGCTTACCTTTTACGTGTTAATGACCAAGGACAATGGCTGAGATCGCGCTTCAATGATAACATAGTTTCTATGTTTCTTGCTGAAAAGATTTCCTTTGTGGGGTAAACACATGTGTGTAAAGCAAAAAGATCTTTCGACATCTACCGACGCGATGTAATATTTGCAAATATTTTTTAAATCAATTATAGGATGTTCCTCATTAAGATATCGATTAATATTACATAATGTTTCATATCCACATTTTCATGTAAAATATACCACTTTCTCACTCGCATACCAGGACCATCTTTTAAAGTTAGTCTGTACATTATGAATTATATGTAAGAACTCTTCTAATGGCAATGAAGAATTTTCTAATAGTTGAATACTGTCCAATACTACTATATAATTCTTGTGAATCACAAGTATTGTTGTTTCTACTTCAGGATTCTTAAAATAGTTTTGGCCCTCAGAGATGGCTTTTGATTTACAAGGGATATTACTACAGAATGAAATCCTTTACCCGTTGAATGGCAGTATCCAATTGCTTCTAGCCATACCCATCACCGTGTTAAAATAGGTTGCGATGGAAATTGTATGTCAGAACAAGCTAACTTAAAACTTGAAACTCGTTTAGAGGTTTTTACGAATATTTATTTGGTATTTCCAATTAACGCATCAACTTCGGGTTAATTTCGTCAAATTTCTTTGGCTACCCAATAAATCGTATATTAATTTTGTAGTATATGTTTTTTCAGCAATTATCCAGCTTAACTATATTGTGTGCTATATCAGTGATTAAGATTCATAACTATCTACCCCTATTATGTCAAGTATTGTGTGACAAGTTCTTTTTTCTGCATTGACGTTCTGTAATCTTTTGCAAGCAAGTAAATATAGTGATGCAGGCCTAGTAGGATCTAAAACGCGTGCCAAAACAGCTATCACATGATTCCTTTTGGGTCTGTCGTTTCGTCCAATTATCCATTTTTGTTTGTATTTTAATATACTTTTGTTTGTTTTTTAATAAGCTTTTTATATGGTTCAATACGATCCGCTGTTTTTCTTAACGGTAAATCCCAGTTCAACATATATTAGTTCCAAAATGCTTTAAACTGTACTTTCTTCGATATACCTATGTAGTGGAATATTACAAACCCACAAACACATAAAGTTGCATACAAAAATTGTTTTTTTTTTTATTTCGTAAATGTGTTTCAGATTTTATGTATTTTTGAGTTAGAAGAGTCTGTCGATACCATCCTTACATTGCATATCTGACAAGAGATCGATGTGACATTAAATTTTAAATCTTCATATTTGCCTACATGCTTAAAAAATGTAAGATGAAAATTTTAAACCGATACGCCGGCGCCGTGGCGTTGTTATTTTTATTAGTTTATACCGTTTCGACGATATACTTGCTTACTGCGGTTTGGAATACGACTCGCAGAAATTTCAATTATATCTGCTACATACGCGCATATAGTGTTGCCTACGTCTATGACTAGCGTTAGATTTGCCATCTAGGAGTTTATAATATGATCATTTCTTGAAAATGGAATTATGTAAAGAATGTCCTGTTTACTCCTAGCAATCGAGAGGCTGTTTCCAATGCTTTATTCTTGAAATAAAAATTTATTAAATAATGTACACGTTGGGCAATTTTCGACGTTTTTATTTATTTAAAAAAAAATGGAAGACATGGAAACATTTGCTATTGTCTTGTTTTCGAGTTATAAACAAAAAGTTCGATTTTTCGATTTTTAGACATGTCAATATCTTGATTGTTTATAAAGTTATGAAAAAACAACTTTTACATTCTTGAAGCACTTTTTTCTGTAAAAAACAGTGGCGTCGAGAAAATTTAAATAAAGGTGCAGTTTCGAGTTATGGCATAAAGTTTAAATTTTTAAATGGGAATCATAATTGGCTATGGTTTAGTTAAAAAAGAAATTTTTTTCTCTTTCAAATTATGTATTATGTGAGATCGCTTTTGATGTGTAAGTATTTAATAGCGAAAATAATTTTAGTAGATTACTTATTGCGTTTTTTTATATTTATTCCAAGTAGATGTGTCATCTATGACAGTGTTTATACATTTGTCAGTAAATTAAATATTTATAATTTTATTTTCGTCATAATTACACCCAATTTAATTGTAAAAGTGTAGATGTCTTACGAAAAATTACGAGAAATATGATATGCTAGAATGCTTTATTCAAAGTAATAACAATTGTGACATTGCATCCGAAATATATTTCAATCGCTATCCAGAAAGAAGGCAACCCAATAAAGCTATTTTTAAGAGGATAAAAGAAAATCTCATTAATTATGGTTCTTTCAAAATGACAAGATCAAAAAATTACAACATTGAATATGCTGAAGAAAGTTCTATAATTGTAATTGGAATATCGGTTGCAAATCCTTCAATTTCAAGTCGTCAAATTGAAGCTGATTCTGGGATTTCAAGACGTCGAGCTTCGAGTATTTTGAAAACACACAAATTTAGGCCTTATACAATAAAGAAGCCACATCAACTTCAACCAACTGATCTTCAGCGACGATTGGAGTTTTGCATATGGTATCTTCAAAAAAGTCAACAAGATCCATTCTTCTCTAGAAATGTAGTTTGGACAGATGAAGCCTATATTACAACAGTGCAGAAATTTTCAACAGGCATAACGAGCACTATTGGTCTGATATGAACCCTCACCGTACCGTTGACGTGCGATCTCAGGGATGCTTTGGTTTTAGTGTTTGGTGTGCTCTACGTGGTAATCGTGTTTTAACATCACATATATCAAGAAAATCTTACGGGCCAACGGTACTACGAAATCTTAAACCAGAATATTATTGAGGAATTTATGGACAATCTACCCTTAATTGAGGCAAGAAATCAGTTCTTCCAATAAGATGGAGCACCACCTCATAATATCAGGACCGTTTTAAAATTTTTAAATACCAATTTTGGAAATAACTAGATGTGAAGTAGCGAACCAGAGAGGTGACCACCACGATCACCTGACTTAACGCCACTGGATTTTTTCTTCTGGGGGCCACATTAAAGACAAATTATACAAGAAAACCGGTACCGACATAAATGAACTCGGACAAAATTTTATAGACTATGTGAATTCCATTTCAAATACCCATATTTATAATGCAATTCGGAGTGTTATGAAGAGGTGTAATTTATGCATGGAACATAACAGACATTAGTTTGAACATTTACTGTAATTTGAATTTTTATTTTGCAATTGGAATGTATTTTAAAATTAGATAAATATATCTGATTCTTTAGTTTTGGCTTGTTGAAGGACCCACAATTAATGAGATTTTCTTTTAACTTCTTAAAAATAGCTTTATTAGGTTATCTTCTTTCTAGATAGCGATTGAAATATATTTTGGATGCAATATCACAATTGTTATTACTTTGAGTAACGCATTCTAGCATATCATATTTCTCGTAATTTTCGTAAGACATCTTCACTTTTACGGTTAAATAAGGTGTAATTATGACGGAAATAAAACTATTAATATGCAATTTACTGACAAACGGATAAACACTCTCATAGATGACACACCCCTACTTGGAATAAATATAAAAAAATCGCTGCCAATTAGTTGGGGATCAGAGTTTCTTCACCGTAGTAAAACTCGATGTGTGGTGTAGTTTGTAATAAAAATAATTTTTGACGTTTCATAAAAGTCACATTGGTGGAATGTCACTAATATTTTTTGTAGACATTTAAAATTATAAGAAGTGTCAATCAAAATTCAAATTTTATTGTGATCGATTCTACTCATCAACGATGAGAATGTGTATACCAAATTTGAAAGCTTTATCTCAAAAACTTTAGCTGCTATCGCGAACCACACAGACAAACATAGACACACACAGACAGAAAATTTTTTCTGTCTGAAATTCTGTGTATCGTCATAGTTCGTCGAGATTCGTCCAGAAATGCAATACAAATTTTCAAAATTTATTTACGAATACATACCTTCCTCACTTTGAGGGGTGAGGAAGTCAAAAAACGCATCTACTAAGATTATTTTCGCTATTAAATACTTACACATCAAAAGCGACCCCACATATAATATATAGTTTAAAAAAGAAATTTGTCTTTTTTAACTAAACCATAGCCAACTATGATTCCCGTTTAAAAAATACAAATTTATGCCATAACTCGAAATTGCACCTTTTTTCAAATTTTCACTGTATTATATAAAGAAAGTGCCTAAAGAATGTAAACGTTGTTTTTTCATAACTTTACAAAAAACCAAGATATTGACATGTGTCTAAAAGTCGGAAAATCGAACTTTTGCTTATAACTCGAAGACAGAAGACGATAGCAACTTTTTGTTTTCGCCATTGAATGTATCCCAAAAAAGAAATAGAGAATGTGTCTTCCATTTTTTTGTATCTCTTGCAATTACTGAGTTACCCTATACAAACATCGAAATTTGCCCACGTTGTCCATAAATACGAAATGGCAATCATTTTCATCAAACTGTTTTATATAGAAAAGTACACTTGTCCAATGCTGAAATTTACTATTTAACTAAGAGGATATGGTTCATTAGGCAATTGTTTAAACATTATAATATTGAGCATATCGATTGATGATTGCGAAGTTCAACTCTGGATCTTACTTACTGATGATGGTGTTATTACTTTTTACTACCTGATTATTATTGATTCACATTTCTTGTTCGTTTCATAATCGTTTGCAATCTTCTCTTAAATTATGCATTATTAGTACTTACATTAGATCGATTAAGTTCACTATCTTACTTACATATTATATCGTTTTCAATTATAAATCTGGATAATAATACCAAAAACAAAATTTATTGATTAATGACCATAATTTGCAAGATTTATTACCTTATAATGCATAACGGGGCCAAAATGTGCACCTTTCTGGGTTCTGATTTATCACTCGGCTGCTCTTCTTCCGAAGTAAATAAAATATCTGATATTTGTTCTCTGCGATAAATAAACTTTACCTTAAAAACAGCAAAGGACAAAATCTAAATCAAAAACAACATTCTAACTACATTTTGTTTTAAAATTAAATAAAAATAATGATCATATAATAAACGTTTTATGTGGTAAAAATATACAAGTTACGAGCAGTCAGCTCATTAAGAACAACTGTGGCCAATCTTAGGTTATTTTGGTGATTTACACCGTTTAAACATCAACAAAACAAGACTGTTTAAAAGTATGAGAGTGTTTGAAAAAACAACTGCATTCGTTATTACAGCACTTTATTTCTGGTAATTACAATGTCATTTCCTGACAGTAAAACTGATATGTTGCCACTGTTTATGTTTATCTGAAAAACAAACAATGTCGTTCGTATTTCCGTAGCAAGAGTAACAATGAAAAAGTAATATAAATAAACATACGTCACTTTAAATTATGTTTCAACCTTTCTTCGTCCCCCTGAGTGGGAAAAGTATTGTAGTAGTAGAAATATGCGATGTTCGAACTTGATCTGCTTTACGTTTTAGAAACAGTTTGCACAGTGTCTAATTTTGTTAATGTTAAAGTTTATTTATAAACAAATTAGTTTAAGAGACATTTGCTGTTATTGTTGTCGTATTCTATTGCAAATCAGTGACCTTCCTTAACATATCAATAGTCTGCCTTAATTCTAATTACAGTTTAAACTTATGTATTGTTCAAACTGAATGAAATAAAACTGTCTTACGATGTTCACAAAAAAATGTTTAATTATATATTTTTTTTATAAAATATATAAAAACATGACAATCGTTTCCCAACACAGTGGCTTCTTCAAATGTGAGTATAAGACTATAAAGAATAAGATACAACTATATGTATATACAGGGTGGGTCAATAGTGCGTCGGACCTCGATATCTCGAGTTCTATGATAGCTAAAAATTTTTAAAAAAATTGCAAGTAAACTAAATAAAATAGTCTATAACTGGAAATTATTTTCGAACATACAGGGCGAGCCATGACGAAATTACAGGACCAAGTGCCTTTTTTTTTAAATGGAATGCTATGTATATCAGTACATTTTTTGAAGCCTCTTTCTAGGCTCTGTTCACTCCTATATTATTATTAACTATGAATTTTTTTGTTGAAATAATGCCATCTGCAGATGGATATTAAAAAAATCACCACAGTCACAATTATGGGTTTTAAGAAAAACTTATGTGAATATCAGTTACGAGACATCTAATTAATATTTTTGAATCATTTTCATTTCCTAAAAATTTACAGGGTGGCCAAAAATTAGTATTCAATTAGGAACTTTTTTAAATTGAATTTTCTCAATTTTTTCAAATGGAAGACTCGTATATTTTTCAACGATGTGATGTAAAAATGAAAAACGAACATTTTCTGTAAGTACTTCTCTATGGCTAATTGCAACCATTTTCGTTTTATAAATAAATAAGTGTTTATTTTTCAACTAAGAACTATTTAAATTGAATTTTCTCATTTTTTTAAAATGAAACGCCCTGTATATTTTTCGACGATGTGATGTAGAAATGAAAAACGAACATTTTTTTGTAAGTACTTCCCTATGGCTAATTGCAATCATTTTCGTTTTATAAATAAATAAGTGTCAAATTCAAGAATAAACTTAAAAATAGAGGTTCCCTCAAATAATTCAGTAGAAAAATTTATAATAGGTGTTCGACGTGTTGCCCATTTTGATTGACACACGTTTTTATGCAATTTTGAAATGAGGCCATTTAGTGGGACCATTTACATTGAAATGAGTAAATAGTATTTAACCAGTCCTTTACTGTAATGTTTTCTTGTACATTTTTTTGGTGTTTTCGTTATTCGACAAGCAATGAAACCTCAGTTTGGTATAAATTGTCATGTACAAAGGAGCATTTATCACACTTATCGGTCGTTAGTTACAATTTGTATTGAATTTAAAATATTTGGAATTTTACAATATGAATTTTAATAAAGCGGAACTTGTAGACATGACTTTTGTTTTGGGCGAGTCAGACAGAAATTGTTTACTTGCCAATAGAATTTATCACCAACGTTATCCTGAAAGAAGGCTTCCTGATGTTAGCAGCTTCCAAAACCTCTCGAGAGATTTCTGGAAATTGGAAATGTCGAATATAAAAAAAGTGAAAGAATAAAACGTGTTGTGAACGAAGAAAATGAGTTTTCTGTGGTGCTGGCAACGGTTGAGATTCCCCATGTTAGTCAAAGAGAAGTGACCTCATTAGTAGGAATAAGTAGACGGTCTGTGGGTCGAATCTTAAAAACAAATAAGTTGCATGCATATCATATTCAAATGCACCAGGAATTATCTGATGACGATTTTCAAAAGCGCCTATAATTTTGTAATTGGGCCAGAGGTAAAATGCAAGTTGATGTCAACTTCTTCAATAATGCTTTATTCACTGATGAGGCAACTTTTCATAAACATGGATTTCTTAATAGGCACAATTTTCATTATTATGCTTCGGAAAATCCTCATTTTTTTTATGCAAGTTAATAACCAACACAGATGGTCTATAAACGTTTGGGGAGGAATTATTGGAGAACATGTAATAGGGCCACATTTCTTTGATGGTACCTTGACTGGAGCTATTTATCTTCAATTTTTAGAAAACTACTTGCCACAATTATTGGTAAATCTCCCTGGAAGAATTCGAAATAGGATGTGGTTTCAGCAAGATGGTGCTCCACCACATTGTTTAAATGCAGTTAGAGACCACTTAAATAATACCTACCCTCATCAATGGATTGGAAGAAATAGACCCACTAAATGGCCTGCTAGATCCTCAGATCTTACAAAAATGGATTTCTTTTTATGGGGATACGTGAAGGAAATTGTTTATAGATACGCACCAACAACAGTACAAAATATGAAGGAAAGAATAATAACTGCCTTTAGATCTATCACACCGGCAGTTTTAGGATCAGTGGGAACCTCATTTCAAAAGCGCATAGAGATGTGTGTCAATCAAAATGGCGAACATGTGAAACATTTATTATAATTTGAAGAAACCTCTTTTTTTAAGTTTATTTTTGAATGTTGTAATTATTGCTCAATAAAACCAAAATAGTTGCAATAAGCCATAGGGAAGTACTTACAAAAAAATGATTGTTTTTCATTTTTACATCACATCGTTGAAAAATGTACAGGGTGTTCCATTTGAAAAAATTGAGAAAATTCAATTTAAAAAGTTCTTAATTGAATACTAATTTTTGGCCACCCTGTACATTTTTAGGAAATGAAAATGATTCAAAAATATTAATTGGATGTCTCGTAATTGGTATTCACATAAGTTTTTCTTAAAACCCATAATTGTGACTGTGGTGATTTTTTTTAATATCCATCTGCAGATGACATTATTTCAACAAAAAAATTCATTACATCAAAGTGGTTGGGAGATAGCCAATAATAATATAGGAATGAATAGAGCCTAGAAAGAGACTTCAAAAAATGTACTCATATACATAGCATTCCATTTAAAAAAAAGGCATTTGGTCCTGTAATTTCGTCTTGGCTCGCCCTGTATGGTCGAAAATAATTTCCATGTGTTGAAATGACAAAAAATTATCTACTAAAAATGTGAAAATATACAGGTTGTTACTAATAAAATTAGAAAGTTAATGCCGTTTACGGCTACCAAAACCGAAAATAAATTTTAAGCAGTGATTATTATTTAGCATATAAAATTACATAAACGTACCGAAAATCGCTAAAATTGTTAAATCAATAGGCAAATAAAATAGGAGGAAAAATCGTACACCAAATACTCTGTATATCAAGATGATTCGTCCAAAATCCAAATTATCTCAAGAGTCTTTGATTTAATGAGATATGCATACTTTCCCTTAATGGTAATGTTAACAAGCAGATTGTAAGATATTTAGCGATGAAAATCCCTCGGTTGTACCCAATTTCCTAAAAAAGTCAAACAGTAAAACCAAAAACTGACCTAAACAGAACTTATTTATATCCTCCATTTATTGTCCGACCTTGGTTTACCAAAATTGAAACCTAATAATTGCTTTTGTTTTGCGGAACCGATTTCCGAAAGAAATTTTTTTGTTCGACACCAAACTACCGCTATCAACATAATTGACAGTAAACTGATTCAAGTTTAATTGTCCTGAAAATACATTAAACTGGTCAGACTGGACCGTAGTTTGGATAACGACATTG
>JANEYF010004845.1:0-210000 GCA_029963845.1 Rhamnusium bicolor | reverse complement strand
CGTTCGTTATATTGTCATGACAACCAAGTTTTAGTGCAAACAAAAATGTATCCGATAAAATCGAAAACTTCTTTCGTATTATGAGAAATCACGATTTTGTTTTAATTGCAAATAATTACTTGTTTATACAAAATTTGAAAAACTATGAACAGGTAAATAATTAATACAATTTTAATATACTTAAAACCATTAAAAAAAACAACACAGTAGCGCTCATTTGTGAGAGATGCGAAACTCACATTTTAAAGTAAAATTTTAATAATTAATAAAATTTTAATAAACAATACCGTTTAAAAAAAAAACACAACACAATAGTGTTCATTTGAGAGAGGTTACGAAACGCGCATTTTAAAGTAAAATTTTAAATTTTATTAAATAACATACCTATTATCTAACTAAATTATAGAAAACTGTTTTAAAAAACTTGTATTACCATATTAATCAGGAAAAGAACATTCATGCTAAATTAGTTATATTATTATTATAATATTATAATGGTATCCAAAAAACCTAATTTGTCTACGATTGTGTAGTAGGGTGGAATGAAAATAAAGAAAAAAGTTTTTTTGGGCGGACGACTTAGCAATATGTTGCAAAAGTTGTCTAGGTAGCAAGAGATCATTCGAGAATTTTTATAGAAAATGTTTCAATCTCATCTTCTTTCCTCGCAATGACCTTGAAATTTAAAAAAATCGAAATAAAAGAAAAATTTTTTGTGTGTTAGTAGTATGTCTTAAAGGTTGCCTGTTGAGGAGTAGAACGCGTGTGATTTTTTTTTTTAATTTCGGAGTTCATCTTCATTCCCAGCAATGACCGTGAATATCCAACACTTTTAATAAATAGATAATGAACAATGCAGCTCTTCGCTAGTTTCCTTTGGAAACTACCCAGAACACACCACGTGGAGGTATCTGCATGTCGTGTTCCATCTTCACCCTTCCCAACCATCCATACATATATTATAGTTACCTCATTATTCTGGTTATTATTGGCGCTTTGTTTCAAAGTTTGGCATTAATTTTCTGTCTAAAAGCCTTGTCCTTATGAAACCATCTCTGGCAACAGCACCACAGACTTCTAATGATGCATCCGCCACAACCTTTACGCACCTTTCTACAGCCTGAGTATGACAAGGCAATTTAAATAGAAGGGAAATTATAGGCGAATTCTCATTTAGAACCCTCTTAAGTTCGTCTTCAGCTAAATGTTGTGTCAATGTAGGTTCAGTTATAACACAATCCTGCCAAATAATTATGTCGATATAGTCTTGTGCAAAGAAGTTTATTTTGGAAATCATAAATTGTCTTATTCCATTTTGTAAGGCCTTCTTGGTTCTTAATGATAAAATACGACGAACCGCTAGTTTTCGTATCTGTTTTCGATCATTTGCAAGCATTGCTACTAACAAACTCTTGGATGAGCGAAAAATCCATTCCTTTGAATCGTATTATCCACGATTTGCTTTAGATCGTTTCTTAAGTATCTACTTAGACATATAGAACGCCATAATTTTTTGGTGCATGTCTTATTGAGGGATTAGTCTTAATGTGGAATCACATAGGAGCGTTAACTCTATTAATAAATGTAACAACTTCTTGAAGATTCTCTGACGGATTAGTTGTACTTACATAGAGCCTAAGAACTCTATTTGCAGTTGTAAGCCATCTTGCATGCGATAACGTTCCAGAGTTTCGTGTTGTAAGACTTGCTGGAAATTCCCCAGAACTTACAGCTTTGCATATGTCGAAAGGATATGTTTGGTCGATGCTAAGTTGTTGCCTGTCAACCTCTGGAAGTATACATTCGATGAGATGATATTCTATCACAGGTAACTTTTCACATTTTGCCAAACTTTTGCCTATGGGACCAAGAACCCTCTGACCAGAGTCATTCCATCCAAATTTTCAATAATATGTCGAAGATGAAGTTCATTCGAGTGAAGTTGACACACCACCCAATGTAAATGTCTTCCGAGTTCCTTTTCTATACGGTAGATAAATACCACTGAGGTGCCCTGTATTTACAACTGTCCCATCACAACCGATTGCTAATATCTTTGACGTATTGATATTTTTTTTCTGTGAAAATAGCACATATAGCGTTGCTGATATTTTTGACTGAGCCAGATAAAGGTGAGACATGCCCTAGATAACTGGAACCCGGTTCATTCATTATTGAAATATATTCTTCTGTAATCAATGTCCGTCTGATGCTCCCACCATTTGGTTTAGTCATGCAAATGGTTTTATCTCTCCTGCAATCAAAACAAAGTCCTTTCAGCAATAGTTCTTCGGACACATCTTTCTCTTGCAGATTTAGGCGCATTTTTTCCTCTCGATTCTACTCCTATCTACAACTTGTGCCACATTTTCAGGAACTTCTCGTTCTAGATCGTACATTACGGCTGAAGCAAGGGCAGCAGCTGATCTGTCTGCAATGCCATACCTATCGCAAGTTCGGGCAAAGGTTCGGGTAAGTTTTAGTCCTGTTTGGGGTGCTTTCTTTTCTAAAAAAGAGCTTTCAGATGAAGTTGACGGTATGGGTTGTATGCTTTTGTACACACTCGGACTTAATCTTTGCTCTTCTTTTTCTCCTTCTTCTATTTCTTCGATATTTTCTTGTTCATCAGAGGACTCACAGATACACCATGTAACTGAACTTGAGGCATGTGCCCCTATCGCAAATTTGTCAGTTTGAAACTGGTTAGATTCTCGACATTTTCTCGCAAATTTCTATTCACCTCTTTGGGTCGTGAGGTGATCAACAGATCCCATTGCCATAACTCTTGTGGATCGTTGATTCATTAGGAATGGTCTCTCAATTAGGGGAATTCTGTGTGATTTTTCACAATGACACTCTACAAAGATTTTGCACTTACAAAACGCCATATCAAATAGGTGGTTTGCATCTTCTTTAAGTTTCGTTACTTTATTCTTAAAACTGGCGGTTTCTTTATGTGTCTTGCAGTATGATTTCAGGATATTGTTAAGCTTTTCGTGCTTTTCGAATCTGGTTTATGATTGTTACACGATGCACTACTGGAATTGAAGCTTTATTCTATATCTCTTCTAATGTAATGGCCATTTCGTTATAAATTTCGTCAACCCAAGGTTTGTGTTGATCCTCACTTTGCTTTTTTAGTCTTATAAAATTATAGTATCGTAGCACTTGTTCGCGTGTCGGCAATATTGTGCTACCTGCACTTAACTCGACAGGACTCCCGAATTTAACACAGTTCGTTTTATTCCGTGTCACAGACATTTTTACTGCACTATAACAATAACTAATCAAGCAAAACAGCTTTGTATCACGCTAACTGCTGATAATGGACTGATTGACTGACTGGACGGTCCGTGCGTAGCCCGAAATCATATGAACAACAGGAGTGGCAGTGTATAATAATTCAGTGTATAATAAAAAAAGCCTGAATTTCTAACATGCAAAGCAGTACAGAAAATGGTCTTTTACAGTACCCTGCGTGGAAAAAGTTACTTTCCGCACTGTTATGTGTAGTGTCACTCTAATTTGAAGTTGGTTAAAACAACCTTCTTTTAAACATATTTTTTTTTGTAAGTGCTTTAAACGCTTGTTTTAAACATATCAACCCTTTTAGGTTACTTAGGAGGCATTATGTAGAAAGAAATAGTAGTATTGTTCATAATTATGTAAGAGCCCCGTCAAATATAATTAACAAACTGCAATAAAAGGAGAGAAAACAAGAACAATTCTGTTAAAGTAAAAAAGCTTCAAACAATGTCAGTGTAAAGGTTTCATTAAGATCCTTGTAAATATATTATCAAAAGAATGGTGCATACGTAGGCAAGTAAAATGTCACAAAAGAAAATTTAAATTTCCTTTTCCGTCTTCACCTGTATGAATATTAAAATACTTTAGATTTCCTTTGAGGGATATTAAAATTGATCAATGTATTATGTCTGCTCCATGTTATTCGAGCTTTGAGAATAACTAGAAAGTTTCATTTCATTTATTTATTTTATCTTGCAAATTCTGGAACACAAAAAATTGCTAATAAAGATGTGAAAAATATAGACATGAATTTGAGTTGCAATTTGTCTTCTATTTTAAAATGTCTTAAATTTCTACAAAATTGAACAAATGATATTTGTAATAATATTGCTTAAACTTTTATTTGTGGTATTTCTTGCTTACATTAAAAAAGAATATTAATAAAAATAAGTTCGACATAAATTCTTAAAGTAGTTAAGTCCATTGACAAATTTAAATGAACTTCTAAGTTTTAAGCGAAATACCTAAATGTATGCTACATACTGGACAATGGACAAGTAATAAAAATATATAGTTGTACAGTTTTCGTCAATTTCATGTAGAGCGCAGCACCTCTCAAAGTGTAATTATTTCTGATTATAAGTTTTTTTTTAAGTTTTAGCACAAAACTTATCATTTTTACGTATAACTTTTTACAGTTTAGTTTAAAGAGTTGTTTTATAGCTTGAGCATATGATTATGGCAAATATATTCTTAATATACACAATATTAAACATCAAAGTTGAAATTTTTTCCATTTTTCTTATGTCCAAGTAACCATCTATTCAACATCTAGTTTACATTTTATATGCTCACGCCATCAAGTAGCATTTTATCTAGAATCAATTTAAATTTGGAAGTTTTTGTGTAACTGATATGGCAGGAAAAATTCTACTTGCACGAACGGGAATATAACAGTATTTTACTGCCTCTAAGCAGGGAGTAAAAGTATTTATTTCCATAGGATCATAATGTAATGTAAATATTTATATTATGAAATTTTCTTGTGGTAAAAAAGAACAAAGAAATAAGAATCAAACATATAAACCATAAAATCTAACTATTAAAATTAATATTAATAGGATTACTATTATTTAATTAGATATATTATCCGATAATATAGTAATAGTTAGTAATATTTAGTAATCTAAACGTTAAACAGAAATAAATAAAAAATAATGTCAAACATACAATTAAATACAAGGATACTTAGATAAATTCGAAATAAAATACAAAAGCTCCATGGCCAATAATTATTATTCTTTAGTTTTTATATTTAATTTTTTGCAAGAAAAAATTGTGCCCGCTCGTGTAAAACATGTTTTATGTACCTCGGGAGTAAAGTGTGTTTTAGTCCCTTGCATGAAAAACCCGGAAAAAAAAAAACCACTTTACCCCTTTGGTGAAAATACATTGAAAACACCACTGTTTAATAAATTGTCTTTTCATTTCAATTTTACCGTAAAAAATGTCTATAGGAAAGTTTTAACCGCAAAACAATTTCGCGTAAATTTACTACACAAGGAATGATTCAACTATTGCTACGTTCCAATTTAATTTCTGATTCTCTAATTGAAAAGTAGGGCCCAGTGAAGAAACCACCAACAATTACAACCCATACGTTCACCGGAAACAAATATTGACAATTTTTCTCTATTTTACGTAGGTCTTCTTGGCCCATACATAGTAGTTATGAAAATCCGTACCATTTCTCAGAAAGTTGGTTTCATCAGTGAAGATAATCAGATAGCTCTGCAGATTATTAACTAATATTTGATTTATGGGCATTAACCAACTCGTGGAAGAAAACTGTTTTGGAGCAGTGCCTAAAATTTTTGTATTTGTTAAGGGTACAATTGCTGTTCTTTCATAATGTTGCAAACGGTTTTATGACTGACATTCAATTCAGTAGTAATGTTTCGAGTACTTGTTTCAAGGTGCTTCGATTAAAATTCGATTAAATGAACATTTTCTTTTTACCTATTGTGTCCTAACTGTGAGTGATCTTCCCGTAACTGCTCTATTTTTAGTAAAAGTCCTGTCAATCAATCAATCAATTAATACAATATATTTAAATATTATACACAAATCATTTCGACATCCACGCCTAGAGCCAGTCAATGCGATGCGCCGCCGTGGTAATTGAAGGACTGAATAGGGATGGAGTCGATTTGATTATTAAACTAAAAATTAACACCTATCCTAAATTAAAAAGAATGTAATTAATATATGTCATTAAAAACTTATACCTAGGTTAAAAAATAACAAAATAGCATTAAAAATAATTGATAAAAATGGTTAAAAAAAACTATGATTAAAAAGATACTTCGCTGATAAATTTTGTTTATCAAGGAAGGGAAAATCCAATCTCAAAATACTTCTTAAGACAATTTGTCTGTTGAGCGATATGTCACACCGCTTAATTTTAATTTCCTTTTTTCAAAATTTATAAAAGTAGTTACTTACCATGCGATTACAATAATTTGAAGTAATTCTGTAATTTATTAATAAATAAATCGTTTTGTAACAGTCATTGAACTATATTTGGCCGGTTCATTGACCTGATAGCTCAATGGGCGCGTTACACTGATCTATCTTTTACGTTCATTACATTACCGACCAATTCACGATTCACATTCCACATTTCACAGACGGTAGATGATTCTTATCACACACATCATCAAGCATATGCGTATGAAATAAGATGAAAAAAACGAGTTCAAATCACTATGTAACACGGTTCATTCACTTAATAAAAACAATTACACAACTTTATTTGTAAACAAAATCGAAGCTTTGACAGGAACTATTCTAATAACAAAAAGTACTTTTAGGCAGTGTTAAAATATCGCAAAACTGAAATAAAACCACAAAGAGAACATCGCACTTAAATCGTAAGCCAAATTTATCCTAGATTTACCTAATGTCAACAACGACGCTACAGTAGTCTATTTATTTCCAAGAAAGACTGAATAAAACACATGCACGCAGTTTGCACGTGATCGCCGTCACAGTATCACTGTGTCGCCTTAAACAATGGGACTGAATAGGACTGGCTTTAGAATTACAATAACATTAAACCATTTTCTAGTGGACTCAAGTCAACATTATTTCTCATTTCATCTGCAGTGTCGGTACTAGACATTTTGTTTCGTATTTTAAACAACCCGGACATAAAACAGTAGCAATAACGATGGACAAATAAAAATCAAATAAACCAAATAACCGCTTACTCTGATACACGACGTACCTGATTACAATTATGTAAAATAGGCGGGGTTCGTCTTCTCTCTATTTTATTGTCGGTAGATGAATAGGAAAACGAAGCGGTCCGCGGTTCGACCTAATCACGTGAACGTCACGCTCAGCTTTATGTTTTCGTCCAGTTTATTAGTGCTGACAGGGTTGTGATTTCTAGTATAATTGTACTAGATTAAGTATAGTTTAATAATTTTTAGTACATCGGCACCTCTTTCAAAAATCAAGTCATTTCATAATTTGTTCCTCTATGCAGTATTTCAATAAACGACTAATGCTCGTCTTAAGAACATGATTCATTTATCATTGCCTTGTTGCGGATGAACAGGAGCTTTGTATTCAACCAATCGGTAATTAGCATTAATTTTTAGTAAACATATTTCAAGGCATTCTTAGTGCAGAAATACTCGTTTTGTTTACGAAATTATTTTAGAAAAAAAGATAGACTACTCTTAAAACATTTCTTTCTGCTGTCTTTTTTTGGGTGTTCTGAGGGACTTTGTCCCTTCTGTAACATAATTGTATTCTGCTTGTCACCACAATAATTATATTCAACTGTCAAAAATGTTTTCCTAAAAATTTCTTCCAAGTTAGTTTTGCAAGAGTAGATCTCGGTTTATGCTGTTTCTTTTTTTTATTATTTGATAACAGAATGCTTCCAAAAAAGCATTCTAGTACAATTTTCTGATTTCTAGTAGAATTTTGTATCAAAAGTTGGTACGATTTAAAATTCCATAACAAACAACTTTGAGTGTAAAACAAAAACTGAAAATGACGATGGCTTTGGCTCAGAGACATTCGGGAACTCGAGTCATAATTCATAGTCATAAATAACCGATTTGGATGGCAGTTGGTTATTTCTACACAATTCTCAATTATAAATTATAAATTTTGACGTAACTCAATCCAGTTCTGCACTCAAGACAATACAACTCTTAATGGCATTAGCTAATAGACACCTACATTTCGCAGATCAGCACGACCATAACGCTGCCGACAGTAAACAACTAAACTTAACAACTTTAAGGCACTTGTACTCGCATCGTATCTCATCGCTCGAATCGCATATTTGAAATTTGATGAATCAAAGTTTTTAGTTACTGTGTTACTGGGGGGGCCCCCCCCCTAAACAAAAAAAAAAAAAAAAAAAAAAAAAAAAAAAAAAAAAAAAAAAAAACAAAACCCCCCCCCCCCAAAAAAAAACAAACCAAAGGCCCCCCCCCCCAAAAGGGGGGGGGGGGGGGGGCCGGGGGGGGGGGGGGGAACCCCCCCCGGTTCCCCCCGGGGGGGGGGGGGGGGGGCCCCCGGGGGGGGTGGGGGGGAGCGGGGGGCCCCAAAAAGGCTCAAGGGGGGCCGATTATTTATTATTTATAATTTGTTAGTTTTATGAAAAATAATGATAACAATGGCGAATAATTATTCTAGTGCTAAGTGGGTGGATATGTTAAAGGCATATTTTTAAGCCGATGAAAATGCTAGAGAAGGAAAACGGCCTTACATGGAACGCTATCTTGACGAAGCCCCAGATAAAAAAACAATCCGGGCCGTTTCTCCAATTTTACGGGAATTTTTAATTTTTATTCCTCCAAATAACAATCGCGGATGACTAGTTACAAGGAAGATTCTAGATGACGAACCAGAATTTCTGGAGGTGGTTGAAGAAAATCTTGATACAAGTACAAGGAGACTGGCCCATGAATTTGGCGTATCACAGTCAATAGTTGTTTTCCTTTTTTTGGCGGGGGAACGAAAGGGCCCATTTGGTCGGGTTTTATAATTTTTTGTTAATTATTTTTAAATAGCAGTTCAAGTGTTTACTAGCACAATACAGTGATAATAATGAATATTTCTTCCATAAGTGTGATATTTTTATTAGTGGTTAATGTAATTCTAGGAACCAATATTATTTAATGGTTATTAGTGTATTTTTAATTTTTTTATTTTAGTGATTTTTTTTTTGTGTTTTTTTGGAGATTTTTTTATGCAATTATTATTTATTTAGTATTAGAATTTTTTATGGTTTAATTTATTTATTATAAGTAAATTTTTGTTATTATTGTTGATTTATTTTTTTTTTGCTATGTACCAGGGTAGGTGGTTTATTTAGATGTAGAAGAGATTTTTTTGAGATAGCAATTAATAATTTAAGACTTAGATTTCGATCCCTTCACGGAACAGAAGTGAATCGACCTTGCGGCCAACTGATATTTCTGTGCTATCTATGTATTAAGTAAACAAATTTTCTTTTCCATTCTTTAAAGTAGATGCTTCTTTAAAAAAAATGAATTTAAAGAGATAATTCAAACCGCATATTACCAGTTGTGTATTAATTTAAAATAGAATTGTGACGAACTGGCAGTGGTAACACTGCCATTAGTTACGTCATTTCTGTGAAAGGCGTTTAGTGAGATATACAGTGACCATCAAAATGTCAGTTACTGGAGAACGAAAAAATTATCAGAAATTGATTTTTTTTTGTTCAAAAAAAATTTGTTGTCAGTGCCAATCAATGGTACTTGACGAAATATATTGAGGGTTTTAAATTTAACTACGCATTTAAAACTCACCCTGTATAATATCAAATCATCATTTTAACTCCAAAGAAACTGCTTTAAACATAGTGATTTACAGTTGAAGGCTTAAAACTAGGACGTTGGCGGGTAATAGGTTAAGATCTCATATACTGTAACATTAATTAATTAATTAATTAATCTTGTTTTATTTAATTTACTATGTTGAAGTTCTATCTGTGTGCTAAGCTCTGGGAACAATGTTAAAACATGGACCATCAACTAAATCAAAGATAAAATTCATCCTTTGATCTTTCAATTCCTCCTCTTCCCCAGGCATTTCTTAAACAAAATGCATTATCTCCTGACCCACAAAACACAATAGAGCCATGTTAACAAAAATAGGTTAGTTGTAGTTAGTTTGTAGTATACAAGTTTAATTACTATTGAAAAACGGCCGATCGGAGACAAGCCAGAAAACGTTATTTACAAACGTGGCATTAGCGGTTTGAGCATTAGCTACAGTTCTGTACCCAACAAGGGAGTTACAATTTCAATTGTTCTTGAAACAAACGGCCGTGATCAAGTCAGTCATTTGCTGGTTGTGCAATATGCTACGCGAAGACTGCATTATCGCTGACAAGAATAATCTATTTATTAGGCCAGGAGCTATGTTAAACATAATAAATAGGGTCAATGAGGGTAACTGGGGTTTTGGGGTGAGTGTGGTGCACGAAGATAATAATCAAATTTATTGACAAATCTGAATTCTGTTTACTAACACTTACTATGGTAGGTAATGGCAGTGGAATTAAATTATATCAAAAAACAGCAATTAATAAATAAGTAATGATCAAGTTTTCTCTATATGCTGCTTTTATTCGCTTTTAAAATTACTACGCGATTCAAATGTATTGAGCCTTCACTTTAAACGCCTACGAAAAAAAACCAGAAGATCGAATTAGACAATTTCTTCACATATCAGTACATATTCCGTGATGGCGGAAAGTGAAGACGACGAATCTGCTCGCTCGTGTAAAAAGTGTAGTGAGTTAATAACTGATGAAAATTATATTGCCTGTGATGGCACGTGCAATGGTTTATTTCATATTGAGTGTAGTGAACTAAAAAAAAGTGTAGTTAAGGTCATAAATTCACAGAACTGTCTGAAATGGTTATGTGCCGTATGCAATGAAGCAAGCCATATGTTATTGTCACCTCTCCAGCGTGCTCTAGAAAATTTGCTAGACAATAAATTTTGTGAACTTTATGCTAAATTTGAAAAGGAGAAGAAATTACTATTGGAATCTTTATTAAAAGATGCATCTGCAATAACACAAATAAGAAATTTGCCACAAAAACCAGTATCTAGTATAAATACTGCTGATATGATATGCCAACAAAACACTGCTGTTTTTACTAATGATAACCAAACAAACACCAATATAGGTTATAGTTCGGTCGCTAAAAATAAAAGAGTACATCAAAATAATTCTCTATTTATCAAATCACGAAATTCAGATAACAATCCTGAAGCCTTATGCAAAATGATCAAATCGTCGATAAACCCGGCAAGTTTGTCAGTTTCTGTCAATAGAATAAAGTCCGCTAAAGTTGGTGTTTTGATACACTGTGATAATGCCGAATCTGTGAGCACACTTAAAAACAGCTTATCATCTAATTTGCAAGACAACTGTGACATAAGTACCTCAAAATCTGTGATACCTAAACTAATTATTTATGATACAGAAAACGATGTACCAATCGACGCCGACGACCAGACATTAGTAAAAGATATAATTTCCGCCAATAATATTGCATCAGACGCAGATAACTTCTTATTTAAAATTGTAAGAAAAATTAATCACGATGGCTTAATTAATTTAATTGTAGCTGTGGATAATAAAACGCGAAATTCCATATTAAATATGGGATGCCTTTATGTTAATTGGAGAAGATGTAAGGTTGCTAATTCATTCTATATTAGGCGATGTAACGCCTGCAGCAGTTTTGGCCATCTTTCTGAAAATTGTAGTAATAAGTTCCCAGTTTGTTACCACTGTGCTGAGGGTCATGAACTCAAATTATGCACTTCCACCTATAAAAAATGTGCAAATTGTATAAAATCGAACAAAAACTTTAATACCAATCATGATGTAAATCATTCAGCCAAAGACAATAAGTGTCCTAGCTATGTAAATAATCTTAACGCAGTGAAACAAAGGATATTAGCGTCTGTTACAAGTGAATAGCAACTAATTGTAACAAACACGCTTTGCGTGGTTCACCATAATTTGCAGTGTATAAAAAATAAAATTGAGGAAGTGGAACTACTTCTATCTCAAGAAAACATTGATATTTTATGTGTCTCTGAAACTTGGATCCTACCAGAGGAAATTGACTTTATAAATATTCCGGGATACAATATATCAAGTTATTTTTCCAGGTCAGCATCTATCCACGGTGGGACATTAATACTAACTAAAAATTCAATAAACGCAGTGGAAATCTCTGATTTAGTTAATGTAAGTGTTGAAAAATTTTTTGAATGTTCAGCTGTTAAAGTTACAATAGACAAAACTGTCTATTATATCATGTGCATTTATAGAGCTCCTAACACGGATGTCAAAGAAGTTATGTTGAAATTTGAGGAATCTTTAACTATTTTGTTTTGTAAAAACGATCCTGCTTATGTAATAATTTGTGGTGATTTTAATATAAACTTTTTATGTATAAATAATTATACTATAGATTTGTTAGACCTTGTAAAGGCTTATTGTATGCAGCCAGTTTTCACAGAGCCTACACGTTTTCATAATAATTCCAAAACAGCTATTGATTATGTATTAACAAATTTTAATAAAGCTTTGATAGACAAATATGTCATGGAGACGGGTCTATCAGACCACACTTGTCAAAAAATTGTTTTTGAGGTGAATGATCCACAGAACAATAACTGCCATACTTTTAGATCTTTTTCCCGGAAAAATATTTTGAAATTTAAAGATTTTTTAAGCAATGAGACTTGGCATATTGTTTTAAGCAAGAAAACAGTTGAGGATAAATATATAGAATTTAATACCACTCTTTATCAGTATTATAATTTATCATTTAGGTTTGTCACAAAAAACCTGGATAATAATAATAAAAACTGGATAACTGCGGGGATCAAGGTGTCATCGGTTCGTCTAAAAGAACTGTTTAGGTTGCAAAAAATAGGTTTTATTGATATTAATTATTATAAAAAGTACAAAAAGATTTACAGTCAAGTTATTCAGCAAGCTAAAAAAATGTACTTTGGTAAAATTATAGTAAACTCTTCGAATAAGTCTAGAGCAGTTTGGAATATAATTAACTATTCGTTAAAAAGGAAAAATAATAGTAATATCAGTCCAGAATTTGATTTAAATGGCACGCTAACTACTGATAAAATAACTATCGCCAACGAATTTAATTCATACTTTTTAAATGTTGCTCATGATTTAACGTCACCTACACACAACATAAATAATTTCAACATTACCGATAGAACATCCATTCATGTAAAAGATTCTATTTACTTAAGACCCACTAACTCATCCGAAGTCATTGATACAATAAACGCTTTAAAAAACTCCGGTTCTTCTGATCCTGATTTTTATTCCGTTAAAATTATTAAAGAATGTGCTAGTCAATTAGCTAAACCGTTAACTGACATTATAAATCATTGTTTTTCAGAGGGCACTTTTCCAGATTTATTAAAGTTAGCCAAAATCATTCCCTTATTTAAAAAGGGTGATCGTAAACTGCTGTGTAATTATCGTCCAATAGCCATTTTATCAATTTTTTCAAAAATGTTTGAAAAGCTAATTGCAATTAGAATAACGGAATTTTTAGATTTTAATTCAGTTTTTTCAGATAAGCAACATGGCTTTAGGAAAAATAAATCAACTATGTCTGCTCTGGTAACCTTTTTGGACTTTATCTACACAAATATTGACAGTGGTAAAAAAGTTGTTGCGTTATTTATTGATCTCTCTAAAGCATTTGATTGCGTAAATCATGAAATTCTTTTAAATACTTTACAAAATTACGGGATACGTGGAAAATGTAACGACTTATTAAAATCTTATTTAAGCAACAGAAAACAATATGTTAACTTTTTTGATACTTGCTCGGAATTTCAATCAACAAACACGGGGGTACCTCAAAGTAGTGTATTAGGGCCACTACTTTTCCTTCTCTATATTAATGACTTAGATGAGTGTATATCAGACTTTTTTTGTGCGTTTGCTGATGATATCTCCATTGCTGTGTGTGACGAAAATATAGAGATTCTCATTGAGAAATTAAACATTACTTTAAATAACATAAACAACTATTTTGTCAATAAAAAATTAGTAATGAATCAAGAAAAAACAGTCTCTATACAATTCCATCCTGTCCGGGCTCATTTTACCTCAAGTTTACTTTTAAAGTTAAATAGGAAATCAATACAGCAGATGGATTCTTTTAAACTTTTAGGTATCTATATAGATATAGCGCTTGACTGGAAATCTCATGTCTCCTACATTTTCAATAAGTGTGCAAGTAACTGTTTTGCGCTTAAAAGATTACGTCTCATAACTAATTTAAATCCTGTAAAGATATTTTATTTTGCAAATTTTGAATCTAGGCTAAGATATGGCATTATGTTTTGGGGAAATTCACCTTCTGCTAATCGTTTATTTATACTGCAAAAAAAGAGCCATCCGTAATATGTTTAATTTAAGCTTTAGAGAATCATGTAAATCCACCTTTATTGAGCAAAGAATTTTAACATTACCCTGCCTTTATATATTTGAAACTTTAAAATTTCGTTCGAATATCTTAATAATTCATGAAGTTATACATTAATGTATCCAGAGATCGCATAAAAAGGAGTACATTTTTAGATATAATAATGCGAAACTTGGTAAGTTTCAAAAATAAAATGTTAAAGCTATTACAGAGTATTAACGTATGTCCAAGCAATAAAACCTAATTTTTACAAATCTCGCGTTTATTTATTATTTACGTAAAAATCATTAATATTCTAATTTATTTAAGTGGTGAAATTTACAGTCAGGGGCTTTGTACAAGCTCAGGCCAACAATTTACCGAAAATCGACGTGTTCATGATAAGCAATAAGCAGTTTCTTTCCTAAAAATACTAATTTTATTTTTTATCAATATTGAAATTAGCAACAGGTGTGATCACAATTTTTTTTTTCGTAACAATAAATTTGTTTTATCATTTTTCTGTAGTTAGATATCCATATCACAAGCATTTTTTAGTTACCTAACCTCAAAATACATAAATATCTGTGCAATATTTTAATATTAACTATTATTTTTATTTTCAGAATACTTCATTAATTTTATAATAACTTAATTACATATGTAGTAAATATCTGTTAGAAATAGTAGTAATAAACGTTGTTGATGAAAATGACGTATTTACTCCTTACTTTATATGATACAAAGAAAATCATATCAAATCATTGGTTTTAATGAGAAAGCTTACATTAAAATGATCCTGGCAGCAATATAATAGTATAGATTCCGATAATTTCATGATTCGGTCGTCCCGTTTCATAGCAATTTATTTCTAATTTTAGAGACACAAAATTAACTTTTCTAAGTTTTTATTGTTGTATTTGTACACTTAGATATAATACAATATTTATATTCTACCATAGAGAGTGAAAAGAAAAGGAATTTTCTTTTCACTCTCTATGGTAGAATATAAAAATACCATCATATTTTAATTTGTAAACACAAAATGTAATCTACTGTTTCATTAATAAACGTATATTATTATTATTATTTTTTTTTTTCGGTTTCCCGATGCCGGTCAGTCCTCCCGTGGCCTCCGACGCCTCACGGGAGTCGCGCCGGCGCTTCAACTACAGCCACTCCCCACATCCCGCAGGGTTAGTGACTGTAGATACCAGAATCGTGTGCCCTAAGCAGACGGAGGGAACCCAGAATGACCGCCTTCTGCATTTGACCTGCCAGCCACTCGGCTGGTTTTTGGCAGGCCGGTATGATCTTCAGTTCCGAGAGCAGCGTAGGCTTTATCCCTCCGAATATATTATTATTTTTTTTTTCCGGTTTCCCGATGCCGGTCAGTCCTCCCGTGGCCTCCGACGCCTCACGGGAGTCGCGCCGGCGCATCAACTACAGCCACTCCCCGCATCCCGCATGGTTAGTGACTGTAGATACCAGAATCGTGTGCCCTAAGCAGACGGAGAGAACCCAGAATGACCGCCTTCTGCATTTGACCTGCCAGCCACTCGGCTGGTTTTTGGCAGGCCGGTATGATCTTCAGTTCCGAGAGCAGCGTAGGCTTTATCCCTCCGAGTACACCGATAATAAGGACGACCATTTTGACCGAGTAGCCTGGGTACAGCACTTGGAGCTCGTACCGGAGATCGCGATATTTGGTCCGTTTCTCCTCCTCCTTCAAGGTGATGTTTTTCTCAGCAGGTGCCGAGAACTCGATAACATACATCACCTTGAGTTGATGGTCGAAGAGGACTATGTCAGGCTTGTTGGCTTGGATTAGCCTGACAGTCGGGAACGAGTAGTTCCAGTAAATCCGGCATTTCTCGTTCTCGACAACGGACTCAATATCTCCGGGGACGTAAGGCAGCACTGGTGTCTGGTCTACCCCGTACGAGTGCCGTAGATTATTATTATTATTATTATCGACTTAAGCGACTCACTTTCTCGACTCACTTTATTTTTTTTTTTTTTTTTTTTTCGGAATATCCCGATGCCGGTCAGTCCTCCCGTGGCCTCCGACGCCTCACGGGAGTCGCGCCGGCGCATCAACTACAGCCACTCCCCACATCCCGCAGGGTTAGTGACTGTAGATACCAGAATCGTGTGCCCTAAGTAGACGGAGAGAACCCAGAATGACTGCCTTCTGCAATTGACCTGCCAGCCACTCGGCTGGTTTTTGGCAGGCCGGTATGATCTTCAGTTCCGAGAGCAGCGTAGGCTTTATCCCTCCGAGTACACCGATAATAAGGACGACCATTTTGACCGAGTAGCCTGGGTACAGCACTTGGAGCTCGTACCGGAGATCGCGATATTTGGTCCGTTTCTCCTCCTCCTTCAAGGTGATGTTTTTCTCCGCAGGTGCCGAGAACTCGATAACATACATCACCTTGAGTTGATGGTCGAGGAGGACTATGTCAGGCTTGTTGGCTTGGATTAGCCTGACAGTCGGGAACGAGTAGTTCCAGTAAATCCGGCATTTGTCGTTCTCGACAACGGACTCAATATCTCCGGGGACGTAAGGCAGCACTGGTGTCTGGTCTACCCCGTACGAGTGCCTTAGATGGTAGTATAGCACTCGTAAAGCCGCGTTATGTCGGTGGATGTAGGCCGAAATCGCATATATGGGGCATGCAGAAAGTAAGTGCATGAGCGATTCCGGCGCCTGATGGCAGGTCCTGCAGTTGATATCAGGGACCTCTACACGCCACACGTGGCTACGGTAGACCAAGGTGTTGATAACACCATCTTGGCAGGCCATAATGAATCCCTCGGTCTCCGACTTAAGCCCTGCTGACCTTAGAAAGGCGAAGGTCAGCCTGGTCGATAAACCCAGTGTTTCTATGTTCTTATAGAAGACACCATGCTGGGGTTTATCGACGTGCTGCCGAAACAGATTTTCCTGTTCGGCAGCTCTTATTCGGGCTTTCAGACGATTTGGCTGAAGTTCGGTGACTGACTCAACATCAGCACCTCGCCGGCCTCCTCGCCTGATGTCAAATGCGAGACTGAGTTCATCTGCGGCTCTTTTTGCTGCCTTGAACAATCCTGCTCCCACTCCTACAGTTTCGTGATGTTTTACGAACCGCAAGAGGGGATCTGAGCTCCTGAGTATGTTACATGCCATACTCAGTACTACTCTGCCATGCGTACACTCCAGGCTCAAGAGTCCTCGGCCCCCCCGTTGACGTGGGAGGTACACACGAGGAACGGACGATCTAGGATGAATACTTCTATGAATATTCATCATCTTGCGGGTATCTCTGTCTAATTGGCGCAGCTCATCTACCCTCCACTTTACTACTCCGAAGGAGTAGAGCAGAATCGGAACGGCAAGCATATTAGTTGCAGACACCTTGTTCTTCCCCGAAAGTTCGGAAGACCAAATCTTTCGGAGGCGGTGTCTGTACTTGCCGCGGAGAGAATCCTTTATTTGTGTCACATCTTGGATGTGCCTTTGTTGCACACCCAGGTATGTATAGGTCTCTCCGGCATCCAGATGTCTTAGGATGCTTCCGTCTGCGAGCTGCGCATCTTCAGAGAATTCCCCGCATCGTCCTCTCTTGAGGTGGACGACTGCACATTTGTCCAACCCGAACTCCATACCAATTGCCCGCGTATATTCTTCGACCACCCTAAGAGCGTTTTGTAGTTCACGCTCTCCGGAGGCATAAAGTTTAAGGTCATCCATATAAAATAGATGGGTGACCTTATGCCTCCGGTCGCTGGGTGGCCCACATTGATATCCGCGGGTTTGGCGGAGCCCAACAGACAACGGCAGCAGTGAGATGCAGAAGAGGAGAGGACTCAGGGAGTCACCCTGGAAAACTCCTCTCCTAAATGTCACCTGCCCTGTCGTGACCCGCTGTGCACCTGATGTTATGGTGAAGCGGGTCTTCCAGAGCGGCAGCAGCTGTTCTATGCATCTCACTAGTGGTGCTGGTACTGCAAGACATTTGAGCAAGTACAACAATAGCTCATGCGATGTTGTATCAAATGCCTTGCGGTAATCAATCCAGGCTATCGATAGATTCCGCTTGTATTGCACAGAATCCTGTGTAATACAGCGGTCTATCAGCAGGCTGTCCTTGCAACCTGCCATGCCCTTCTTGGCACCACGCTGTTCGTGTATCTGCTGGAAGACCGGATTAACAGACCTCAGCGTCCTAGCATACAAGATACGTGTAAATATCTTGTAGCAGGAGTTAAGGCAAGTGATCGGCCTATAATTCCTCGGGTCGGAAAGATCCCCCTTTTGGGGATTAGCACAGTACGTCCCTCGACGAACCAGTCCTTCAAGGTGCTGTCTTTCGTTCAACCAGGAGCCGAAAACTCGATAACAGACGTCACCTTGAGGTGATGTCGAAGAGGAATATGTTCCAGCACCTGTTGGCTTGGATTAGCCTGTCTGGGCCTCGGGGCAGCGAGTAGTTCCAGTAAATCCGGCATTGTTCGTTCTCGACACGTACTCAATATCTCCGGGCACGCTTGGCTTCACTGGTGTCTTCTAGTGTCTGTACAAGTGCCTAGATTAGTGTTATTATTATTATGGAGTTAAGTCGCTCACTTTCTTACTTTATTATTATTATTATTATTATTATTATTATTATCATCATAACAGTAGCAAACTTATGTAGTCTGACGTCACGTTGTAAATTAATAGGGGATTATTTTTTTAATTATTTTTCTTTTTTAAGTTAAATACGAAAATAAAGTTATAAAAATGTTTGCACCAAGTAAATAAAACCTTCTCCTTTTTACTACAATCACCTCATTACAACCAACTGAACAGTGTTTCAGCAAAGGCATGGGTGTCACATTAGCCCCATCACTGTCGCACTTACCACAGGTGGTGAGGTTACTGTGACAGCAGGTAGCGAAAAATAAAAAAATATGTAAAAAAAGAAACAATCATTTCCGCATAAAAGGTAGAAACAGGACATTCCTCAGATTACCCAATCAAAATTTCATTTCGATATTAGAACAGTGTAAGCTAAGAATAAACACGAACATTTGATTTTCCTGACCCTCTGTACAATTATTTTTATAATATTTTAAAATTGTGTAAGCTTGACCTTATCTACTGGTTTTCAATAATGATAAAACAACAATTTTTGATGAGCCATGTGTCCAGGTTGATATTATGGAAACTTGAAATGAAAAGAACATAATTTTCTGGGCAACCATACAACCTACGACTTATTTATGAAGTTAAAGTTAGTGATCAAGCATGTCATTTACTGGTAAAATAGATGCGGTATCATATTTGCTGACAAGTATAGGCTCCTTTCTAGTCCTTCTTTAACCACTTGTGAGAGTGAATGCTCGCTAATGGATCCCAGTAAGCCACATTTTAGGATTAAACCTCTCGTTGTGAGGTTGCTGCACGGTTTACAAGTACTCATGTAGGGGAACCTAAGGCCTCTTAAAACTCCTGACGACATCAAATTTATTTGACGCGTTTTATATCAAAGCATCTGTGATTTAATACCACGGCATTCCCCTCCTTCGGGATGGGCAGTAGAGTAGAACCCTATAATGAATATGTAAAGACAGAATAGGCGATTAAAATTAAATTTACGACAAAAATTTCGTTGAAATTTTGTTCGAACGTACAAACACTGAATTAAAATGTTACATACATCAAGAGGACTATCATTTTCAAGTTGAAACATTGTCATACAAATTAAAATAATTTAAAATATGTAAGCGTGCCCAGGCAAAAAATTTATGTATATATTAGAAACGTAGTTATATTTTTTTCACTAAAAGGTTACGCCAAGGGATTTCATCATTTGAAAGTTAAAAATTTTTTTTTAATTAAAATAATTGAATATTGTCCACGAAAAATTTTATATATACTACTGGTCTCGATTTCATGCAAAAGCTACGTTTAATCAAAGTTTACCAAACAATATTTATTTAGTAAACTTTGGTTTAATGTAGCAGATCGTGATGGAATAATAGAAAACTGGTAGACGATAAAGACAGTTGCTCTGCGATAATGCCACATCGACACAGAACAACGAGAATGAATATTATTTATTACAGCGTCTCCTCCGCCGGGTGTCCTTAGTGGCAACGAAGCAGTAGTCAACTCTCTCCTGCATATTTAAGCTTCTTTAACTTTTTTATCGCATTAAATGCAGGTTTTTCATGAAATCGAGACCAGTAGTGTATGTTGGCAACAAAATATTACTGTAAACGTAACAAAATATTCATGTAACTCTATTTAAAATTTCAAACTTTTCAAATCTTGTAAATAACATTCTTTTAAAGTAATTTGGTAGTTAGTAGGAACCTTGGTAGGGGCCAGAGAATCCAGTAGACGTATTAATAAAGGAAAGGAAATATCATCGCTGTTGGCACCGGTGTGGCGCTGGTATATCAACTTTATGAGAATCGCTGCTGGTACCAGCACAAATTTTCGATGGACATACCCTTTTTTTTGTTTCTAAATGCTTTAAAATTAAATTGTTTAATAATGAATTACAGTTTTTAATAAAAATGTCTGATTAGTTTAAGAGTCGGACCGTCGATCTCTTGATCCCTAACTAACACCAATGGTTTTGCCACCAAAATGGCGGAGTTTGCAAAAGTTTATTTTTTGTGAAATATCTCAAAAATCAAAACCATGGGTAAACATTTTCTGATAGAAAAATGATCCCTGTAACACAATTTTGTCCGTGGTTTCAGTTTGTGTCGTTTTTCTAAGTTTTGTCTATCCTTTCACCTACTACACTGTGCCCATGATGATCAATAAGTCTGAAACATGTGTCCATGGTTGCATTCTTTCTGTGGGACTTACCCATTACTATTTTTTCTGGTCTGATGTATATTTCCATAATAACATTTTGTGCAATATATGTATATATGTATGTTTTATATATTGATTGTTGTCATTTATTAATTGGCGATGTGCATTATCGTCTTCACAAACATTATAAAATTGAACACATTAATTGATGATGGTGAGGTTCCAACCTGGATCCTATTGACTGAATCGTCCTGTATTGTTGCATGTGATAATAAATTACGTTTAAAACAAAAAGTATTCAACATATTTTTCACATCATATTTATTATCATTTCCTGGTGCATTTGGATAAATTGGCGTTTTAAACTAAGTATGATGCGAATTACTACCTAAAACAGATATCACCTAAAAAATCAAATCTTAAAGGCTTAGTAGGTGGTTTATTTCTGGAGGTGCGATGGTTCTAATAATCCAGTTACTAACTGTCTAATAAGTGAGTTTACAGTATACACTTTATGCCATATTTACTGGCTAGTGCCACATCGGAAGTATTATTTATAGGATAGGGGTTGAGTAAATGTAGGCGTACCTAGATAAATTAATAAAACAACATTAGGGAAGTAATAAATTTGATATATTAGGATTAATCAGTTTCAGCCCAAAAATATGGGTCCAGAAGAGGCCATAACTTATAGAGGGTGTTACGCGAGAATGAATCAGTACTGAGGTTGTAAATTAAAACTGCTAAGAAACAATTTAAATTTAACCAGTAAAGATTGCAGTCGCACTTTGTCGATAATGAATATTTACTTCACTAATCCAGGGCTGAAAATGATAATATTCTAAGCGGCATTTTTCCCAAAACAGCTTTTTATAGAAAACTGTAATCTACGAACTTTATGCATTGTTCGTTATAAAAAGTTCAGCAATATCAAAAAAATGGAGTCACAATAAACAGAATCACATGGTTTTAATTAAACGTAATGAACGTCCTTTCAGACTAATACGGTTCTAAGCATTATTTACGTTGTTTTATTTTGTAATATCATCTTCGTGCGAGTGGTTTAATGGTGTGAGAAATAATGTTGTTTGTGAGTGTAGAAGGCTCCTTTGAAATTTTGAAGGTTCTGGTTCAAAGTATTTATCATATAAGGAAGAAAGAAAAGACTCATGTAATTAATTACATTAAAGTATCATGCACTAAAGTATGTCAATTACAATTTTTACAAGAAAGTCTCCATGATGTTTATTCTGAAATAGCCAACTGCAAATTTGAAAAATTGGTATACTAGAAAATTATTCCAACATCAACTGCTACTATAGGCTGACTTCTGATAGACTGCAACTTTCTTCTTAAAGAGTCAAAGCCATAAATAATTTTATTTGCTTCAATGTTAACACAATCCTATGCTACACTTATCCAACAAAGTAGTTAAAAATAATTCGCTTATCCGTTACCTGCACACAACTGGTCTGCTGACGATTGAAACGAATACAATTATTTTCAGCTTTGACTCTTTAAGAGGAAAGTTGAAATCTGCCAACGGCCGACTATAGAAAAAGGGTTAATGCAAGCAGGTAAATCAAGTATAGCTAAGTTACGGTACTACTACTGGGATCTAGCAAGCGGTTAATGATTTTGTAGTGACTAATGCGGAAGCGGTATTACGACAGGCGATGTGTGCAACAATGTCTAGGTGCAAGTGATCACGGTGTACTAGTGTGACACTACGGCAAAATATGAATCTAGGAACTGATGGGTGATGAAACTTTCTAATCCCGATTGATTTATACAGCTAGGTTAACCCTTATGTCCCTTACTAGAGTAAAATCGTGTTTTAATTCGCGGACCAATTCATCAGATTCTATCCTTCAACAAGTGACATTAGTAGTTTTTCTAGCTATAACACTGTGATCGAATGCTAGTCTCAAGCTAGTGACACTAGAATCCAATCGGTGTATAGTATTATAAAACATAAGAAAACCGAATGTTCCCGAATGACGTCTAACTAGATAGCATCTTAATCTTTAATAAATAAAAATAAAATGTCCCTCAATTGATCCGGCCTAAGATATTTGTGATGACTCGGATATATTTGGAAATATATAGTTGGAAGCAGTTCAAGTTATGGGTTATCACATCGAACACGAACTAACCTATCTAATCGAATATTGATTTCCGAACCACTTCGTCAGATTCTATCCTCGAGCGAGTAACACTATAATCTCACTAGTATTTTTTCTAACTCTAACACTGGGATCGGATTCTATCCTCGAACATGTGACACTAGAGTCCAATCGGTGTATAGTATTGTAAAAACATCAAATGACAACAGAATACTCCCGAAGCTTGTTTCCAAATAGATAACCCTTGTTTTATTTACTGAACCGCGGAATTACCCCAATATCTCTGACCGCTCGGATTAACAGGTATTCATTTACAAATGGTAAACCTCAGAAATACCGACACAATCTGTCAAATACAGAAATAATTCTTACCACTGTTTTCTGCGGAGCACACTGAGCTGTTGCGTGTTATAGCTTAGCTGGCAGATCGAAGAACAGGCTGCTCTTAATGACGTGGGTGATTTTATTCCCAAATTGTGGCGAAAAAGTCATGTGACTTTGCGCGATGAGCGGTGTTTTAGCTGATGTGCGGTGCAAACATAATGCTCGGCGCAAACCGCTTAAACAAATTTCCTGCATTATTTAGTATAAACAAATGTTTATTAAGTATCTTGAGGCTGGGAATCACTTTGTCATAATGTTAAAACTATGTTTTTAAAAAAGAAATTAATTAAAATGGCCATGGATTAATATTTGTACTAAATTGATTAATCTTTCATGTTGTAAATTATTAAAAAAAAAATAGAAGTATATTTATTATTAATAAAAGATTCCTTTTACTTAATATGAACACAAACATTACGATAAGAAAATAACTAAGATTTTCATGGAAAAAACCGGTTTGAAACAATTACCTTAGGTTAGGTTTAGATTTAGGTTTCTTGTGAGTGGGTCTCTGTGGACCCTCCACTGCGTCCATCAGCAGGCCTATTCTGGCCCACACCCATTTATTATCCACCCAAGAAGTTCAGTCTCTTATGAAACTGATAACTTTATTGGGTGAGAATGTGTCCAGATCCTCTGGCAGCAGTTGCCCTTTGCCAAATATTGGGAATCGGATCCTCTCCACAGCAGGACAGGTGCATAAGATGTGGTCTGCCCTCTCATCATCCTCAAGGCCTATACGGTACTCAGCGTTTTCCACTAGGCCGAGTTTATGCAGATGATAGTTTAGTCGGCAATGCCCAGTATATAGGCCTGTTAGAGTTTTTCATTTTACCCTGTTTAACTCTTAAAGTTTCTTAGTTCTTGATTTCAAAGAGTATTTTATAAACGCCTTATAATGAACTAATCCTGGTAACTCTTGCCAATACTGGAGAATTTTCGTTTCAGCCCAGGTTGAGATAGCCATTTTAGCAGTATCCGAAGATATGCCAAATATCGGTTCTGGTACGATGATTCGTGATCCCACTCCTTCTCTGGCCAAGGAGTCGGCTATTTCGTTACCTTTCATACCAGAGTGGTCGGGTATCCAGACCAGAGTCACTTTGTTGTTTTTCATCAAATGGTTTAGAGCCTTCTTACAATTTCATACCGTTTTGGAGTTACACCAGTAGGAGCCAAGAACTTTTATAGCTGGTTGGCTATCTGAGAAAATTTTTATCGATGCGTGTAAGATGCATAAATTCAGCCTTCACGCACACAGTTCAATGGCATAAACTTCAGCCTGAAAAATGGTTGAATGAATACCTAGGCTTGAGTATATCCTCACCCTTGGTCTGTAGCTATGTACTCCGGCTCCTGTTCTCTCGGGAGTTTTGGAGTCCTCTGTAAACCAACAACTGCCTACCCTCAGTAGGTTGGTTTTATTCGGATCCCACTCATTTCATTCCGGAGGAAGAATGTTGAAGATCAGCTCGTAGTTGGGCATAGTATCCGAGGGTATTCCCAAGATACTGTGATTCTCTATGTCATCCAGCAACGTGTTCCACTCCATGATACTAGTCTGCGGCATATTAGTGGCCACTTGTTGCAGTTTGTAGGTTGCCCACCTGGCCTCTCTTTCTCCAAATATATGTAGAAAGTGGGTAAATTCATGAGGATTTCCATTGTAGCTGACGGTGTGGTTACGTTCATGCATATTAACCTCTGCAGTCCAGTTTGTCTTTGGCCGTCCGTTGTGATCCTTTCTGCCACCAAACAATGGATCCGTATGTTATCATTAGTCTGATGACTGTGATATAGATCCAGTAAATTTGTTGTGGACCCATGCCCCAGAATTTGCCACAAATACGACGACATGTCCTTAAACACAGCTTTGCTTTGTGAATTACCTTTTCCAGATGGGAGTTCCAATTAAGTGATCTCTCTAGAGTAATTCCCAGATATTTCACCTCCTCCGCAAATGGAATAGTTTCATCCATTAAGGAGAGAGGTGTTAAGTCCTCTAGCTTCCTTTTCCGGGTGAATGATACTATCACTCTTTCTTGAAGGTTTACAGACATCTGTTCCCTGTCGCACCAGTTACTCACTGCATCCAGTGTCTCTTGAAGGGTATTCGATATTACTCCTTCAGAGTTTCTTCTGACTCGTATGACTAGATCATCTGCATATGCTAGAACCTCAACATCCTATAGTGTGAGAATAGCCAGTTGGTCTTCCAAAAAAAGTGACCACAAAAAGGGGTGAGAGAACCCCACCCTGCGGGCATCCTCTTGTGGCTCGGAACCTAACTGCTTCTCCCTGTAGAGACGTTGTTATGGTTCTGTTTGATAGCATGGCACGAATCCAATCGCCTATTGTAGGCGCAATTCCTCTGGTAGCCACTGCTGCATATAAGGAGTCGGTCAGTATATTATTAAATGCTCCCTCAATGTCGAGAAAGGCTCCCACCGCAATTTCCTTCATTTGAAGGGATTGGGTGATATAGATGGGATATAGTTCCATACCAGTCTAGGTCTGATTAGTTTAATGAGGAATGAGAGCAATATTACAATTATTACCTTAAGAAACAATTGTTATTTCAAGTATTTCATTTATAAAATAAATTGACCTTTTGTCTAAAATGGTTTTGAAATAAACATTAATACAACTCATTGTATGCAGAGTGTACCAAAGTGAAGAACACAGATTAGATATTAAAATAACGGAAAATTAATAGAAAAATAATCACTTCGTTACAAATTTTCGATGGGGAACTGGTCGCTACTGGTCTGCAAATTGCGTTCACAATTTATTGATATTTAAGATCAACATGTTTGGAAATAGATTTCTGTGCAATTTTTCCAGTTTTTAATAAATACTTAATATGATAATTTTTATTTTCTTTTTAATTGGTTCTTGTATACGAGAAAAATAGATTCTATTAAATAATGTAGTAAATTTTCAAAAACATTATGAAAAAGTTAGGTATTAGAAAAGAATCATTTTTGAGTATCTGTCACTTTGAATAGCGAAACAATAAAACAAGAACACTCACGAGAGATATCTCCAGAGACTTAAAAAAAACAACTCCTTATTAATTAATGTGTAAAAAAAATCATTAAATTTGAGTAAGTATTAAGGTGAGTTCCTAACCAAATACTTCTTTTGATGGTGCTAAATTTTAAATAAAATGGTCAGATTGAAACTAAGTATTTTCAATTTCTTGCAGTGCGCTCGGATCTTGACTTGTCATTTCAACGTTCTTTAAAGTAGGAGAACTACCACAGTTTGTAGGTTAAATTGATTGTAACATTAGCCAGTTTTCTGCGAATGTTCAGATAGTAGGATTCGCGTTTTACTTTCCTTTTCCCTCATACTGTTTCTATCTTGACCAACAGAATCGCGCAGCGCAAGAAACAAAACGCAAAAAGTTTGCAAACTCTTCCTTATGTTTGAGTACATATTGTACTTTCGATTTTTTTTAATCTGAAAAGTTTCCTTTTAAAACCTATTAAAAATAGTGATGGTGCGTCCAATTCAAATGAAAAATATACACATTTCGTCACCGATTGTTAAATCTATTTAACCCCTCCATTATGGCACCCTTGTTCTTTACATGTCATCCCCTTTAGCGATAGACTAAAAATGCGTGATTTGTTTAAAAGCATGTACAGATAAAAGAATAACTGTTTTCAGCAGTTTGATGGTTTTTCGATGGAACAAAATTTGTAACTATCATGAAATGCACTTTAAGGGTTTTCCCCATCGGCGGCGTTGTATTCATATGAACTAAGACTTTCTTTTCAAATACAAATTGGATCCATTACCACCGTATGCATAGAAGATATCAAGTATGAAAAAACCTCTTAGTTCAATAAAAATCTACCCTATAGCTTGTGTAAATTCCATACATTATTATAAAACAGTTTTAAACTTCTTGTTGATGTGCTTACATCAACATCACTAAGAAATAATTTAGAAAGAAAACTACATAAAATATACAGTAGTAAATAACGTAATAGAATTACAGAATATAAAACCTTTTAAGCATTGC
Source organism: Rhamnusium bicolor (assembly GCA_029963845.1). Lineage (NCBI taxonomy): Eukaryota > Metazoa > Arthropoda > Insecta > Coleoptera > Cerambycidae > Rhamnusium > Rhamnusium bicolor. The sequence continues at coordinate 182,361 of JANEYF010004845.1, read as the reverse complement.
TGAAAGTAGGATTTAATTGACGTTAAGTAAGTGTAGGGATTTGCATAATAATTTATTAAAATATAAAGATATGAGATATTACAATGTGCTGCTAAATCTTAAAACTTCGCAGGTGCGGTGTTCATTTTTTCATATTTAATCTGAATCGCTAACATTTTTATGTATTTTAGATGTGAAAACATTTTGAAGAAGAATGGGATTGTTGATCCCTTCGATTTTCTCTGCAATGCCGACTTGAAAATGGTCAATGTCAGGTGCAAGAACTTGAAAGATTGAATGTTTTTAAAAAAACCACAAAAATAATCGAGAGGAGTAACGTCATATGATCTTGGAGGAAATTCATGCACAGCATTAAGACTAATTAAACGATCTTGAAAAATGACTTTCAATATGTTGCCTGTTGCGGCTGCGGTATGCGCTAGAGCTCTATCTTGCCGGAAGCAATCAAAAGCTATTTCATTAGCATCAAGCTGTTTAACAGGGAAAGGAAACTGGACCAGAGTCCAGGACCGGTTGCTGCGACTGCTTCATATGGTAATTTATACATATCTAGACAAATAAAAGCAAAAGTATAAAATGAATAATGAAATACGTACCTTCATACTGTCACAAATACACCAAGGTAGTTTTCTCTTATTTTTGTTTTATAAACACCTGTTTCTTAAATTTCTCCCCAGCTGGGTTATTATTTTTTCTAATTAAGTTTGACGCCACGTGACACCGCCACGTAAATAATTTTAGTTTTGTTGCCTTGGTATTTGATCGTAGGAATGGAATCTTCTCAAGGTCGGTTTTGCTTATACAGAAGGGTAAGGTAGCCTGTTCTTAACCTCGTTGAATTTCTGTGTGCCTTTGTGTATGCTGGGCAGAGCTGAGTAAGATTTCAGCAACTCCTCTTCGGCGGTCCTGGCTTGATGGACTTGTTTCTACCTCAGACCTTGTAGCTGAAGGATTTAAGCAGGCGGCTTGTGCTTCTTAATTATTTATTAGGACAAAAAATTTTTCACAGGGGGTCCCTGACAATTTGACTTTTTCCTAGTCTGAAAATGACTTTATGGAATACTGAAAATATTTTTTTCAGTCAACTTTTATGTAAAAATAAAAATGTCTTTTTACTTCCCTGCAAATGCTTTTAGAACTATGAATTTATTTTTTCAAAGTCGTTGAGGGCCAAAAAATAATTTGAACAGAGGGTTCCTTACGTGCCAGACCTCACAACCTTTATTAAAAATGAACGATTTGTAAAGCAAAAAAAAAATTATTAAAATTTAGTCGGATTCGGAAAAAAATTTGTTTGAGCAGTATATCTTTTTATGCTTAATATTATTTTATTAAAATCACAAAAATTTGAAAATTTACTTTCAAACGATAAAGTCGAAACTTATTGAAAATTTAAAAAATTAATTTTTCTATGTCCTGGTGGACTAACAAAATGATTTAGATGAAATTTTTTTTTGTAAAAATGTTGGCTGTCAATCCTTAAAACTCAAAAAATTTTAATAAATTCTGAAACTTTTATATCAGCCTAGTAAACAGCCGGGAAATATAGAACTAACCAAATTTTGTTGAATAAATGAATTTTAAGTGGAGTGGTTTTAATTTTAAAACAAGTTAAATTTTCCAATATAAAACTGGGGTTTGAGAATTTATCTTAACAGACCGAAGCCTCGTGAAAAAATTAATTTTAAAAAATGATTCTAAGTCTGTAAGTATGTAAGTCACTTCCATACCTTATCCTCGGAGATCTAAGACGACGATGTTCTTTTGCATAAACGTTTATTTTTTAATTTTTAGACAACCTACGTCCATAGGAGCCTGTTTGTGGTTTTTTAAGTATAATAAATAAAAAACAAGGCAGACTTTTACAGTAAAATCTGATGACGGAAGACTCCTCAAGCTAAAATCCATGGAAGATAAAAGCTATCGAGGAAGTGCTTCTGGTTTTCTGCGGTGAATATTTCAAAATCACTTTATAGGTGACGCCGTCTTCGTGTCTTGGATATCAAAAAATAACCCAGCCTGGTGCGCGGAAAAATTTCTTAGTGCCTATTTTACGACTTCTGGGGCCCGTGTGAGATTTATTACCTGTGAAACGGTCAACGAGGGACTGTCCTAGGGGCTCTAGATCAGTTGGTGTTTAATAATGGGGTTCACTCCCGGTTTTAAGTTAATTCGTGGGGGTCTCAAAAAGAATTATTTTTTACTTAAAAATTGAATTTAATGCTCTTCAGTGTCGAGTGGTAAAATTGTCTTAATTTTTCTGAAATTTAATCTTTATAGGGGTTGTGTCGTCAACTATTGCGATGTTATGATGTCATGTTTTGAAAGCGCGTAGTAAAAATAAAATCTACCCCGCTCGAAAGCTCCGATTTGCCAAAGCTGCCGATACCGCTGTCTGCCTGGCTGATCTGCTACACGGTGTACCAAACTCCAATTTTACAAGTTTAAGTCTCGTATAAATAAATCTAGCGGGTAATGAGATGCTGTGGAAACAATGATTGTTGCCTGAAATAATTATTATTATTTTGTCTTAAACTATTTTACTTTGGTATTAATTTTTATTTATTTAATTGACTTTAAAGAAATTAATTTTCTGGTGTGTGCGACTAGCATCTTTTAAAATTTACATATAGAAATACAAAAATTTAGCTTTTACTGTTTTATTATGGCTTTGGCCTCTGATAATTATTTGCTTCTGTCGACCATTGAAATTAAAATTTTGTGGGGACACTCGTATTGCAATAAAATCGTTCATACCGGTTTGTAATTCTTGTTTATGAACGTCTTCATGAGTTTTGGTCATTTTAATGTTTGTAAGTGCACCGCGGCGCTTGCTGTCGCGCTTATGCTGCGAAGCGGTTTTTTAATGAAAATTAATTTTACTGTTTCGGGTTTTAAAAATCGGAGAACTGAGATAAAAAATTGCGGTTTGAAGTTCTAAATACGGTTTTTCAATCTGTATCTAATTTGCTAAAAAAAAGTGGTGTAGCATGTGATATTTTGAACCCGTGTAATTTCGGCCTGGGGCATTTTTTTTAATGTTTCTAATGGCTGAGGGAATTCTATGTAATCTGCGTGATTTTTTTGGTAGCACTATTTTTTTCGAGATAATTAAATTTTTTGTAGAATTTTGGTTCTACAACAATACAATGTCTGCCATCGTATTAGCATACATGGTCACAACTATTATTCGTTCTGCATTCATGGCTGTTAAATTTGAGCAATTTGATCAGCACGTATTGTGTACCCTAGATGCAAAACTCGGTTTTCGCAAAAAAAAAATAAAAACTGGTTTTATGTTATTCAAATATAAAGATTCATTGTTTACAAGAATATTTAGCCAGTACGGTGCATAAGTTAGTATTTTGCATGGTAAAGTAGGTATTAAAATCTAACTCAGATGCAAAACCCGGTTGGCTTCGGTCACATGCATAACTCGGTATTTGCAAACTAGTCATGGTGTAGTTTTATGTACCACGTCGGCCAGCACATGTTTATTATCAAAACTGCTGTCATTTTTTTCTGAATTTAGAATTAAAAAGGTCTTGATAAATTGAAATGAATGGATTTGAATGTGTTTTTAATAAAAACATATTTTATGTACGACCGGCCTTAATTGGTCAGTTTATATACTTGGTTCGAGGGCTTAAAGTACCACTGTGTAACTCGCCGGGCCGTAAATACTTTATGTTATCCTGAACTATATATACTGTTAAACAGTAATCACCCTCTATTGGTAAAAATGTTCATAACAGGCTAGACTGGTAAAAACTTTTACCCATATTTTTTGATTTTTACCAATACTTGATTTGTTACCCGTTGTTATGAAAACACAGTTGCTTTCCAAAAAATTCAACTAGATTTTCGCCTATACTAATAATCGTTCTAAGAATTAACAAAATTTATTTGTTTATTATCTCTCCTTTGGAGGAAAAGAGACTCAGGATAACATAAAACGTTGTACAATATTCGATCGTTATACGGTTTAACATGCTCGCATGTTAAACCCAATATAACGGTCTTATAATGTAATATACTATTACAGCCCGCCTAGGGCTTTTGCTTTATTTTTCATACAATATTTTCGACTTCTGAGGCAACATATCCAACGTCACAGACTCTGCTGTATCAGTAATTTCTGGTGGGGTACAGGAAAATTAATTTTAATCCTCTTCCATTTCCAGTTCAATTCAAAAACACAAAACACTTGGACAAAAGGATTGTAAAACGATTCTTGCCCTTGGTACATAAATAACCGTTAAACAATCAATAATTTTTTCTATTACAACTCTTGGTATTTTGCAACTTTTTATTAAATTATGTGGGGAACGTGGTTTTTAATATTAAATGTAGCTATTTTTTCATGTGTATTTCAAAGTATCAAAAGTGTGCTCCTACATATTGCAACGCATTTTTGGGCAGATTATTGTACCTTTTTTTTTAATAATCAAATAACTAATTAAAGTTGTTTTACTGGTACTTGCAAATTTTATTTGCAAAATTTGGTTTTTGCATAAGGTAGATGCAAAACCGGTTTTTGAATCCTTTAGCTGTAATTGTTTCTTAGTAATATATGACTTTTAGCAAAAATTCAATGTTCTAATGGTAAATGTGTAGTGATATTTTTAACACAATATGTGGTATACTAACTAAATTATTTGAAAAATATTATACACGTAATCTAAGTGTTAATTTACAAATTGTGGTGTTAACAATGTACACTAATATAAGTAAAAAAGAGCTAGGTCGGCCCTAAATTAACATTATATGTTAATTTTTTCTGCATTGTATCATAAATTTCTTATAATTATTATAAATTCGATTACATATCAATACATAATATTTATTGCATCAGTTTTCTTTTACTAATATAGTAATATTACAAAATCAAACCTGACACTGAGCGCCGTGGACTATATACATACTGGCGAGTGATAAAATTATTTAATATTTTTTACTGTGTATCATAGTGAATAGTATGACAAACACGGTTCCGCTTGACTAACTCTATACGGTCATAAGGCAAGGCCAACTGCGGGGGTAGTTGTCTATAAATTATATACGCCAAATTCCGACTTCCGCACAGATCCTGGTTGCACGACCTGTAATATATGCAACCAATATTACAGGTATATAAATAAGTGTATATCAACTAATTTAATTATATAAATTCTTTTTTTAAAACATATGATTGTTTCATGTAATTGCCGCACAGTGGGCTAGAATTTATTTTTAGCAGGACAAAACCTAAATTTGTAAGAATTTTTTTTTTAACTCTGTTATTAATATTTACAGAAATGATCAGAGCATAATGTCATTAATATGAGATATCCTAAAAACAAATCATTTAGGAATATTGAGCCAGTAAAAAGCACTAATGATGCGCGACCATTCTCAGTTTATCAGTTGCTTTTGTATAGTATAGAAGTGATGTATTCTCAATTGTTCTTGTGGGTATGAAATCTTTCCTGTGTGAATCTTCTTGTTAAAGGTACATGCCACTTTTTTCCCTTTTTATTTAACATTTTTTAATACAGGTATTTTTGATATTACCTTATTCAAAATAATAACAAAAAGAGTGCCGTTATTTTTAAATTACATATTTACTTAGGTTCAAAAAAATTTCAAATATTTGCACCCTGTAATTTGAAGTTTTTAAGGAAGCTTATACAATAACTGTTAGTGCCCGGTAGTACCTATATGGGACATATAGGGATAACTTGTTTTACTTCCTCATCCCTCAAAGTAAGGAAGTTCTGTATTCGTGAAAAAAATTTTGAAAATTTTTATTGCATTTCTAGTCGAGTCTCGACGAACTATGACGATGCACAAAATTTCAGACAGAAAAATTTTTCTGTCTGTGTGTCTGTCTGTCTGGTTTGCGACAACCGCTACAGTTTTTGAGATAAAGCTTTCAAATTTGGTACACACATTCTAGAGGTCAAGGAAAAGATTGAATTCGTTGAAGAGCAAAACCGGTCTTAATTTTTGAAACGTCAAAAAAACGTGACTTTTGAAACGTCAAAGTGACTTTTGAAAAGTCGAAATGTTGCTTTTTTGAAACGACAAAAAATATGACTTTTTGAAAATTCAAAATGTGACTTTTTTTGAAACGTCAAAAAATGTGGCTTTTTTGAAACGTCAAAAATTACTTTTATTATAAACTCCACCAGACGTCCAGTTTTACTATGGGAGGAAGTTCGGATCCCCAAGTATCTGGCAGTGGTTTTTTTTATTTGAGCTTTCTTTTGTCATGAGTATTAGCATGTTTATTTACAGAGACAATGTCGGTTACCAGAAGAAAGTTTTTTGAATTTCTAAAAGACGAGGGCAATCTCATGATACGGATTGTTCAGTTAAATTCAGAATTAGCTAACTATATTTATAAGCAAATTGACTTTTAAAAACTCAAATAACTTTCTTCTCGTAATAGACATTGTCTCTGTAAATAGAACTATATGCTAATACTCAAGGCAAAAGAAAGCTCAAAAAAAAAAATCAAGTTATCCCTATATGTCCCTAATGGGCACTAAATTTTATTAACAACTATTGTATAAGCTTCAAATTACAGTGTGCAAATACGTGTAATTTTTTTATAAATCTAAATAAACATGTAATTTAAAAATAATGGCACTTTTGAATAAAATAATACCAAAAATAACTGTATTAAAAAATGCTAAATAAAAAAGGAAAAAAGTAGCATACCTTTAACAAAAACATTCCTACAGAAAAGATTTTACACCCTTAAGAACAATCAAGAACACAACACCACTTCTATACAATACAAAAGCTAATGATAAACTGAGAATGGTCGCGCAATATTAGTGTTTTTTTACTTGCTCACTATTCCTAAATTATTTGTTTTTAGGAATTCTCATATTAATGTCATTATGCACTGACAATTTCTGTAGATACTAATAAAGGAGTTTTTCCCAAAATTATTTCTTACAAATTTAGGTTTTGTCCTGCTTGAAATTAATTCCAGTCTACTGTGTGCCGGCTCTGAAAAATGGCAAATATTTTCACTGCCTGGTAATGACTATATTAATATATGATTTTTTTTATTTGTTAATTTGTGTTACAATTAATTCTTGTGAGATAACAATAAAAGTAAGTGCATATTTTCATTGCCAAGTTATAAATTTTAATTTAAAAAAATTATAAACACTTTTTTACTTGTCTAATTTTCACTTTATTTGTTATTTTACAACTAATTTCATCCTATTCGGACATTTTCAAGTAAACTAAATTATACACAGATTTTACTTTAATTTAAATATAAACTGACCTGAATAGAGGGATGGGTCACTTTATGGTTGATAATATAATTCAAATTTGTACAGACGTAATGTTTTTAAATGTAGGGGTTTTTCCAAGCTAGTAAATTATATTATGGTGTGATTTTTATTAGCAGTAGTTTATCTGAATAAGTTTAATAACGGAGAATTATTTAAATCTATTTGGTCGTTTAATATGTTGTAATTTTTATTCCTATTTAATTTATTAATTTATAACACTTCTAATAAATTAAGTTTTTTACTTTTCCCACAAATATGTAATATTTTAGGTTGATGGTCGTCAGTTATTGTATGACCAGAGTCTGTTAGATGTTTATAAAAGTTGGAATGTTGTTTTTGTGTGTGAATATGTTCTCTATATCTTACTCCGAACGATCTCCCTGTTTGGCCTACATATGAGGCGTTACACTCTGGGCAATCTAACCGATATACACCACATTTTTTAGAGATATCAGTCTTTTTGTTTTGCATTGAAAAGATATCTGCCTATATTTTTGTTAGAACTAAAAGATGTTTTAATATTAAATTTGGAAAAAGTATTGCTAATTGAATAGGAGAGTTGACCTGAATATGGTAATGAAATGTATGTTTGAACTTTTTTCTCGTTAATAGTGGGATAAAGTTCTTTCAAGAGGGACTTATTTTGTTTTTTATAGATTAAATTGTTGTTTATATTTTGAGGGTACCCGTTATTATGTGCAATAAGTCTTATTGTGTCTAATTCTTCTTTTTAAGTCTGTCTCAGATAGAGGTAAGCTGAAGGCTCGGTGTGTCATAGATTGATATGCGGCTAATTTGTGGGAGAGAGGGTTATAGGAATTAAAGGGTATAGTGGCGTCTGTAAAAGTTGGTTTGCGGTAAATATTATAGAAAAATGATGTTTTATGTCTTTTTATAGTTAAGTCGAGAAAGTTTATCGATTTATTGTCGTTCTGTGTTTCTAAGGTAAAAAAGATATATTATTATGTATGTTATTGATAAAATCTAGGAGTATTTTTAATTGTCTGTCTGCCCCTTTAAAACCTATTAGGATGTCATCAACATACCTGTACCAAAAGATAATATGTTTTTTTGATATTGGAGAATCCAATATAGTTTTTTCAAGATTATCCATGAATATATCGGATAAAAGGGGCTAAGTGGCGACCCATAGGAGCCCTGTTTTTTTGTATAAAGATGTCCTCATTAAATTGGAAATAATTTTGATCTAAACACAACTTAAATGTTTGCAAGTATTTCATTTTTTAATTTTTGGAATAATTTTGCATTTTTTCTAGTATATTTGAAATTAAAGGAAGACATTCGAAGGGGGGATATTAGGAAACATATTCGACACATCAAACGATACTAATTTTCTAGAGTTGGGGTCAATATTTAATCTGTTTAATTTTACTGTTAAGTCTAAGGAGTTATTAATTGTATTTTTTGGCTTAAATTTTGTAATAGATTTAAACTCGTTATTAAGTAATTCAGATAACTTACGTGTCGGTGCATTTGTGTATGAAACCACTGGTCTAATGGGTTTATTGTCTTTGTGTAATTTAACTAAGCCATACAACTTTGGGGCTTCACAGTTCATATGTGCAAGTCTTCTTTTTTCAAATTCGGAGTGGCACAAATATTCAAAACTTTGTATTAAGGACTTCGTTTCTTTTGCAAATTTGTTCGTAGGATCTTGGGTTGATTTTTGTAAATTTTGTTCATCTAGAAATTTCTCAATTTATTGATATATTCTGTTTCTTGGAGAATTACTGTAGTATTGCCTTTATCTGCTTCCGTTAAAATGAGTTTATTGTGATGTATTTTTTCTTGGATACCTTTTATTATGGCTGTATGTGAATGGCTAGACAAGTATTAGACAAGTAAAAAAGTGTTTATAATTTTTTAAATCAAAATGGATTTTCAGAAAGTAACTTCATCTTCAATCAACTTTTTTTTATAAATTTTAATTACAACAATACTTAACTAAACGTTTATATTATCATAATTGTTAGAACAATAGCAACATCCTAAAACCATTTTAAATATCTACCTATGTATGGTTTTCTAAATACTTTTATTACTACGCGCGGATTGCCAACATAAAACTTTAAATAACTGTTAAAATATTAAAAAGTGGAAACGAATGATTCATATTAAATATCATATGGATTTAATATACAAAATACAGGCAATACTGATGTGTATAATTTTTTATTAATAAGAAATACGAATGTTTTATTTGGTGTCATTTTATGAAACTAAATAATCATATTTACTATTAATGAAAGAAAATACGCATCAGTATTGCCTGTAATTTTATATTTTATATCAACGTGGTGTTTAGAATGATTCATTTGTTTTCGTTTCTCGATGTTACTAACACAAAAATTTTAACAGCGATTTATGGCTTTAAGTTGAGTACCTCGTGAAAACGCAGCCTTAACAATATATTTTACTACGACATTCTAAACAAATTTTATTAAATTCCTTTCAGAAAATAATTAGGTAAGTTTTTATTCAATTTATTTAGGTATAACACCCTTTGCGCTGAGGGGATATATCTATGATTCAAATTTGTAGAAGTAGCGCATCGATTAATGTATCTTTTGTAAATTGGAGATTTAATAAGCTCATGTTCCGTAATACGCTTAAGGTAATTACCCACCGCATACATTAAGCCGACAGAACCCTTTTCAATGGCTGTTGAAACTTTTAACTGAACTGCTTTCATACATGTATTCAACATAAATCAGAATATTTAATGATTAAAGAACGTTAAAACTAAATAAACCGAACATTGTATATTAGCGCTCAGTCAATGCATACATAATTCTCTGTGAACTCATGATAATCCTTGTGTAATATATAAATTATAATCTCGTCCTAATTTTAAATACATATATATATATATATATATATATATATATATATATATATATATATATATATATATATATATATATATATATATATATATATATATATATATATATATATATATATATATATATATATATATATATATATATATATATACAAAAACAATATGAATTAATGGGTACACGCCCACAAAAGAAAATGCAAGGTGGAAAATGCAAAAATTGCAAACGGCAGAAGAATGCAAACCGTGGACACGTGTTTCTGACTAATTGGTCATCATCAGCACGGTGTAGCTGAGTTAAAATAATGTACAAAACTCAAAAAAGACACTAAACGAAAACCACTGACAGGGAGCCAGTCGCACCTTTGTGGCTTCTACTTGGATGGCTCTGTATGAAAGCGTCGACCAAGCATCGCACACACGGGCAACTATAGCAACCTGCGTGGGATCCCAGACCCAGGAGAATATTTAAGAACATAGTAGGAAGAAAACCACTGACAGGAAGTCAGTCGCACCTTTGTCTCTTCCACTTGGATGGCTCTATATTAGGGCATTAACCAAGCATCACACACGCGGGAAACTATAGCAACCTGTGTGGGGAATTCCGACCCAGGAGAATCTATAAGTACAGAGAAAGAAGCTGTGTCGCCGGGTTATATACATTACAGTATAAAATAATTTGATTTAACGGGTACGCCCGCATAAAGAATGCAAGGTGAAGAATGCAAAAAATTGCAAATGGCAGAAGAATGCAAACCGTGGAAATGTGTTTCTAATTGGTCGTCCTCAGCACGGTGTAGCTAAGTTAAATAATGGACATAACTTAAAAAAAGAAGACACTAAAGGAAAACCACTGGCATGAAGCCAGTCGCACCTCTGTGGCTTCCACTTGGATGGCTCTATATTAGAGCGTCAACCAAGCAGTACTTACATTCTTGCACCTTGCATTCTTTATTCCGAACAAGAAGAGTTGTTGGGAATCATCCAAAAAAGTTTGAGTCCAAAGTATTAAATATTATTATCTATTAAATCTCCTCGTGTTCTGATATATGCATCTATTCGGTGTAATTTCGACACTAGTTAGCACTATATGTTTTTCCAATTCCTGTTTAATCCGAAGTTTTTTTGTATTCCTGATTTTTTAGAAATCCCCGAGGAAATCCCCATGAAAAAGTTTAGGCGACCTTGAAGGCCAATTAATTAAGGAACTAATTCTCCATCTTTGTGGAAAATTTTCATTTAATCAATTCGTAACTATCACCGAATTTGTAATTTGAGGCACCACCAAGTTGAAAATACATGATATTATACGTAATAAGAGGTAAGTTTTCAATTTTATTTGTAATGTCCTGCAAAAAAAATTAAAAACGGCCCGCATTTAAATTTCCGTCAAAGAAATATGGTTCATTTTATTCAATTGTTCAAAATACCGCACCACAATGTCGTCGACAGTAGCTTATAACCCACTGGAGGTTTCTAACAGACCGATGTCTTCTAAGCATAAACTGTATCATTGGGCGCGTTTGACGAATACAACTGCTGAAATTAGCGCTCAACCCGTTTAATTATTATTACTGTTAACAGGTGTAATTTCGTTGAACGCAAGATATAATCTGTGCTGATATTACCTGTGCTACTTAGAAACAGCGTAAAATTTGTCGATGTCTACTTTGAGCCGCAATTTCCAGTTAGCGCATAGCCAACGTTTCGTTCAGCGAATTACTGCCGGTCAACCTCCCAACTGATTCCAACGGTTGTGTTCGCTAAACGCGCCCATTAGTTGTGAAATTAGCTTTATCGGAAAATAAAATATTTCTAAAAATCATTATTAAAAAAATTATCCCTGCATGGCACCGGAGAAAGTATTCCAGCCGCTTCATCACCATCTTCTAATGTGTGTAAAAATTATTCTTATAGGGACGCAACTTATTTCGATTTTTGGATTTTCTGTAACAAACCGAATAATGTCTTTATCATCTGCATGGTCTCATTAAATAGTGCGTTAATTGGCCAAACTTGACAACTCTTTGACAGTTACATTAACAATGTTTTAGTAGAAACAAGAAACACAATATGCTTTTCGAAATGAAAAATCTGTATTAAATAATATTTGGCACTTTTTTATCAAAATTTGTTAAATATCCCAAACTTAGATTCAATCTTTATTAAAAATATTAACAACGTTTGTTAATTTTTTTTTTCATAAAAAAATGTCTAATATGACATATTTTTACTTGCTTTTCTTTAACTCACAATGTAATTTTTTTCCAGAATATTTGTCCTCAAATCTTGCATCCTTCATATGACATAATCAACTGATGAAATTTTGCACAGTTACTAAGGTCGGATGACAATACAATATTCTACCGTTACTTTTGCAAATGTCCGCACGAAGGGGGCGCGGGGGATGAAAATTGAAAAATCTTCAAAAGTATGATACTAATTTATTGTATGATAATAAGAATTAAAGTATGACAAAAAAGTAGAAAATAAAAAACATTAAATTTTTTTTTAAACTTGCTTTGCTTAGTCGTACTAAAAAGTAAAAAAATAATTTCTTTGCCAAAAGAAAGCCAAAAAAGCAAGGCGTGTGCACTTTATACAATCTGCGTACAATCATACACCCTGTATACTATAACCTTGTTTATAGCCATCTCAAATATCTTGTAATTTTTTGGGGTTCTAATTCTACACCACAAAAAAATTGTATCCAACAGAAAAGGATTATACGTTTAAAGTTTTCACTTGCTCCTTTAAACTCTTGTAGGTCCATTTTTACTGCAAATAATATTTTAACAATAACTTCCAAATTAATTTGTGAGGCCGCTACTTTCGTGTATGAGAATAAGAGTAAGATTACATTTGGAAGTAACATTCATTATCATAACATTAGATCAGCAAATAGATGAAATTTCTATAAATGACTAATGCTTTAACACTTTTCAAGGAGAACCCTTATTATATTTGTACCACCATTTATAATAATAAACTATCACAAAGAAAAAAAACACAAAATAGTATTTACAAGTTTAAAACACACTTAAAAGAATTTATAATAACCAACTGTTTTTATACGTTACGAGATTTTTTTACTATAATGAACAGGCAGATTTCTTATAACCATAAATTATTTGTATATATTTGTTGTAACAAATTATTCTCCATACATCTAAAAAATGTTACATTATTAACAGTGAGTCATTTTTTCTATAATTATATTTTATAATTATTATATTCATATATATATATATATATATACATATATATATATATATATATATATATATATATATATATATATATATATATATATATATATATATATATATATATATATATATATATATATATATATATATATATATATATATATATATATATATATATATATATATATATATATATATATATATATATATATATATATATATGTATAACTGAAAATTTTCAGTTCGAGTAACCAGTTAGCAGTTATCTGTTAGAACCTGAAGATGGCAGATGAGATTCTGCCGAAACGTCGTTCAGACAACCACGGTCCCTCTCGGGGCCTATCACCTACGCGGGAGTATACCCGGAAAACGAATTTAACATATATATATATATATATATATATATATATATATATATATATATATATATATATATATATATATGTCTATATGTGTATTTATACATATATGTATATACAGTGTGGAAATTAAGTAACGCATAAATTCAGTAATTCCGTTAATATTAATTTTTTGGAAAAAATCTCGAAGGGGTATAGCGATTTTATCTTCGGAAAATATTTTCAGTCTAATTTCAGTTTCTTATGTCATTTATTTTTTAAGTTATGATGTCATCGACTTTTTTTTAAATGACAACCTATATTTTTTATTATTGACTTTAGTAGTAGATTTTATTCTGGTTCCGACCGTATAAAATTTTCAATATGTTATTATTTGAAAAAATGAGAAAAACAGTCTTAAAGTTCAAATAATAAAAATTCATTAAATTGGGTAAATTTATCTAGTTGCCGGTGTATCACATTAGTTACGGCTGTCAGATTTAAATAATTTGTAAATGTCACAATAGAATAAGTGTTATTATTTTGCTTTTTCTAAATTAGAAAAACTATTTTATTAATAAGAATGGTACAGTTGAGCGACAAACAGAGAATTGAAGTGTTAATAATGATTGGTTATGGCGATAGAGCTAGAACACATCAAGAAGTGTGTCATCTTTTTAGAGAAAAATACCCAGATCAGCCCATAAATCAATCAACAATTAGGATTGAAAAAAAATTTCGGGAACATGGCGTTGTAAAGAATATTCCAAAAAACTGGACGTCCGGCGACATTAAATGAAGATGCACAACTTGATGTGCTACTAGAAATTGAAAACAATCCACATTCAACTAGTAGAAGCATTGCTTTGAACCACAATATAAGCCACACTACAGTTCTAAAACTTTTGAAAGTTCAAAAATTCCACCCATATAAGGTGCACTTGGTTCATGAGTTGACAGAAGATGACTTTGATCGTAGGCAAGAGTTTTGCGTACAAATGATGGAAATTTGCATCCGCGATCCAATGTTTTTCCAGCGTGTTTTATTTTCGGATGAAGCAACATTTTGTTTAAATGGCCATGTCAATAGACAGAATTGTAGATATTGGGCTAGGACAATTCCCATTGGATGCAGGAAAGTCATACCCAATATCCTCAGAAAGTTAATGTTTGGGCAGGAATTATTGGTGACAGAATTATAGGTCCATTTTTTGAAAACAATTTGACTGGAGATAGATGCTTGCAATTTTTACAGTTGGAATTGTTGCCCGCATTAGCTGCATTATTCCCCAATGCAAATAACCCTGACCTACCAAATAATACCATTTGGTTATAACAAGATGGCGCTCCGCCTCATTACGCAATTATTGTGCGACGCTACTTGGACCAAGTTCTCCCAGCAATATGGATAGGAAGAAGAGATCAGATAGAATGGCCGCCTAGGTCTTCTGATCTAACGCCATTAGACTTCTTTTATGGGGGTGCTTAAAAAAGTGAAGTGTACCACAATCGACCC
Source organism: Rhamnusium bicolor (assembly GCA_029963845.1). Classification (NCBI taxonomy): domain Eukaryota; kingdom Metazoa; phylum Arthropoda; class Insecta; order Coleoptera; family Cerambycidae; genus Rhamnusium; species Rhamnusium bicolor. Next base: position 167,137 of record JANEYF010004845.1, on the reverse strand, counting down.
AATAATTTAGACGATCTCAGGCAAAGAATTCAACATGAGATTAGGTTAATATCGCCTCAAACTATTCAGAATGTGAGAAATGAATTTTATAATTGTCTTGGGTATTGTCAAATGGTACAGGGTCGTCAATTTGAACATTTAGTGTAAATGTTATTTAACAACTGTTATTTCTGTGCTTATTTTTGTGTTTGATGATATTGTTAGATTTTTTTTCTGGTTAAGCAATTTAGTTTCTTTTTATACTAATGTTTATCTCACGAAGTTATCGTTATTACTAACTTTGAATTGAGCAGATAATAAATTTCTAGTTCGATTTTTCAACTATTTGTATAATTTCAAAATAAAAACGAATGTGCCGTCAAACTTAGGCAACTAGATAAATTTACCCAATTTAATGAATTTTTATTATTTGAAATTTAAAACTGTTCTTCTCGATTTTTTCAAATAATAACATATTGCAAATTTTATACGGTCGGAACCAGAATAAAGTCTACTATCAAAATCAATAATAAAAAATATAGGTTGTCATTTAAAAAAAGTCGATGACGTCATAACTTAAAAAATGAATGACATAAGAAACTGAAATTAGACTGAGAATATTTGCTGAAGTTAAAATCGCTATACCCCTTCGAGATTTTTTTCCAAAAAATTAATATCAACGGAATTACTGAATTTATGTTCACTTAATTTCCACACTGTATATATATATATATATATATATATATATATATATATATATATATATATATATATATATATATATATATATATATATATATATATATATATATATATATATATATATATATATATATATATATATATATATATATATATATATATATATATATATATATATATATATATATATATATATATATATATCTTACAGTTGGGGATGAGAGGTATGGACATCCGTTTAATTTCCGATATTCGATCAGTGAAGTTAAGCAGCACTGATCGAGTCCGGCAATTGGATGGATGAACGATAGCTCGTCTAACAGTCGGTAGGCTGTGTCAACAGACAATCCCGGGAAGGCCGCTAGCCCTGATGCAGGCGGAGAGGCGAGCCCGGGTGGAAGGTCGAAGAGACCTACCCAGGAGGTTTGCCACTCTGCTGGCGGTGCAGGCGGGCAGGCCCAGGCGGTGGGTTAGTTGATAGTCGAAGACCGTGGTTCGGAGTCCACGCTAAACTGTAGGTCCCTAGGTAAAAGGGCCCATTGTGGCCTACTTGCCTAGTAAAATAAGTAGCTACTACTACTACTACTATCTTACAGTTAAATTTTATTTGTACTTTATTGTTATTATCTATATATATATATATATATATATGTATATATATATATATATATATATATATATATATATATATATATATATATATATATATATATATATATATATATATATATCTTACAGTTGGGGGATGAGGTATGGACATCCGTTTAATTTCCGATATTCGATCAGTGAAGTTAAGCAGCACTGATCGAGTCCGGCAAATTGGATGGATGAACGATAGCTCGTCTAACAGTCGGTAGGCTGTCAACAGACAATCCCGGGAAGGCCACTAGCCTGATGCCGGCGGGAGGAGAGCCCGGGTGGAAGTGACCTACCAGGAGGTTTGCCACTCTGCTAGCGGTGCAGGCGGGCAGGCCCAGGCGGTGGGTTAGTTGACAGTCGAAGACCGTGGTTCGGAGTCCACGCTAAACTGTAGGTCCCTAGGTAAAAAGGGCCCATTGTGGCCTACTTGCCTAGTAAAATAAGTAGCTACTACTACTACTACTATCTTACAGTTAAATTTTATTGTTTGTACTTTATTGTTATTATCTATACCCTATCAATTGTCTATTTTATAATTTATTATAGGTGTATTATATTTTGACATGACCTGTCCTATTTGACAGAATTGAAATAAATAAATTATCTATCTATCTATCTATATAGATTTCAAAAAATATATAAGTTTAAAATTAAAAAAGTTATGGTGTAGTAGAGTGTTATAATCAAATTTTGTAAGAACATGTTTTATATGAGTAACATCTTCAAAAGAAATCTTATTAAGCGCTACTTGGCATTAACATTTTTTAGTTTATCTCTGTACTTCATCAAAAAGGAAATTATGTTCATTATTTATTGCATAGATAGAGAGTGGTGAGGATTTTTTGCCTTTAGATAATATACATACAATGTTATTGTCCAAATTATTACCCGCTAATTTTGTCGTCATATTAAAATGTAAGTATATCTATCCCATAGATTATGATTCAAGTTCGATCAGTTAAAGAAAATCTATAGAGCCGATATTTTTGAAGTTAAATAGCACATTTTGCGACCCCTTAATAACTTGATACCAATCCAATCAGTGTAGCGTAGAAAAAGTCATTATCGATTTGTAATTGCAGAAAGAGGAAGAGAAACATATGTGAACTAATTGGCGCTTTATTGGTTCAAGTCCGATTTGAACGGCGTAAAAACAAGTGGCCCAGCACTTTTTATCGATCAATTGGTTTTAATCCAATCTAAACTGATGGTGATTACTTCAAAGAATGTCATTAAGGAGTGTTCAGCTACCGGGAACTGAGAACTCCTTTAATTATTGCGTTGCTCCAAAGCACGCTCACCTCTGTTTCAGATTTACCGACAAGCTTAAGGCTGCAGCTTGTTACAAATATTATTTATTTGTATTCATCTTGTTTTTATACTTGATTATCTTATAATTTGAATTATTGAAGTGTCGAGATTCCTATCGGAGCAAAGAAATGACTGCCTTAGAATCCTTATCGCATTCAATACGTCTCAATGATATATGTTTGCCGTTTTGCTGCAGAATTATTTGTTTGTTTTTCCTTTAGTGAGATTACTATAATATACTTTAATTACACTGGTGCACTCAGAAGACAGGACAGACAGTCTTTAATCTAGTGATTTGCAATTACACACATGTTTGTTATATATTACAACATGCGTTATTTATTTTTTAATAAAATTAATTATCATTTTTGCTGTATTGTAAAAACTAATGGAATCTGTATATTTCTGTGCTGCATCCACTTATGTCACAATAAATTATATATCAAAATTCGCCCCTCTCTATTTGTCGTCTCAAAAAGATTGCGCTCGTTATGTGTCCTTTGCATTCCAAAATACATAACTAGCTCCTCAATCGTAAGGGAGCATTTAACAATTAAATATGGGGCACAACCGTTTCTTTTTGGTCACTTCGATAGAGATATCCAAAAATTAGCTAGTAATGTAAGTGATAGTTAATTATCTTTTGCTCTCTTGGTAACGAAGTAAGCGCTCTGAAGATGGTCATACCATCGCAATAGAAAGGTGGAAAAAATTGTTTTCTTATCATATTATCAATAAAAGAACTAGCGCTCATTGGCGTACTACAAATTAAAACTAGTGTAAACCGTTGACAAGTTAGTATATTAGTAATTAAAGCCGTGGGGGGGGGGGCTGAAGGCGGCAGTTAACTTCTAAATAGTAAAACGTTTCAAATTTAAAAAACAAACAATGTATGTAAGTACAGTGTTATTAGGAGAGGACGAAAATAGATACTCTTTAAAGAAAATATAAATAAATTATATAAAATAAAGATAGATTATTATGCTTCCAATATATTTTCTATCTGTTCTAATTGGTGTTCCCAAAAACCCCCTAAGGCACTTCTTTGGAGACACTGTGATATTCAAGACGAATATCACGTTTGCTTTCAAAACAGTTTTTCAAACAAATTAAGCTCAATTTGTTGTGCGATTTTTATCAAACTTCTTGGTTGTTAGCACACTCATTTCAACCTGTTTCATATTGGATTTAGCAAAACAATTTAAATAAACAGATTCATAAGTGTTTAGAATCTAATACGGTCGATGCCTATTAGACTAAGATACGAATGTATGCCACAGTAATGCGGTCGATATTAATGGTTTTAATATTTTTTAAATGGTAAAGATCAAGACGATAGTAATAACGACACGCATATGTGACGTTATTGGCCCCTGACACAAAATACGTATACAGAGACCAAAGACGCCGAGTAGTCATGTGTTATTTCCTTTAAAAAATAAATTTCCTACTAGTAATGATGTGGAAATATTATTACATCGAAACAGGTGTTTGATCGATCTATTTAAAATTAATGTTTATAAAAACAACCATTTGTTAGTTTATGTGGGATTAAAGACGGAATAACTCAAGCAGCACACTTAGTAGTCTCTATGTCGTATTTACCGTCAGTGGAACTAACCGCAACTAAAGACCGTTACGTAATAGGAACGATCCTTCTACCAAGCATTCACCAAAATAGTTATTACGTAGCAATTACTATTCCGGAACTTTTCCTGTTACGTGTTGTTACGTAAACGAAACGTAACCAAATAGTAGAAATTAATAAGTTTTCGAAATAGCTCTGTTAGTCATATGAGCATATATATATATATATATATATATATATATATATATATATATATATATATATATATATATATATATATATATATATATATATATATATATATATATATATATATATATATATATATATATATATATATATATATATATATATATATATATATATATATATATATATATATATATATATATATATATATATATATATATATATATATATATATATATATATATATATATATATATATATATATATATATATATATATATATATATATATATATATGAGGTAATAAACCATAATGTTTTGCATCTACACTGACTGGAAATTACTACACTACACTGGAAATTAAAACGACTTGTTTTCTGTAAAATGTTACCACGATACTTCGATAAAACAGATGCGCACTCTAGAAAATTGTTTTTTCGAAAAAAAGAAATATTTAAAAATTATGTATACGTTGTCCATTATATTTTGATCACCCTTAAAAAAAGTTAAATACAAAAATTGTAGAGCTGCATAGCAGCGTCTATATTTTTTAAAATACAACTAAAAAAGTATAAGTATAAGCATAAATTACGTGATATAAAATAAAGGTGAACTTTAAATGGAATACCCTGTATATTTTTACATTTTCTTTTACATATATTTTCTTTGAGATCAAATATATAAGGTTTAATAGATCAAGCTGTAATATTTATTGACATATCAAACATTAAGTATGTCAATATGCATATAGGAAATAATACTACAAAATGTCAAACAATAACAATGTTGTTATCATCTGTCACAGCCTACTGCGTACTAACTAATAACTGCCCTTCTATCATTGACCATAAAATACCTGTATGCATATTTGGAGCATACTTAATATTTGATGTATCAAAAAGTATTACAGGTAGACCAATCAAACTTTATACAGAATGGGGACCGTAAGCAAGGTAAATGGGAAAAAACCAAATGTGTAGAACAAGGACAGATTGCTCTCATATAATACGTATGTTAGAAAAGGACAGAGAAACTGATAGTAAATAACGAAATTTGACGCTGGCCGGTCTCCCCACTTTACATAATACGCGCATGAATAAACAAATAAACGGTGATAAGAATATCGCCAGCTTCTCTTTATGGGTTCCTGTTACCACTATTTCAAATTTCGTTATTTACTATCAGTTTCTCTGTCCTTTTCTAACATACGTATGATATGAGAGCAATCTGTCCTTGTTCTACACATTTGGTTTTCCCATTTACCTAGCTTAAAGTCCCCATACGGTATATTTGAAATAAGAGAAAAAAAGATCTAAAAGGAAATATTAAAAATATATACGGTATTCTATTCAAAAATCACCTTCATTTTTTATCACGTGACCAATGCAAGCAATTATTTTTTTAGTTGCATTTAAGAAACAATACAAATGCAACTCTACACCGTTTATACTTTACTTTTACTTTAACTCTAAAAACAAAGGAGGTAATCGAAAATGCAAAATGCAAAAAGACATTTTCAATTTTATTTTTTGTGCTGACTGAAAAAAAATATTTTCAGTATTTCATAAAGTTATTTTCAGGCTAGAAAAAAGCCAAATTGCCAGGGACCCCTTGTGCAAATTTTTTTTTTGCACTAATAAATAAATAAAAAACGAGCTGCTTGATTAAATCCTTCAGCTACAAATTCTGAGGCAGAAACAGGTCCCTCAAGCCAGGACCGCCGAAGAGGAGTTGCTGAAGTCTTGCTCAGCTTTGCTAACGTAGCCAAAGGCACACAGAAATTTCAACTAGGATACAAACAGGCTACCTTACCTCCGTATAATCAATATCGATCTTGAGAAAATTCCATTCCTACAATCAAATACCAAGGCAACAAAACTAAGATTATTTTTCGTGGTAACAATTCTTGTGGTGCCCAACTTAATAAAAGAATAATAACCCAGCTAGGGGAGAAATCAAATCACAGGTCTTCAGAAACATAAACTAAGCCTTGTCCTATTTGTGACATGGTGCCCTGAACATCCTTGTCGAAAAGAAAGAAGATTTAAAGAAATTAGGCCACGTCGCAGGCTCCAAAATATCTTGTATTTGTGACACTAGATGGGTGGTTGCAGACAATAATGTGATTCAACTAAAATCAATTAATAATATTCGAATATTAATTAATTAATGCTAATATTAAATTCAGTTTAATTCGACCAATGTCGATGTATCCAAAATCAAATGTATTTTACCCCGACAATTAACACTGATAAGGTACTATCAGTACTATTCTAGTTGATATTTTCCCAAAAGAAAGATTTTAATACTCGAATCGTATTTAAAGAAGCATTTGAAGAAATTCATTTCAAAAATTATATCCATATTGTCACTACTTTGACATGTACAAGAATACAAATCGATTTTTTGAAGTTGGAATATTATTTCAATATAAATTAAATAAACCTAATTAACAACAGCGCCCTCAGTCGCCAATGCATCAATTATATGATCACTCCACAGATTTAATACGAATTTAAATCTGTGCTCCAGCTGATAGTAACTATTAGGGCTTTTCTATTGAATTAGACATTTGGATAGGTTTTCGACTGTATTTTCTGGATGTAATAAAGCTCCGATAGTCTTAGCTTAAACACCCGTAATTATATTGATCTATTTTTAAATTTTACTTTTTCACTTAAAATCACTTTAGTTGTGTTAAAAAAAACAAAAATCTGGGAATAGTACTAAAATTGACGAGTAAAATGCCACTATAAAACCATATAATTGAGCTTTAATTGCAAGTGAATATATTAACCATGTTAAGCTCCAATGAGCTTTCAAAATGCGTCTATTCAGAGTTGAAACAGTGGGAAAAATGGTCGCTTTTCCCATGAAGAAAAGCGCTGATGAATGGCACTGGCAAATACCAGATTTAGCTTTTTTGTAGTGATTAGTATTGCGCATTGTGTATTCCAAAATTAATGCCAATGGATTAACGATGCGGTTGGAAAACAACGAACTGCCGCAGAATGTCTCGCTCCTCTTCGCTTATCTTTCACTGCAGCACAGCTACAACATCTCTATATTTCCAACTTGTACAGACTAAACCCTTAAACAACATTCATATAATACGTCTTCTAAACGAAATTTATTTTGGCTGGATATTTTTTTTATATTTTACAAATTATCACAAATTATTTCAAACTAAATGTATAACATTTAGTTTTTTTAAAAACATGCATTTTACTTTATTGGAATTTAATATCCAGGATATATATATATATATATATATATATATATATATATATATATATATATATATATATATATATATATATATATATATATATATATATATATATATATATATATATATATTAAAAAATATATACCGTGTATCCCAAATTCGACGCTCACCAGTGGGATCTCGGAAACGGTAAGAGCTACAAGGTCAGTTAAATGGGACAAGTTTTAAAAAATTTTAGGCTGATTCCAAATCCGTTAGGAAATCAAGGCTAAATGAAACCGTTTATGAGATTTTCCGAAAAAAACGAAAATTTTGTGATTTCTCTTTTTGGCTGTAGCCAAGTAATCCTTGGTTAGACAGGTTTTAGACTTTTACATTTTTAGGACATTTTTTGTAGACTAAAATTTTAGCCTAGAAACAAATGCTCGATATTCTATTGTTTTCGAGATATCCAAGGTAACTTTTGTTTTTTTTATTGGATTTTTCGTTTTTCAGATTGCGCTTAAAAAGAGATTTCAGATGAAGTATCACATGCCAAGGAAAATTTGTGTGTCAAGGGACTAATTTAAGAAAAGTTATCCATTGCTTAACAACAACAAAAAATAGTAGGCCATGAAAAAATCAAAAAGTTTTTATAAAGCCCCAGAGACAAGGAAGTTGCTTATTAAGACGGCGACTAATTTATTATCTATGTACTTAAAATCTACTGTAAATTGCTTTGTTATATGTACAATTTTCTAAAAATAAACTTTTAGACGATCATTAAGGTTTTATTTGTCATAAAATTGTCAATAAGGTGTTCAACATTTAAACAAAAAAATCCTCTTCATCAAGGGCATTCTTGCATGCAAAGTATTTAGTAATTAGTAAAATTTGAAAAATGCTTTTCTAAAATCGACCAAATTCACACCTAACTTTCAGTAAAATTTATTAGGCTGTGGTTTATAACAAATAATAAGCATTACTGTTAGTTGACAGTTGTTCACTAAATAGTAGTGGCATTATTGTAAATTGTTCAACAATACTTATTACTGTCCAAGAGTGTGATTAATGCAAATTCTCAAATGAAGAAAAATTTTATGTGTTAGAATATTATTTAAAAGTAAATAAAAATTCGCAAAACACATTGGCTTCCTATCTAGAAACTTTTTCGGAGAGAATTTAACCCCATAGAACAGTTTTTGGAAGAATTGGAAGCAATTTGTTAAATTACGGGGTTTTGGTAATAAAAGAGACCGGTTTGATATTGATAATGTTGACCGCACAAATAATATTCTCGAAGTTGTTAACAATAATCCCCGCTACGATTGTCCAAGCTTTAAACAATAATGATTTTGGTAGAAGACTTGAATGTTGTCGTTGGTTTAATCAGAAATGGGGAGAACAATCTGATATTCAATCAAGAGTTATATAGATAAATAAAAGTCGTTTTACAAATTGTGGAGGCTTTACCACGCACAATTATCACCACCGGGCCACAAAAAATCCGCACGTAACTACGCAAAGAAGATTCCAAACTAGGTTTGAATGCAATGTTTGGTGCGGCATGATAGGTATTACCTTTTCTCTTCCTATTCCACTCCTATGATCTACCTATAACCCTTTCCGTAATGGTTATTTTTAGATCGCCATTTAATTGGTTCATTAATTTTTTCACAACTGTTTAACGGGAGCAGCTTATTGTGAACTTCTAGAAAATTAAGTTTTACCCGAGATAAGACAGCTTTTTACAGAACAATAAATAAACGAGTTGTGGTTCCAACAAGATGGCTGTCCAGCACATAATACTAATAATGTTAGACGGATATTGCAGGAAAATTTTGTAAACCGCATAATTTTAAATAGAGGACCAGTATTGTGGCCTCCCTGCTCGCCTGATATAACCTCTCCTGATTTTTATTTGTGGGGTACAGTAAAAAACAAAATATGATTTTTACAGCCCAGAAACTATCGATATTTTGGAAGACAGAGTTAGGGAAGTTTTCGGCACAATCAATCCCAATACTCACAGAAGAGTAATCAGCACAGTAGATGATAAAAATGTATTCAGCTAAATGGATGTCATATTGAATAGTTTTATTAAATCTTCTTACTTCTTTACTATCATTTCTTCTAATATGTTAATTTGCTGTTATTAAAAAATTTTAGCCATTTTGATTATGTTCAGTATTTTAACAGAAAATTAAAATTATTTAAACATGTCAAACTGGTAATCTTAATATTACTGTTATTTTTTATAATGGTTGGTATTCCATGAAAACAAAATAACTTTTTGATTTTACATGGCCTACTATTATCTTTTGTTAAGCAATGGATAACTTTTCTTAAATAATCAGTCCCTTGAAAAACAATTTTTCCTCGGTACATCATTTGAAAGCTCTTTTTAATCCCAATCTGAAAAACGAGGAATCCAATAAGGCTACCATAAGAAAAGCTAAAGTTGCCTCGGATATCTCGAAAACAAAATAATATCGAACATTCGTTTCCACACCAAAATATTAATTAATAAAAGTCTAAAACCTGTCTGACCAAGAATTACTTGGCTGCAGCCAAAAAGCGAAGTCACAAAATTTTCGTTTTATTGGAAAATCCCAAAAACGGTTTCAGTTAGCCGTGATTTCTTAACGGATTTGGAATTTGCATAAAATCTTATCCCATTTAACCAACCTTGTGCCCTTATGGTTTCCAAGATCGCAATGGTGAGCATCGAATTTGGGACACACTATATACAGTGTGTCCCACGATTGATGTAAAGGAGGTGAAAGTAACTAAAAATCTTTGAATATCAATTCGGTATGTTTGAAATAAATCCTTCTTTTAGATTGAATCTAATTTTAAGTATATTTTCGATTTTTCAACATATCAAATTGAACTTGAAAAATTTTTTAGTTATTTTCACCTCTTGTAACATCAATACTGGGACACACTGTATATAGAGGCCATTTTTCTTTTGTCTCTTTTCTGAAGTAAAATAATTACGTCGTATTCAGATGTGAATTTGTAAGTTTGTGGCAAAATGCCCATGATGTTTGATTCATCGTCCAGTCTACGTCCATATCAAGTCGTAGTTATATAGTGTATACGGTAACGAAAAATACGTATAAATAAACATGTAAACACAAAAAACTTTATATGCTTAGTAATAATACATGCGTAATCATAGTAAAATAAAGTGAATAAAGATTGTAATCTTAAGTTTTTTTTTGATTTTTCGTTTTTTTCGTTCTTACTTTAAAAAAAAACTGCTTGAAACAAAAAACTCTTTTAAATAAAACCATGTGTTTTGTTTTATTTACAAAAAAAAAAAACATGAAATTTGCCAACTCTGCTAATATCTAACTAATTATACTTATGTTTTTGATTTCGATGGGTGTATGGAAGAAAAAGTACTTTAGAATGTTTGAAATATTCATTATTATTCTTAGACACAGGAAATTCTCCATGAATTCCGTACCTGCTTCCCATTCAGTCTGTCTTCCCCATAGAATAGGAGAGTAACTGTGCGTACGCAGCGAGATCCAGACCATATTCTCTATTCCCCATTCAGATTCAGTTTATCGACAAACGTTGCAGTGCGTAGATGATTGATACGAAGATAAAAATAAATAGTAACAAATATGTTGACAATAACACGAAGGACATGAAAAATCAGTACATGTGGTTTTATGTTGACGAAGCCATGGATTTTAAGGAACCTATGTATTATCAGTAATGCTATTATGTGTATTTTAAGTGCTATTCAGAGTACACTTCCACAGTTAATATGTAGTAAATAAGTGTTGCAAACCAATCGAAAAGTTAAGGAAATAGTGATAAATGCTTTGCGTAATATTGGTGTCATAAGTGAAAATGCTTTACTGCTTGTATCAGACGTAGCGGCATATACATTGTGTCCCATAATAGATGTAACAAGAGGTATAATGGACAAAACATTTTAGAATTTAGGAATGGCACTTTGGGAATATGTAAAACTGTGATATATCAGAAATAAGTTGAATCGGTGTTATACAGGGTGTTTTAAGTGAAATTATAAAGATCGACACTAATAAATGACCTTTACTTTTCAATATATGAAAAAATTCCATGATATATCTCTTAATTTTACATCAAGCAGGACTGAATCGCCAAGTGCCATTCTAAAATTCGACAATTGGTTGTCCATTACACTTCTTGTTACATCTGACACAGTGTATGTGTAAGTTTTCTTGTACAATTAAAATAACCACAACCATAACCATAAGGATAAGCATAATTTGTTTCTTCTGTCTACAACAAATCCACTAACAAAATGTGTATTTGTCAAAAATCCCGCGAAAAAAATAATCACCTCAGATTAGCCAACTATCAAACAGCATACACTGCTTTACATTCATTGATTTTAATGTTATTTGATAAGCAGTCTTTTTTCAACAGCACAACAATCAGACCTAATCTCGAAAATTAAATTATTGGAAATACACCATAGAACACGAGGAAATACTTGCAATATTGATATGACAGCAAAATGTAATTTTAAACATAAAGATAAAATAATTTTATTTTTGCGTTTACAGTTATGTGCCTTATTAATGTTAATTTTATTTGAATTAATTATAGACGAACGTTACTTTCATAAGCTTCATCTTTGTGATTGTGGTTAATTTTACATTTACGTCACTTGTGCAAGGGGACTAAAGCTTTACAGTCTACGTATTCCAAATAATATGATTCAGATAACTTGTCTGGCCCATGCCTTTCAATCTATATTAATGCCTTGAACACAGTACAGGAGGTTTGATGAAATTTTGAGACACTCGAGGTAGTATGTATTTTAATTGTTCGGTACAAATGTTTGTTGTTGTCTCTTAATCCATGTGCCGGTCCTGCATGCACGAGAATTGTCTAGTGTCTAATTATTATCAGTATAGTTAGAAGCAATTGGATTAAGAAACAAACAGAATTTTAAAAAATGAGCCTTATAGATTGCGTCCAAGGAACTCTTTTGTTTTTATTTCAATTTGTTTTTATAGCCATTGTTATAGTTAAATTTAAAAATTGAAAGTGGAAAGTGAAAATTTTCAAAAATTTAATGAATGTAAGTTAACAATTCTACATTTATAACTATAAGTTAACCATTCTCATATGCTCATATCCCAACCCAAAATTTCCAGGTTAGGATGCCAGTGTTTACACAAGCACTGTCCTTGGTAGCGGAAAAAGACCGACGTTAAAGTAGTTAAAAAAGAGTATTATACAAGGTGCGTCCGACTTCGATATGTCGAGTTCTATGATACCTAGAACATTGATTTAAAAACATAAATAAACTAGACAAGAAAAATCTACAACCGGAAATTATTTTTGAATATACGAGGTGAGCCAAGACGATTCTACAAGGTCAACTAACATTTTTTTAAATGCAACGTCATGCATATCAGAACATTTTTTGGAACGTCTTTGTGGTTTCCTTCCACTCCTGTATTATTATTGATTCTCTCCTAACCACTTGGATGTAATGATTTTTTTTGTTGAAATTATGCCATTTACATATTAAAAAAATCACTACAGTCGTAATTATCGATTTTAAGACAAAAGACGTTAAAACCAGTTATGAGACATCCGTGTGATGAAACTCAGCCATTTTCACTTCCTAAAAGTATACAGAGTGGCCAAAAACAATTTTTAAATATACAACTATTTCAACTGAATTTTCAAATTTTTTTCAAATGGAACACCATATTTTTGGACGATGTGATGTAGAATTGAAAAACGAATATTTTTTTGTACATACATCCCTATGGCTATTGGTAACCATTTTCGATTTATTGAACAATAACTGCAAAATTCAATAATAAAAATTAAAAATATATATATTTTTTTGTAATTCAAGAGAAGATATTATAAAAAGTGCTCCACATGTTGCCTAATTTGATTACACACATTTCTATGCGTCTTTGGAATGAGGTTTCTACTGTTCATAACATTGTCAGAGTGATACTTCTAAAAGCATTTATTATTCTTTCCTTCAAATTTTGGATTGTTGTTGGTGTGATATTTTTATGGGCATCATTAACACGCTTATTATAATTACTCCTCTTAAACTATTTGGAAAAAACCCTCATTTTTAGTTTTTATTGCTGAATTTTGCAGTTATTGTTGAATGAATTGAAAATGGCCACAAATAGCCATAGGAATGGACATACAAAAAATTTTCGTTTTTCAATCCTACTTCACATCGTCTAAAAATATACAGTGAAAAAGTTTAAAAAATTCCCTTTAAGAAGTTGTAAATTTAAAAATCCTTTTTGGCTACTCTGTAAAAAAAATCATTACATCCAAGTGGTTGGGAGAAAGTCAATAATAATACAGGAGTGAAAGGCCACAAAGAGGTTTCAATAAATGTTCTGATATACATGGCATTTCATTTAATGTTAATTGACCATGTAGAATCGTTTTGGCTCACCCTGTATATTTGAAAACAATTTTAGACCATTTTTGACTTTTTTATCCAGTACACTTATGTTTTTAAATCAAGTTTCTAGCTAGCATAGAGCTCAGTTATCGAAGTCGGACGCATTATTGCCCCACCCTGTATATTGCTGATTTCTGAAAAAGGTGGACTATCTAAATATGAAAATCTTTATTTAATTTCGAGGACACAAGTGTGACAAAATTTTCGTCTTAATCGGAAATATGGAATTATTGTAATATGTATCGAATTACTGCTAATAGAATTTATTTTTTGAAAAATTTTAATTTTTCGAGGATGTTCAATTGTTTTTCTGTTTTCATAATCGGATTTCATGAAAAAAAAACTGTAATCTCTTTGTTTGAATTTCTTTTTACTTTCTTATACTTACCTAATATAAGGAAATATAGTAATCATGATTTTTTTTCGACCTCGAGATTTTGATTGAACCCCCCTGAATCTATTCTGACGATTTTCCTAATGATATCTGTCGTGTGTGTGTGTTTGTGAATGAAAGAAGAATGAAGGTACAGGGTCATTCATTATAAATTACCCACTCCTTATCATCGTTATTATTGCCTATAGAAAAAAAAGTCTACATATTATTAGTTAAACTAGTTACTGTAAATATGGAAAAATTAACATTATTAAAGTGAGCTATGGAAATGACAACTATTATGTTTGATAAGTGACATTTCTTTAGTGAAATAATCAAAATGGTTTACAGTGAGGAAGAAAAATCAAAGGATCATTCTAAAAATTTAATAATATACAGGGTGTCCAATTTAAAAAAAATATATATATTTTTTTTGTATCCCCCTGAAATCTGTACGCTACTGTACTTTTAACAGCATTTTAACAAAACTCAGTCATAACCAGACAACTTTTTTTTCTATAGGCAATAATAACAATGATAAGGGGTGGGTAATTTATAATAAATAACCCTGTACAATTTCAGGAAAAAAATTATTGCATTTCTGGACGAATCTCGACGAATTATAATGAAAAAAACATAACTTTATTTAAAAAAAATCTGTCCGCATGTCTGTAGTATCGTAATAGTAGCCACAGTTTTTGAGATAAAGCTTTCACATTTGGTACACATGTTCTAACGGCCAAAGACAATGAAGAAAAATTCGGTGACAAGCAAAATTGGCCAGCTGAACAGGGGTCCACAGGACCCAAACTTTTTTTGTATTTGACTACAAGAAAATATATTCTTGATAAAACATTATAAATCATGTCTACTATATCAAGCGAATAAAATATATTTTCCAAGTACTTAAATAAAGCTGAAATATTTTACACATTTGGCCTCATAAAATTTGGTTGGGATAAATTTGGCAGTTTGACATTTGAAATATCTAATTTAGTTGCAAAAATGTCAATGTCAATAAGAAGAAACTATTAAAATATATGACATGAATTATTATTGACAGTATCGGAGGACGCTGATAATTATTAATGATTAAAAAATTGTAATGAAACATTTCATGCTACGTTATTAAAATTTAGGTGAAGATTTAAATAGAATGATATTTTAAGTTCAGGATGATATATACTGGTATAACAAAGTTATGTGCTGGCCACATCAGATATTTTCATATATAAAGCCACAAAATCTAGCGAGGCAACTAAATTGATCACCCTGTATGTACTGGAGAATACAAAGTTGGCATACTAGAAATCATTTATATGTCTTAATACCATCATTAAATTCATTTTTGTCATATGTTCTTATCCAAAATTTCTTACAGCAGTAATTGAGATATAAACTCAAAAACATACGGTATAGTTTCCAAATGGGTATATTTAACGACCTTTAATGTAACAAAACAAATCTGCCTCGATTTTGCAATAAGTATGATTTCCTCGAATTGAACCACAGTATTCTTTCGAATGATTAAATCATTACTTGTTATTAATAAGTGCTCAAATGCGTTTTATTATCTTGTCAGCGGATCGCGTTGTGTTATTTGACAAATTTTATCTTTTTCAGTATCGTTAAAAACGCAACCCAATGAAGTGTGATGAAAAGGCTTACTACACTAAATGTTTGTTTTCAATCAATTTTTGCTCTTATCGCGAGCTGAAATGTGCTCTGAAAATTTTAATTCTTTTATTAAATATTCCATTAAAGAGGGTGAATATTTTTTTTCTAATCTTCGGCATTTGTTTTAAATCTATTTTAGAATACGTAATTCCTAATTAAAATAATATGAGGGGTGAATAAAATGATGAAAGAAGTTCTGAAAAGTTATTTAATATGAGGAATATTAGAGGAAAAGTTCCAAAATATATCTCTCTCGTTCTCTTTCTATCCTCCCTTTTAAACATAAGAAATATAGAATATTTTCTCGTTATCTGGTCATTGATGATTGATTATTTTCCAGAAATGTAATTTTTTTTTAACACGAAACCGAAATAAGATTGCCATTTAACATAAATGCATTATAAGCAAATTGATCCCAAAATTAATACCTACGAAATGAAATGAAAATGACAACATACAAAAATGTATTGAATTTATTGTTAGAGTATTCGACGAAGTTCAACTAGTTGCGATGCCGTCAGCGTGATATTGCCTCCTCTATCACTACTCATACTATTTTTACGTTTTGTAATTTCTAAGCTTTCAAATTATCTAGCTGTCTATTATTTGTTATATTTTTAATTAATCTTAAATTGCTAATATCTATCGTATGGCTCTTTATAACTAAAGCCCCACCTTTCATTTATTCCAATATTGTCTTTTGGATTACCTAAAAGCTTAATGAATTTATTTCCTGACATATAGATTGTAAACCTCTAACTGTTATTGGTTATCAACAATAGGCGGCATGCAACACCTTATGCGACTGTAAAGCTACAAATGTTGCATTTAAATAGTTTAATAGACGGCTATGAATTTAGGATCATATTTTCGTGTTCCACGTTTAAATGTAAATATAATCTTTTTAGTGGGGATTTGACTAACCTCAAACACGAAAGGCGGAGAGTGCCAATTTTTTTAGTGGATATTGCATTACCACAAACTTATAAGGCGGAGCATACCGTCCTCTGTTGAGACAATGTAAGAATTATAGGTTTACAATCTAAATATATGACTATGAGCCACTCTCTTACCAACGTATTTAAAAATGGCCATATCTAGCGTCTCGACAAACGGTTACCTATTACGATACCGTTAGAAGGGTGACGTCATACAATCTCGCAATCATATAGACGGGCGTACAGTTTACCATCAAGAATTAACGTGAATTTCCTGTTTGCAAGCAGCATGTTCCTTCTTTGACATAAAAAATAGACATGAAAATGCGCTGGCAGCGATTACGTAATTTTTTTTATGTCAAAGAATGAACATGCTGCTTATGAACTTAGGTAGTTCTCATTGATTCTTGATGGTTATTTGAAGTTATGATAATGATGATACATAGTGGGACTACAATGGATACCCATCAATATGGTTGCATTGTCTGACGTTAAAATCCAAGATGAACGTGAATACGTAGCAGAAAAACAATATGTTTGTTTACAATAATGTTTACAAAATAGTGATGTTTTCTTGTGTGCGCATTCTTGTATGCGCATTCTTGTATGGGCATTCTTATTTGTCACTCTGATGGTGGTTATATTGTGATACACGTAAATACAGCCACATTGTTTTGCAATATCTGTTTACAAGCGATTTTATCATTTTGCGCATACTAAGAATGTAACCGATACGAAAATAACCGAATTTATTGTAAACAGTACGCCGAAGGTCGAATCTTAGAGAAACCGAGTATCGGAAAACATTAGGCTGTCGACATAAGTACACCATGAGCGAAATAAATAAATAAAAATATTTTTTTTTTAAACAGATATTCATATCGAGGGATTCATGGAAAATATGCGTATTGGCCATATCCTAAGCTTTGCAATATTGGTGTATAAAGATTGTTGTATCCGTAAAAAACTATAAAATATTTTTAAGTAATTTATTTTTTATAACAAAGGTACTCATTTATTTTTTAAGACACCATGTTGAAAAAAAAAAGAAATTCTGTACTTTTTGTGGATATATAAAAATCTTTAAATACCGATATTGCACTATTTGGTATATGGTTAATACACTCTTTTTCCACGAAATCCTCGATGGTTATAATAATTAATAAATTAGTAAATATCAATTATCTTTAAAAATTCTATTGAAACCACGGGTAAACCGATGGTTTTCAAGTTTTGAATGTTTTCACGAAAATAATTTCAGATAGCTAAGTTTTTTTAAGTAATTCTTGTCTTTACGAAAATATTCAAATGCACCAACCCAGTCGCCAATTTATTCAAATAAGCAAGATATCAATGATAAGCCTCGAATTTGGAACACCATTTACGATGTATCATAAAATATTTTTTTACATCCATGAGAAGAAAATACCGTATATCTCTCTATACTTTTAGGTTATTTTGTGATCAGTGGTTAAAAAGTTATGCAATTTTTAATATAAAGTTTGGAGGTTTTAATTTTGATATTTTATACTACGACACACTTTTAACTTTTTTTTCACTCAACAAAAATGTAAGTCAATTTACTTCTTAATTAATTCTATTTTTACTTGCTTCTCTTTAACTCACAATGTAGTTTTTTCCAGAATGTTTGTCTTCAAATCTTGCATCCTTCATTTAACACACTTCCTGACAACTAATTAATAAAATTTTGCACAGTTACTAAGGTCGGATGACAATGCAATATTCCACCGTTACTTTTGCAACTATCCCCACGTAGGGGTCGCAAGGGTGAAAATTGGAAAATCTGCAAAAGTATGATAATAATTTAATGTGTGATAATAATTTAAATAAAGTATGACTAAAAAAGTAGAAACTAAAGAGAATTAAAAAAATTTTAAAAACTTGCTTCTTTTAGTCGTACTAAAAAGTAAAAAATAATTTCTTTGCCAAAAAAAAAAGCCAAAAAAAGCAAGGTAATGCGCACTTTGTCATACAAAGTGCGCACGCCTTGTTTTCTTTTGGCTTCTTTTTTGGCAAAGACATTATTTTTACTTTTTAGTATGACTAAGAAAAGCAAGTTTTTATTTTTTTTTTTGTTTTTTTATTTCTTTAGCTGTTGTTATGACAAAGTGTTTTACATATTCGTGTTGTATGAATAACCACTCTACGTAGAAATAAAAATGTTTAATGAAAATTTGTAAAAAATTGTTCTGTTTCCTGTGATTGAAATATTAAATGTATTTCAATTGTTACAAAAATTTCTCCACGAAGCAAGTTCTTACGCAGACTTATTACTATTACAGTCACCAGTTTTACTTATTTTTATATAAAAATTATATACTTAATGTTTTTGGACATTTTTGTACACATTTTATTATTATTTTAAATTGTGTTTATACTTTATATGGATATTTTCAAATAATTAGTTACTCCAATACTTTATAGGCAATTAAAGACTTTCTCTACCGAAAGAACTGTATAAGAAGCCATTAATCACTCAGAAATCTGTTTGTGTTTCTACATAATTAACTTAAACATAAATTGTGGTGAAATCTTAGATGAGGGCGTTCATTTTAATTTTGTTAAGTAAGGGTAAAACAGTGGGGTTACATTTCGTTCCCATTTGCATTAATAATAAAACAGAAACAAATAATAATAAATTTGAATAAAAAACACATTAAATTTAGAGAATTGGCGGTTCGCTGTGCTATTAAAAATTTGAGCTATTTATGTTTTACTAACCAAAATTAAACCACAATATTACTCCTACGCTTAAAATACTGCGTTTAGTTCAACTAAACACACATAAATTTCTTTATAATTTATCGAAAATTCTGTATTATATAATTCTAGAAAAAAATGAATTAATTATTTGGCTATTACCTAAGCATCCTTTCAATGTTAATATGATAGCAATAAACTACCCACGGTTTTCTATTTAGGTCGTCATTCTTATCTGACTGCGCTAGTATAAATGTTTTAGGTAAATAATAAATTAAACACGACACTTCAAATACATTTTATAACAGAAACTATTAAAACAACTACCTCTCCTATTTATATGCAAAAAAATATTTTAGATTAAATAATACTATTCATACTAGTAATATTAGAAGCAAAAAGAATATTGAGATTAAAAAAAATGTTGCCTGCCAAAAAGAAAATTGATATTTAAGAAATGATTCCCTCCAGTTACAATACAACAACGAAAAACCCCTAGACCAGGGATGGGCAAACTTTATTGAAACTGGGTCAAATAAAAGAATGTTGATCCAAAGTTATTAGAGTTAACATAGTAATAATGTAAGTAAGTAAGAGGTCATACGAATAAATTGTACGTATTTTTGCGGGCCGGATTCATGCTCTCTGAAGACCGTATTTGACCCATAGGGCGTAGTTTGCCTATGCCTGCCCTAGACCATTGTACAAAGTTGCTTCATTCTATACAAAACTCATCAAAGCATTTACTTTTCATAAAAGTAAAGGTTAAAAGGTTTATTGACTTTCTGTAAAAACATGACAGATATGTCGGAAGTAGTATACAGTACTCGCAGTCTAAGTACGGAAGTTAATGTTTCATCTGTATCTATATTATCAATATCATGTAATTAATTTAGGTATGTTACATCGGTTGGCCGTAACTACTATTTACCTTTATTATTGGCAAGATAGAGATAAACCAAAACCTGAAGATAAGCGTTTAATTGTATTGTCAACTGAAGCAAGGTATAGAGAACACCAATTATAGCCCACCACGGCTAGCCAGCTATTCTAGGAGGCAAGGGTCGTAGGAAAGAGCTTCTAGTATTCGCTAAGTTTCAGAATTAGTTGTCAAAATTCAGTGTAATGATAACAAAGTATAGTTCAATTAGGTGGAACAATTTCAGAAGGTTGTGGGCGCCATGAGTTAAGAGAAACTCAAGAAAAACAAGATAAAATAGACTAAATATAGTTTAAAGAAACTAAAAAACACGCTTTTAAAGCACATCAAACTAAAAAGTGAAAAATAATTATTAATATAAACTGAAAACAATAATGAACGAAAAATACTAGTATTATTGTAAAAAAGCGTGGGTTGCTCGATATACGAAAAATATAGCACAAAGCGCCCCACGATTTTTTCACAATAATACTAGTATTTTTCGTTCATTATTGTTTTCAGTTTATATTAATAATTATTTTTCACTTTTTAATTTGATGTGCTTTAAAAGCGTGTTTTTTAGTTTTTTTGAACTATATTTATTTTTCACTTTTTTAGTTTGATGTGCTATGAAAGCGTGTTTTTTGTTTTTTTAAACTATATATTGCTTATTGATGCTGATATTATAACATATTACGATCCAACAGATACTTCTGAAAAAAAAATATATGTAGGTAGGTTGATCCCATATGAGTAATTATTCATGATAAATCAAATAGAAAAATTCTCATAAAATTCCTTTATTAATGTGACCGGTTTCGTGAACAAGTAATTACTTCACATCATCAGACACTATTTGATTTATCATGAAAAAAAAAATATATTTTTTTTCAGCCATAGACGAGATTTGAACTCACGCCGAGGAGTCCGTCGTTTCGCGTCGACTAAGACTTGTGCCTTAGCCCGCTCGGCCATCGAACGAACTGAGAATCACGGAATGTACTAACAGTAATAAGCCACTTGCTCTCACGCAGAGGATACGTGAGGAAAGGAAATTATTTAATTCTGGCGATCCTGATCAGGATAATGATATAAACTTATCAAATTATTGTATTGTTACCGGTTCTTCGTAAGTGTACAAAGTTTCAATAAAATCTGTCCGTTTAAAGTGGGTTAAAATCGAGTCCAAAGAGTCGGTTACAAACAAACAAACATACAAGTGAAGCTAATAAAAAGCATGTTAGAATAGTTTATTTAATCCTACGCATCGGCAAAATACAAAATATCACAAAATATACTACTAGTAAAAAAGGTACACTTAATAGCAATAAACTACTTTAAGTCAAGATACGCAAAAAAGGTAAAGTGTAATTAAAAATATTTTAATTACGTAACTGGAGCACCTAATACGACTCGAGTGCTGACATTAAAATTATATTACAACAATCAGTTAAAATATCACAAAAATTATACTACTATTAATACTACTACTACTATATTACAAGCGATACACATAAGCTAGAGATTTTAAGCAAAAGGCATCTAAAATCAAACAAGCGTAGGCAATAAGTCTACAATAAGCACCAACCCCTAATTGTAAGCAAAAGGCAACTACAATGGCTGTATTTGAGATTTTAGGCAAAAGGCAGCTAAAATCTAGTAAGAAAGTTTAGGCAAAAAATCTACAATAAGCACAAGCACCCAATTCTAAGCAAAAGGCAATTAGAATGGTGCGCCACAAACATAAGCTTCGACACTCCAACTGACCCTGAACATTTGGTTGAAGGCCATGAAAAATTAACTAAGTTAAAAGTCAAAATAAGTCAGTTTAAAGGTGACGAAGCACACGACAACATATCTAAAATTACTCTTGGTGAGATTACACAGATAAGCATAAGCCATAAGAAAATACGTAACAAAGACAAACTAAGGTTAGCTACAGGTGCAATTTTATAAGCAATATAAATATCCTGCCGGGCAGCAAATGACAAAAATTAAAGTATTTATCTCTGGCAACAATAGTGCTTGATAGTTACGTCACAGAACTCCTCGAGTGAGTGAATAATTTGACATCAGACAGTCAATACCACATCGTGGTTAAAAATACTAGGTTCCACATATCTAAAATTCGGTAATACATCCAATAAATCAGTAGTTCACCATTAATCGATCAACATCGCCGATATGTAACCAGTAATTTAAATAATGAATTATCAATCCACGACCTCGTGGTGTTCTTTAGGCTTCAGCTACCATATTTTACCATTAGACCATCGGTGAATTATAAAGACGAAATGTAGACATAATGATACATTTAAATTGAAAAAAAAGTCGATAAAAATGATTATCGAAAATAGGTTTAGATAAATCGACCACTTCAAAACAACATGCGACTGCCCGCTACCACGGTTTCGCCAAGATATAACTCGTTGCTCATCCGGTATACGTACTTCCCGTCAGCCGTTGAATCATGCGTAAAAGGTAGGAACTAATATAATGATGGTTATATTACATTGATATTCTAATGGACCGATATTATTTAGATTAAAGATGTAGGTAAATTAAATTTAAGACTTTACTAATCAAAATTTATGTATTTCTACTACTTCGAGGATAAAGCTAAATGTGTATTAATTTTTGCTGAAACAAAATCTGTAAAAACATCACAAAGAAATATGTTTATTCTTTGTGTTGTTTTTACAGATTTTGTATCAGGAAAAATTAATACACATTTAACATAACGATCCATTCTCTAAGAATTCAGTAAAAAAATGGCATAGTCGGTTTTGGAATACGGGATCAATAGAAAGGAAGATAAAATTAGTAAGTAATGAAAATTAATTAAACAATGTTATAGAAATTCAAAGAGTGACACAACAAGAGTCTAGCCTATCAACCAGAAAATTGCTGATGCGGCGATGTTACCAAAATCGACAGTACACAAAATAATGAAAAAGAAACTAAAATTAAAGGCTTACAAAATTCAACTTTTGCAGAAGTAAAAGATACAGATTTCCCAACAAAAAACAATTTTTGTCAAAGAATCAAGAGGTTAATTAAACAATTGAAATTCTATGGATTGTCTTATTCTGATGAGGCCACTTTTTATTTAAATGGGGACGTCAACAAACATAATGTAGAATATGGTCATCTGAGAATCCTCGCAGACTTCAAGAGTATGTAAAAGCTGGGTCGAAATTTGGGCATTTTTGTGTAAACGAATAACGAGCCGAGCACGCACAAATAAACATGAACAAATAATACGAAAAAAAAACTCATTACATTCAGCACGTTTGGCATATTCATTATGTTCCCATATATTCCCACATTTTCATAGTTTTATTTCTTAAGTAGACTCGTTGGCGACAGGCGCTTTTTTTAATTCTATGCAAATTATTATTATTAAAAAATAATAAAAGATTCAAAAAAATTGTGGATACAATATTGACTTTTTTCATTCTTTGCAAAGTATATAAAAATAAGAAAAAAATCAAGAAAAGTATATGGATACGAAGATTGTATGGTGGCATGGGCAGGGTTCCATAACACTGGGTACTGTTCATAAATATCGATTGACTGTACAGACTTTTTTCTATCCCACTCCATTTTTATCAAAATTCAAAACAAAATTAATAAAAGTAATAACATCAGCACGTGGTCTTCAGCGCGAATGCTAGAACACCACAGACTCTCTATATTCCCGTCCAGACAATAGTTTCTTTTGAACAAAATTCTGTTCGTTCAGAAAAAAATACACAAATCTGGACCCAGTATAAAATAGATTCTCCAAAAATAATGGTTGGATGTGGAGTCTCTAACCAAAACATTTATCGACCATTCTTTTTTGGGAACCCAACTGTTAATTCTGTTTCGTATGCTGACATATTGCCATTTTTTTATCCACAATTGCAACAGGAAAATGTAATGGAATCAGTATACCTTCAGCAAGATGGGGCTACGCAACATTTTGCTTTCATTACTCGAGAATCCTGAAATAATACTTTTGAAAATATATAGATAGATTGGTAGAGAAGGTCCCGTACCATGGTTGCCGCGGTTCCCATACTTAACGGTGCCGAATTTTTTTTTTTAGGGATATATGAAAGAGCACTGTGTCAATCCCGTGTCTTAAACATTGGGAGAACTGAAACAAAGTATTCAAAATGTGATTGAAAACCTCCCAATAATTTTTTTTGCCTCGAAAAGAGATTAAATAAATGCATGAAATTTTGAGCACTTATTTATAGCTATTTATGTAACAAGTCCATAATGTAAGGCTTTATTGAACCAGTTATGACCAAACGAGCGTAGCGAGCAAGGCCATAAAAAGAACAAGTTTTTGCAGCCATAATGCACCTCTTTATTCTACTAGTAAAATAAAGTTACTTTATTTTACTAGTACTATAAAGAGGTACTTCATGGCCGTAAAACTATACCATAAATAGTACTTTATAACTCAGTTGTACATAAAATTACTTTACATTTTATTTATTGTTTTTGTTAAAATAATTCAGTTAATTAATTCATTTTAACTATTTTTTTTAAAATAAAAGTTTTGACTCGATGAAAGTACTTTTCAATCATTTCCATAGCCGACTTACGTTTTTTAGATATATCTTTTATTTTATGAAATGCAGTAGTTGACTCATAGGCCTCTAACTTTAGCATTTTTAAAGGAAATGGTAACATGTGTAGGACATCCCATTTGAAATAACAAAGTTGTGCAATACCTGAAAATAGGCATATCTATTTCCGATATAATCGAAAATTGATAGAAAAGGGTAAATAATTTAAAGAACAACTTGAAAGAAGAAGAAAATTACTAGTGAAAATCGTATCTCACACGGAAAAAAATGTGTTGTCATAAATACTACAATTGTATGGACTTTTACTACAAATTACGATACAAAAACATGGACAACAAATTGTAGTAAATTTCATGAAGAACTTATAGTAAAATTAAACTACTAATTATTAGGTTATTTGCAACATAAACTTGCAAAAATTTGCAAAAGAATGAGTGACTTGCTCAATTTAGATATTCAGATTTGTACTACAATGTGTGGTTATAGTTATAAATTCTTCTAGAAGATGATACCAAAATTTGTAATAATATTTACCATTTTATGTTTGGAGCATATTCAGGTTTTTGTTGACTATTCTACTACAATATTGTAAGATATATCGTGAACTTTTGTAGCAATATTTTCTACATAAATCAGTGAAAAATTAAGTTATTATTATAATCATTACGCACAATAGTAGTATATGTAGTATGTCATAAATGGCAAGCTAGGAGTTCTTTGATTACAATGAAGTCATGGGAAGATTTAGTACCAGAAAATTTTCATTAAATTTTTTAAAACATTCACTGTTGCAGTTTAAAATATAGCTGTAGTGGTTATAAACAAATCAAACAACATAACTATAAAATTGTGTATTACACGCAAAATAATGCCTCATTTTTCGTTCATTTTTGATTCGGTTTGTTCCTTGATCTAACGTTGAAATCTTTTTAACTTTATGGCAGTTGTATCTGGATTTCAATAAAATTCAATGCTGAATTTTTATTATTTTTGATAAATCAAAAGGGAAAGATTTATTTTATTATTATTTATTATTTTAATTATCATTATTTCATGTAGATCAATTATAGATCAGTTTTTATTTTGATATTTTCAAAAAAAAAAAACTGCACCTTTGTGTTCGTATGTTACTAATGCCGTTTTGTTAATTTATTTTTTCTGTAAATTATTACGATTATGTAAATATTTTTGAAATACGTTATTTCTCAATTTTTTCAGGGTTCAAATAACATATTACATTTTTGTAAGACAATGTTAATTTTATATCATAATTTAACCAGTGAACTAGGCAATAATTTTAGGTAATAACGGTGCCATAAATGATACTGATATATGCTTAGTATTGGATTGCAGCTGAATTTAACGCTTGTAGAGAACACATAGCTGAACTACCATAAATTGTATAGGAATGTTGAGGAATAAACTGCAACGGTAGCCTTTGAAAGCTTAACAAGGAAAATTGAATTAGTTTCGTAGATTTACCGCTTTCGAACGGCTACTGTGTAGTCCAAGCATGACCAGCTGTATGCAACAGCTCAATATTTAATACTTTGTGAACATAACTTCATACAAGTGTGTATTTCATTGTCCCTTCCAAGTTAAGTGCTTAGTTGGATAAATTTTGACTTAGGTGTACTTTAAATGGACGGATCTATTATCATAAGTTGCAAAATTACTTCAAAGGGCTATTCTGTCAACTATTAAGTATGGTTGAATAGTAAAATAAACTGGCCATGCTCTAATGAAGTTACATGAAATTTCCATTTGGGGTAACACCTAGTACTGATGTTATCCTTGTTTAACTGAGTTATTACTATTACTTTAATATAAGAGATGCTGCCAAGAAATTAAGTATTTACAAATAATTAATATATTTTTCAGAATAGATTGAAAGCAAATAAAATAAATTTTAGTAATTAATTTCCAAAAATCTGGTTTTTGGTTTCATCTAATAATTAAAAAATAATGACATTCTTAAAAAAAGTTGATCATGATTACAATTTCTCTATTATGAGGCGTTCTTTCTGACTTTTTTTAAAAGAAAAATCTAACTTTATTGTAGATATAATATAAAATCGACACAAAATCCTGATACTGGGTTTTGTGTAAAATCTTCGGTGGCTAACGTTTCTATACATTTTTAAATGGATAATATTTTATCCAATAAGACAAAGATAGAGATCGTGGGGTTCAAATATCAAACAAAAGGGAGACGTGCCATATACCCCAAAAATAAACACGAGGTAGGTTGGGACACCAGTGTTTCAGAATTATCAATCCTCATCAGCGCAGCGTGGCTTAAGGAGTGGGATTTGAAAAGGAGCATATTAGGAACAACTAAACAAATAGTGGAAAGTACTGCGCACAGTACACACTATTCACGTTTTCATATCCAATAGGCCAATTTTTTAATTTATTGGGCAGTCAATAGTTAGAGCTTATTGAATATTGCCCGTCTGCACCTGGCAAGGTAAGCAAAATAAAGATAAGTTTGTGGGATTCAATAATCAGACAAAAGGGAATCGTGCCATATAACATAAAAAGTAACACGATGCAGCTACGAAACATTGCACTGAGGAGGAACACTAATTCCAAAACACTGGTGTCGTAGCTGCGTGGTGTTACTTTTTCGGGTATCCAGTAAGTACACGAAAGTATAGAAAATTCCAACTTGAAAAATAACCCAGAGGTTTTTTACAAAAAGGTTTATATTTCAGAAAGAATTCATATTAGATTTCCAAGAGCTTTTGTTTATCACAGTGCTTAAAACTACGCCAAAGAGGAAAGTATTGCCATAATTTTTCATAAAATTAAAAGCAATGACTTTTACGTTGACTTTTATCGATATATTTATCTCCACTTATTTGAAAGCTCACTTTCTAATTCTTAAACTGTCTCACATGAAACACTTCTATAATGAAAGATAACTTAAATATGTTTTTTTTCGCTGGGAGCTTATTTACTTCCCATGTTTCTCGGTAGGTGTTTTCTGCACTTTACTTCCATAGTGGTTTGACTGCCTGGTTTCTAGATAAGTTTTTTGACACAAAGGGGTATTTAGCTCGTAGTCTTGGTCACCTATCTGAAAATGAATATTAAAAGTATCGGCATTTCAAGAGTAATACTCTCAGGCAGATATAATAGTGAATTCTACAGTTGGAGACGGGTAAAAATGATATTGTTATTACTAGTGAATACACTGATATTTTTGTTTAATTTTAGAGGTCCGGAAATAGCGATAAATGACGTAAGTTCCAGGGTTGACGCTAGGTGATATGTCACCCCGTAAATATGTTCATGCATGTATGACACAATATCTTATCAAGATATTGTGTCAAAATAACCACAAGTGGTTATTTTGGCGAGTTTGGTAACATCCAAATTTAATACGGACAGGCCTTAAAGTATTGGTGAATGTAACACTAGCACACAGTGTGTACTGATTTTCATAAAAAAATATTCCGTATTAATAATTCTGTGCCCAGCCAAAATAGAAATCATATTGTTCTTATGAATTTATTTCCTCTGATCATGTAACTCGATGAAATAAAAAGTGAAAAACAACTGAAATATCACAAAGTGATTTAAAGCATTAGTCCTGTCAGATCCCAAGCAACATTCTGACGAAGTAACTCGATGAAATAAGAAGTGAAAAACATCTGAAATATCACAAAGTGATTTAAAGCATTAGTCCTGTGAGATCTCAAGCAACATTCTGATGACGATCCGACGACGACGTTGCTGTTCACAACTAAAAGTCAGTGTGCGACGTATGCAGAACGTCGTACTGACCCATATTTATAGTAATCTGGAAAGTAAAATATGGCGCATTTCGATCGACTTTAGTCGTTGTGATTACCGACCAAATGTTCACCAAAGTTTACGTCGTTTGCCTTATAACGGTATTTTCGGACTTCACCCTGTAAACAATGAATAACGGACATGGGAGTTAATAAAGCGAAGTACTACACTTAGGCCTGTATATTTGGTTGTCTAAGTATGTCGAATATAAGGATAATTCCTGCGAGCACGTTCCGATCTACGTCACCTGCGCGAATTAATAAATGCCATTTAAAACAGTTTTCATTATGAATTAATATCGAACATGGATTCGATTAGAGAAAAAAGTAGATATATGAACCCGTCGCCACAGTGAGATTAAAAATTGTTTTGTTGCTCGTTTATAAATTATTATTAATTGATAGTTTTGTGAAAAGGCTATTCTTAATAGAAGGTAGCCGATGAGATGTTTTAGTTTTTATTTATTTAAATCTGATAACTATTTTTAGATCTGTCGGCCTTTCTTTCCTTTTTTTATTCTGTTATCGACTCTATATACCCATAGCTGCATTGTGGTGATCCACTGGTGACTGGTCTAGGGCAATATCAATTATTGTCAATCGAGAATATACCCTTCTGGATGGTTTGGGAATAGATCGATGAATGGTGTGCCCGCAGGACGTTAAGTTACCCCAAATTAGACAGGTCAGAGCCACCCAATTTTTATAAATATAATTACCCCAGGATAGGACGAAATTTAAATTCAATTACGTCATAAAACCGGAGGGAACGTCGCAGGAAGATTGTTGGTCTAATATTTTTGTTCTAGTACTCTTATTTTAATTATTCTTGTTCACAATTTAACCATACCGTAATCTCTACATAATAAATAAATAAGATCGAAAGTGTAAACCGCGGGTAGTACTACCGGTGGGGTCAAAATAACGGAAAATACCTACTCGAATGTTAATAGCTATTTTTTTTATTGTTTGGAGTTAACTGTTATCTAAATCATTATACAACTATATCTCAGTAAATTTTTGTTTTATTCTTTTGCTAAACTTTTTCTTAGTTTTTTGATAAAACTAAGTGGCGCCTAACCTTCAACCTTCTAGACACAATAAAGGCTCCTTACCCCGGCCTAGTGCTTCCAGGCGAAGAGCTGCCGTCGAAAACGCCAAGAAGGCGTCACAGCCTATTACCCAACTTTAGTTAAAATATGTATATAAAATGAAAAAAGTGTATTTATCGTTGAGTACGTATTATATATAAAATACTTATTGATTAAAATTTTAATAAATCTCATGGGGTAAAAATTGAAAGGAAAGAAATTTTATTGATAAATACATATGAAGTAGATTGAAATACATAGTGATCCAATAAGAATAATATTTATTTTAGGAATTAAAGTACTATTTTTGTATTTTTTATTTTTAAATAATATTTTCCTTCACAAAGAAAAAGTAATTGAAATATAGTGTAATCAATTTTACGAATAAATAAAAACTCGTTTGTTTACTTTGTGTGAAAAACAGGCAAATTTTGTGTATCTAAGTATTTGTAAGCACATAATCAACATGACAGCCTATTCTTTCTTTCTGTGGAACCAGAAAATATGGCAATATCGGGAACTATTATCTAGCTGACAATTTATTGCGACAGTTCCAAATAAAAACACGAATTCCGATTTACCGTTATGATAAGTGCAATTATTTTTACTAACAGCGACGTCAAGGTTAAAGAATTTTATCTGTACCAACTTTTAGTAGGTTCAGATGCAGAAATATGCACTAATACTAATAAAGTTCATTCCAAACAATCACGCCAATACCGACCATTCGTTGCAATTGGTGCATAAATATTTATTAAATATCTACCAATACCTGCATTATCGACATTAATTCTGAGATTATCTTAAACCGACGCACGCTCAAAAGTCTCACACCGACGTTCAGCCGACGTTGCCAGACGACGATAGTATCCATTGCGTCTAACTAACGTTGAAAGATTACCCAAAAATTACCTGAACCTACTTATTCACTTATCGACGTCAATCAACGTTGGATAATAATCTGAAAACACGTCTAACCTATTAGGTAGATTTCTAACGTCAAACCAACGTTGTAAAATGAGCTAGACGTAAATAGTAGGTTTGCGAGGTTTAAGCAATGTTGCTCTGACGTTGTATCATAACTTTTACTTGACTACTAATTGTAATAATTCCGAAGTTGAAATTAGTAAGAAAGTAGTCTATAGGCGGTGAAATATACTTGGGACTAGAATCTGTGTACGAAAAATTAGCTAAACCGTGGTATAGTTATGGAACAATTATGTATGAGAGAAAATTAAACTTGTGCATCTTGTTAGCGAGAATGGTCTTTCGGCAAAACATACCGCCAGAGAATTTAATAACAGACATCCCGATAAATCTTCAGCAGCAGTACTGTACACCGCATAAATAATGTTTTCGACGAAATAGGTAGCGTATCAATAAAGCAAACTCTTAAAAACAGAAATAATCCACGTCAGGAAATTGGAAATAATGAGCGAATGTTGGAATATTTTCGCAATTATTCTCAGCTTGAGAACGGCTAGTCTTAAATATCTCTAGAGAAAATATTAGAAGGTGCCTTGCAAAAAACAAAATTAAACCATTTAAGCTATGGACTCAGGGGGGAGTATCTGGAAAATATAATCTTTTTGAAGGAAATTTTGTTGTTGTTTACTATAAATGAGGTTATGTCGTGCTAAATTCATGGTACTGGTCAGCTGAAAATCCTGACTGGATCATAAACGCAAAAATGCAGTATTCACATGGTCCGTTTTTCTTTAAGGGTAATTTGAATGGAAATCTGTTTTTGGACTTTGGGGTACACTACATGACTTACCAGATCAGGCTCGTTTGAATTTGAGGTTTTTTTAACATTATTCTCCTGTGCATAACGCAATAGTGGTAAATGAATGGCTGAATGGGGAATTCGGTGAAAAGGTCCAAAGAGTGGCGGCTAAGTTCCCCGAACTTGAGTCACCTGACTTTTTCCTTTGGGATACTCCAAAGAAAGTAGTTTACAAGTCATGCCTGCAATCAATAGAAGAACTACGGGCTAGAATAACTGTAGCATGTGCTGATATTACCCCAGAAAAAATGAGAAAAGTAACCATAAACGTACGAAAAAGTATGATTAGTGCAATGAAAGTGCGGATTGGTGGAAGCAACAATAATTTGATTAGCGTTTATTTTCATTTCTGGCATCCCAATAATTCTGTTGAATGTTGTTATCAATAAAAATAGTTGTTTTCTGTTCATAAGTATAATGTGATTTTTATTTTGGGCACATAATTATTAATATGCAATATTTTTTTATGAAAATTAGTATAAGCATTTCAAGAAGCGCTTAATCCATTGGTGTATTCAGATTTTTTGTAAGACAATCGCTTCTTGAATTTTCATCCCCCCCTCTAAATTACGCAGTAGGAATTAGTTTTTGTAAATAAAATGGAACACTTTATTCTAAAGTAGTTTCTCGCGCTCTACAATTTAAAAAAAAGTTAGACATAATTGGACAATATAATACAGTACAAATTTCAGGTGTCCTGTTTTTAAGCGGAATATATTATTGTTAATTAGCACAATGCCAAATCTTTTTCAAATATTTTTAACATAAGCTACCTTTAGGAAAGTTTTATGTTAGTTTGTCGGTTACTGATAATAGGGGCACACAAACAAAAGACATAAGTAGTTATTTCCAACATATTTTGGCTCGCTGTATCCGAATCTGACTTCAGAATTACAATTCTTTCCTAGCTTCAAAAGATAGCTTGAAGTTTCACAAAGTTCCACTGTTTATGAAATTTTTATTGATCTACTATTGATTTTTATGTATTTTGAGCCGCTGCTGAATCCGAATATGAAATTAATTTTGCTCCATCACGTCAAAATTCATGAAACATACTGATTTTTCAACAAAAAGGTAATGGAATTGGAAAAACTACGGGCCAAATTAATCCAGCCATATTTCAACCCACTCAATTCAAATATGCAAACAAATTCATTCCATCATATCAATATTTTTTTCAAATGTAAGAAATGTGCTATAATTGTACAATTATTGAGTGTTCTTTAAGATTCCCAAATCATTCCGATGTTATCTTTCAGAAGTAAGCTCAATTTCGTATTGGATTTGCGGTGATTCAAACCTTCCAACGCTCCCAAAAAACTGCATAGACGGTCACCTGTGATTGCAGTCTACCAAATTCCACCTCCTTGAAGTGCAGTGAGTACAGGTGGAAGTTGGGCAACATGGAAACATGACAGACGGAAGTGGTATTCCAAACGTTGGGTGCCAATATGTACTCAAACGCTATCTGGACTTGTAAGGTTTGTGTAACTTACTTGCCTAAGATGAGCATTTTAGTGAGTGAATTTCACTGGTCATTAACCGTAAAATTTCTACCAAGCAGGATGGATTGGATGTAGACGGTTAGGAAAAATTGTGACGTGTGGAGCAAAACTAACCTCAAATTCGGATTCGGCATCTTAGAATACAAAATAATATCACATTCACATAACTTTTTTCAAATAGACCTGTTGGTCTATGAACGTATTATTATACCTTCATAAACAGAGGAATTTTGTGACATTTCAAGCTATTTCTTTAGGTGAGGAACAGTTTGTGACGTTATGGAGTAACTCTGACGTCATATTCGGATTGAGCGAGCCAAAATACGTCGGAAATGACTAGTGGCGTTTTTGTTAAAAAAATTGTGTGCTTGTAAATAAGTAACTTTATTGAATAGCCACAGCTAATAAAATATAAGTGAGTATTTTGATAGCAACAGAATAAAAATAATGTGTAAACATTAATACTTAAATTTCAACTTTCTTATACATAAAATCATAATATTTCTTCTTAAATATCTCTAGGTTGTCACAGTTTTTTACTTGTACTGGTAAGTTATTATACATAGCAAAAACCTTTTATGGAATTATTATTTGGATTACTACTCCGAATTTTTTTAGGAATATCTACTGGATAAGTATATTTGGAAAATCAATCTTTTTCAAGTTTGTCGATCTGTTAATATCATTGCTTTTAATATAAATTAATCAATCTATTAAAGCACGTTAAATCGAAACGGTTTTGCTCCCCAGCAATTCACTTGATAATGCAAGTGTAACTGTTTCTATACTATTCATTTCTGAACACATCATTACACTTGATAAATTAGCAGGTTGGCGAATTGTCTCTGGGGAATCAGGGAGCGCTGTTCATCAGTTGATGGACTCTTGGGAATATGTTCCACGGATCATTCACTCTTCTGATGCGGAAGAATCAGCATAATGTACGATTCCAGATAAAAAGTGCACGGTTTTGTTAGCTAGAAAGCAAACACTAAAGTCTTATGAATAGATAAAGGGGCTCCGCAAACTTTAGTACTCTGCAGTCCGTGTTATCGCGTAGGTTGAGTGGAAAAGAGCGCATGGAATGCGGGATGTTTCTTGGAGTTAGACGGGGAGACGCTGATAGTTCTTATATTGTGCACGGAATGCCTTCATTGTCCCTTCTATTTGAAGGAGGGATGCAAAGATATCTCTGCAAAAAACCTTTATTGTCTGGTGAGCAGATACAAAACCATTACCTCGCGTTTTATTATTTTTACATTTTATATTTATGTGTCAAATAATTCATCAGAAATTGTTTTCATTTCTATAAATAATTTTAAATGAAAACAAAAAATATTATAAATAAGAACAAATGTTACACGTCTAATAATTACTGATACCTAGCGTGTAATATGTATTATTCCTTGCGAAATTTATATAGAAAACTGCTATTAAAACTAATTAATATATTTCTATTTGGTAAAAAGGGTAAGTAAAATTTTAGATACTGAAGTACTTACACCAAATCTTTTATACATTTATTCACGACTATTAAATGTATCCATTATGTATGTGTTTCCTCAAGTATAATGCTATCCATTATTCACTGCAGCGAATAATGATTTTATTTTTCACTGGTTCTGAGTTTTTTTTTTTAATTATTTAATCGAGTATTTTTGTGTTGTAGATATTCCTAAATATGAACTTAGTGCACAGTATGCTGCATATTATTGTGCGTAAGTATGTCAAAATAATTATAGAAATGTCATGATTTGAGCGCAAAACATAACGCATTTTTTATAGTTTGCAATATAACAGCACATAAAAGTTGCACAAGGCACTCACTTTTCATACCCAAAATATTAATTAAATATTAAACACTTCTTGCATGCCAAAGGGTACATCAAGGTACCTTGTATGAAAGGGGTTATACATTTAGGGACAACATACATACACCTAATATCCGAGTATAATAGGTTTAATTTCTGCGTTAAAAAAAATCCCGACTTCTCGACTGGGTGAGAGGCAAGTATCCTTAGTGTTCGATCACAAACCCATATTTATCAACTTCTGTGCGTGCAGGGCCGGCACATGAGGTAAGGGACAATAACAATCTGTATGGGATATACTCCCAATCTCTCCCACACAAGGTGGTTTGAGGTACCTTCAGGGATACTGGGAGTTGTATTATCTGTGGTGTTTAATTTAAAAAAATTAAAATACATACCTCGAGAGCCTGGAACCACCTGTAGGTGTTCAAGGCATTAGTATAGATTGATATTATCAGAATTTGTTCTGTCTAGGCAGCATTCAGGTTGGAACAATTTGGTCGATACATCACTTCATATAGGAAAAAGGAGTGTTCTACGTCAACAGATATCAGCGGTGCAGATTTAATAAGATTGTTATACAAGATAGTTCATTCACGTCAAATATCGGTACACGCGTAAAATTTTAAAACCAAAATTTTTAGGTAACGCATACTGTAATTTATTTTTAACAGCATCACCATCGCGATGGTCCGATAAGCCCCTCAGTAAATTCTGAACTTTATGTATAATATTTACAGATTCCTCTACAGGCAGTGTAGTACATTCCAGTTACTCGGGAATTTAATGCCATTATAGACTGTTTTATGCTTTCAAAATAGTAAACTGCAGCTTGTAGCCATATGCACTATCGCGTTATATACTAATTGCGGTGGCAATGATAACCCAGAGAGGCACTCCTTGAATTGTTGGCGCGAACTGCCCTTTATAAATACGTCCTTTGTACTTGCAATTAAATGGTTGACTGCTGAATATTGGTGAGGTACCTCGTCGGCTATACCTTGCGAGGTATTGGCCAGACAAGTTACATGACTCATATTGGATCCGAAAAGCTTAGCAGCTTTACGCATATATCCCGCTACGTCTGATACAAGCAGTAAAACATGTTCATTTTTAACATCAATGTTACACAAGGCAATCATCCAACTATTCACGCATTGGTTTGCAACTCCCGTTTACTACATATTAACAGTGGAGGTATACTCTGAATAACACTTTAAATAGGAATACCAACATTAATGATTTGATGTCCCTTAAAATCCATGGCTTCGTCAACACAAATTAACACGTAGTGACTTTTCACATCCTCTGTGATAGTATCCATAACCGAGAAACAATTTTCTCCAGTTCAGCTGTCGACACGAACGCGAACGAAAATGTGACATAGTTGTTACTACTTATTTTTATCCACGCGCCATCTACATACTGCGACGTTTGCAGGTAAATTGAATAGTGAATAATCAGAGTCCAGATCTCACTTTGTGTGCGCTAACTGTATTTTCTTATGGGAGTTCAGATAGGCTGGTTAGGAAAGCCGGTCCGGAACTCATGGAAGTTGTCCGGTGTCTACCCATATTATTGGTTCTTTTAAATACAACAGTACAAACTTTGCATATTGCTTTTAGTTAAAAGTTATATACATGTTCGGTGAATTTATCATTTGGGTCCTATATGTGAGTTAAAGCATAGTGTCACCCCACTATTCTAAGTTTGATGGTTGGGAGGAACACGCATGCGCTTGGATGCGAATTGTTGTCTATTACTCCTCCACTCCACGCATACAGGCTGATATTTTCCGGAGAAGGTACTTGCACCCAAATTGTATATTTTCCAAACGTATATATACAGATTAATGCAAATATCGTCATAACAAAAGGGGTTGCTCTGTGCGTTTCTTAATATTTGAAAATAAATATTTGGTTATCTAAATTCGAGTGGATAGATTAAAATGCAAATATTATGGCACAATTCTATTATTTAGGCTTACATACATTTTATGGCACTAGCTATTTGACCCCAGGCACCTTATAATGGGGAAGAAAATTATTTTACTTAATATCTCCGACTTAACATACATTAAGTGAGTGTAGTTATTTATGCAATAAATGCAAAAGTGAGTATGTATTCCACACGACTTGAAACACCAAGTGCAATAATACTTTTTGCACAAGTTTGCATACACTATTTTTTCTACGACATGTAAAATGCGAAAAATTTATTCTATGATTATTTATTAATATATGTACATGGTGTACCTATCAATTTTTCCGTATCTCAGACGCGTTGTGTATTGCCTGAACCTAGTCCAAACTTATCGTATCGTTTGGAGGGATCAGATTATGGAACTGGATTTTTTTTTTTGTGTAATGGCAAACAATTAAGGGAACTGACAATAAATTAAATATTAAATTGAATAATAATGACATGACATTCGATAGTTGTATTAGGTAAATATTAAGAAAACATTGATATAAAAGAGTATATCGTTATCTTTTCCTCGGGGAGGGGAAGGCAAACTCAAATTAATTTACATGTTATTTCATTGAATAATATGACAATCGACGGTTTATAAGTAGATTTTAAGAAAACATTGATATAAAAGAGTATTTCATTATCATTTCCACAAGGAGCGGAAGCGTCAGTGTGTGAAGCTGAAAGATTTATCCTAACGCATGGGTTTATCGATTTCACGTCGGTTGAGAACAGTCGAGATAACTGCTGTGGCTTCGGAGGAGTTATTGAATTGGCGCATGCCAGGTTCATATAACTTGCTTTAAATTTTACCTTGTTGTTTACCAAGAGATTAGAATTAATGTCAAAACTATCTGATTCCTATTAAGCCGACTATAATATTTGCCACAGATGTTGCAGAAAACTTCGTGATATAAACCGAATACATTCTCAAGTTTCTCGGAAAGAAATTTGAAAACTTTTAACTATCATAAAAGAGGCAGCATTGCATTGAATTTTCAAATTATATTGCATAATCAGTTCTAATAACACGTGTTTTCTTTTTTTGCCTTGCTAGATTTAATTCAGTTTATAACTCTTCCTACATAAATCTAAATAAAACAATAATTTGTTTCTCCAAGTGTATAGTAGTTTTTACAACCACCAAAATACTGCATTAAACGAGAGTTTCGCTAACTAAGTTGGCATCATCTGGAGATTATTAAAACTTAGAGTTGATCGATATTTCAATACCGGTGACTAGTCATGATGACCCAACTGGTAACCGGGACTACTGATGCCCAATGTTCCAAAACACTAGCGACTAAAGTGCTTCCTGCATTAGTTAGGCGAATCAGTCTGTCGTCACCGGTCGATCGGCCACCATTTAACGTATTTATTCATGATGCAATGCGATACGACCGCCAATGGCAACCGTCGCATCGTTTGACCAATGTGTTTCGGTAGGCGGATCGATGAAATTCGGTCGGATTTTGGCTAAAATTAATGAAAAAATATTAGCCTTAGGATATTAAAATTCACAAATTGAGTGATTGTGACTGTATACGTTTGACGTTGGACTTGACGCTTCGTTATACAAATAAATACAAAAATACACACTTTACATTATTTTCTTTGATGACGACCGTCAGTCCTACTGCTGAAAGTTTCTAGTTGCAGTGACTTAAGTTGTCGTTAAAATTATTGATGATCTAATAGGCACTGTCATATCGGTTACTTGAAAATAGCTGCTAAGCTCATCTCTATAAAACTAAACTTATATTAGCAACGCTGTCTATTTATTATTATTAAACTCAGTTCGACGAATCGAAACAAACTAGTCACGGTGACGTCCCACGAGGCTATTTCGTCCCACAGTAACATCGTACATCTTCAATTATTTTACAATCCTTGGGTAAGCTAGCTATAGTTGCCTACATAACAATATTGTCTGTTGCCATGTGAACACTGGGTCTTTCAATTGCTGCCACAAATGAGCGACTAGTTGCCTGTCAGTAGTTTCCTTTATGTTGTTGTCCTAAGTTGTGCCCATCCTTTTAAATTAGCAGCACCGTGTTGATGAGGACGATATGTCCAAAACAAATGTGTCTACGGTTTGCATCTTTGTGCGGGTCTCACCCATGACACCTTTTGCTTCTTAACTAAAAAGTGAGATTTTCACCTTTTACACTTTACACAAAATTTAAAATTTTTGATATGAGATCATGGGGCTAGCAGAATGGAATTTGTAGGTTATTTGCCAGTAAAGTAGAGAAGTTTTTAAGATGGTTTCTAAAATTGTTTGTATCTTTTTATTTTTCGCTAAAGTCAAGTGAAGGAATAATTTTTGTTTTGATAAAATATTTAAGATGTTTTTTTTGTCCAAATAGTTTCGATTTCGATAAAAGAATTATTTCTCAGCCCATATGGTTGACTAGTACTAAGTAGCAGAAAGACAAATTTGGGCACCGATTTAGCTAAAAATACACGAAAATCTAAATAACTCATAAACTAACAAATCTCTCAACAACTTTCCGAAGAACTTTCCAGGTAATTCTTTTTTGAGCATGTAGTTCCAGGTTATAAAGGAAATTAGGTTCAATCGCAGAAACATGTGCCAGTTTTTCGTACAGATCATCCAAAGACAACCTGTATACAATGCTCAAAATCAGATTTATCACAGTATATTTAATGAAAATATGTAGATAATTTTAATATAATTTTCTATAACTCTTTTATTTTATAAAAACTTCCTGCGCGTACCTTCATATTTGTTTCTGTAAAATATTCAAGAACTTCAAAGAAATGTCCGTACAAAAGAAAAGTCCCACAATCTGTCACCAAATCATTGACTTTTAAATCGGATAACGGATAGCCCGCAGATGCTTTCCAGTTTTATAGGGGAAAGTAAAATTGATCTGACACATGCCGTAAAGTCAACTAATTGATGCCTTATATCTTACTTGAAGAATGGATATCTGAACGATATGATTCCAGACTGAAATTGTTTTTAAAGTGACACTCATTTCATATTTTAAGTAAATATGCCACAAAAACTAAATAATGAATATGTAATTTACTTTGTTTTACACCTAGTATTTCCACACTTCTTTTGTTATAAAATTTAAGCATTTGAACATTTTAAATGTTAAAACCATTGGTAAAGTAAGTTACTAATAAAGATATAATAAGAATTAAAATTCCAATGCTCTTCAAAAGAGAAGTGAGATTAATTTACATATGGTAATAAATAATAAAAGTAATACCTATATACAAGAAACCAAAGTCATAAACTGCTCACATTATTTCATTGAGGATTAAACAAAGTTACCACACACTTCTTAAAATTTGTATCATACAAGAGAAGTGATTAACCTTTAATTGTAATTGCCCACTAGTAAAAAATTTTTGCCAAATAAATGGAAATACTTTTTGAAGCTGTCGCGTATATCATTCGCAGAATGGTTTCGGGTTATTGCCTGCGTCATTGCAAAGGAGGTACACAAAACATCAACAAGAAGGATCTCAGAATCATTAGTCTCTATATGATAGTAGAGTACTTACGAGTTAATTCTAACTCCATCTACCAGTGTCACTCGCAATGCAACATATTGGAAGGTGTCTGAGAAATTTTCCAGTTTATTGTATTACGACTGATATACGAGTAGCTATGACATCATCTGCTATTGCTGACTCGTCAGAATTTCGAGAAAGCTTCCAATATTGCAAAATAAAATAGTATAATGTGGATGGAGATACATCTACTCCATTTAGTTGGCCGTCAACGTTATAGAGAAAATCCTGCAGCAAATCTCCATGAAAAATATTATCGAATTGCTGTGTTTATACTATTGTTTGATATCTTTTTAGCCATCCTGGAAGAAAGGTTCACTTCACATAAAAAAATTTCCGCAGGATTATCAGCTTTATTATCGTCTGCTATTGAGACATTGGGTAGATGGACTGGGAAATTTGATCAATTCCTTGAAATTTATCAATACATTATAGCATCAATCATTCAATTTGGAATATAATTATAAAGTACCATTACCGGTTAGCGGCTTCAAAGTGATACTTATCTATTTCCCAAACATCTTTCGGTTGTTGCAGTTACTGACGACTGTACTAGTATCAACTGTAACAACTGTGCGGTCACTTTCCACGTAAACAGAAACTTACCTTCGTGACACTATTGGACAGACAATAGTTATTAATTTTGTTTATGTATTAACATTTTAAAATGAAAAAAAAATTACTTTATCATGTTGAATATATTTCTGATTTTCGGTTGTTTGGGAATATTTCAGTAGGTGTTTACAATATAATATTATATCCCCATAAAAGCCGTCTCTGGGAACCGATACCTCTATCCGAGCTCTATTTATCACTTCTGCTATCCTTTAAAAAATCTGACATTTTTATTTCTAGAAAAACAAAAAAAGATAAATTAATTATTTGGGTATTACATAAGCATGCTTTCAAACCTTTTATGATAACAATAAACTACCTATAGTTTGCAATATTTTACACTGTTATTTTTATCTGAATGCACTAGTACACAATTTCAGGTTGACAATAAATTAACACAATATTTCAATCATCGCAAAAACTATTAAAACAACTACTTCTTCTAACTACATACGAGGAAATGTTAGATTAAATATTATTATTTATACTAGTAGTACCTATCAGAAACAAAATAACACTGGGATTAAAAAATGTTGACTCGCCAAAATGAAAATTTACATTTAAGAAATGATTCCTCCAGTTACAATACGAAAACAGAAATCCCTAGATCGCTGCATATCGTCTTTCATTCTTATCGGAACTTATCAGGGGATTCCAAAAAAAAAAACGTATTTAAAAAAATACTTTAATTATCTACATACTTCAAAATATTAGGTTTGGAAGAATGCTCATTATTCCATTAATATTAGCATAAATAGTAAAAAAAGTTTTCCCACTTGGGGATGATACGTATCAAGTGGATAGTTTTCAAAATCAAAAAAGTTCCAATGTAGAAAGTGGTCGCTTCATTCCTAAAAACCACCTCAAACGCATCCTGTTGTAGTTTTCGGCGTTTTTCTTAGAAACCGTTGGCTGCACAAAAATTCTATACTTATAGAAAACATTTCCCTATAAAATTTGCTACAATAAAGGCAACAGATTTTGAGCAATGAGTGATTGAAGAAGAAGGTTGCATAAAACATGACGCACGTTTCGTATTATCTTGATGAAACGTGAATTTACGATCGTAATAAACATGACAAAAATAATAAAGCGAAATATTTGATAAAATCTATGCTTCTGGGACTTTTTTGCATTGTTGTAACTTTCTTGCACTAAGGTGCTTTTTGAAGTTGGAGTTTATCTCCACACTAAATGTCGAGAACTATAGATATTGCTATGGATAATTATCGATAGTTTGGACTATCGAAACAATATTTCCAAAGACACTATCGACAGTATTCGATAATTGATAGCACAACACATTAAATTAGTGCTATATTACATCTGGCGATCTCAGCGATTCGTAAAAGAAAACCAAAACATTTTGAAAGAAGATTTTCCGCCAATCTAACCAGGTTGTTTCTAACCCACAAAAAAATGTTGTTTTATTAAGGGTCAGTTTTAATTGCAGTTTAACTACAATTGAGAGTTTAAACTCTAGAATGCTGACTGTTGATTGGTTCATGTTTAGTTCAAACTAAGGTCTCTAAATTAAACTTGAGGTGGTTTTATGCAAACACATCGAATATTTATCATTTACAACCAATTCGCTACAGGCACAATTTACTAACGGATTGTGAATTGTGCCGAGATAAAATTTAGGTCATTTATAATGAGTTAGAAGCTGCCATCTGTTGAGATTTTTTTAATATTACGTGTGTGCAAATTCAGGTCGATTAAATAATTACAATTATTTAACATAACTTCTAAAAACATCATATTTTCTAATACTAAAAGATCTAATCTTCCAATTTCAAATCACAAACTGACACAAATTTATGTGTCGTAGTACGCATGCGCAATTTGAAATTCGTGCCGCAATTAATTGAATTGAATATTTGCGATTTGCAAGCATCAAATTCAAACCTGAAGTGCAGTTCAAGGTCGTACCGACTTAAAATTTTATTGTAAACAAATACATTCAACCAGATATGCTTAAAACCTTAAAACCCAATTTACAATCCACCAGCAGATTGTGCCCGTACCGAATTAAAAGTAAATGTACCCTTAGAATTTAAATGGGTGATTTAAGAATGCCAATATGCATATACAATTCATTTATAACATCATTTAAGAAGCATTCAATCAATGTTAAGGTCTCTGGTTCTGCTCAGATGATGATAACTAATAAATAATTTGGTTTAGAGATTTGTACCCTAACCTCAAATGTTTGTGCATGCGCAGTACGATTTTCATTTAACATTTAATCTAAAAGGTAAAAGCTGGCCATAAATGGTAAATGTAAAATGCTAAATGATAAATGTGCTGCATAAATTGGTTCATTACAATATCAGATTTTCACTCATAAATATTAAATGTTAAATCTTAAATACAAATGTTAAACGTGCCTGCAAAAAATCACCTTGAAGAAAATACTGGTTACAAGCTGTAATTTGAGTATAAATTGATGTAGTAAAGCGCTTATCCAAAAAATGCCTATTTTTGACGTTAATTGTGACGTCAGACGCTGATTCCCTATACCCTATTGCATTATATTTAAGTAGGTTATTCCATTTTCCATCCAATAATCGCTCATCCCTACCGTCCACTAAAATCCAATCGAAAACGGCCTTAGTTAGTTTTGACTATCGAAAATTATCGATATTTATCGATAGTCGACAGTTGGAATATCGATAACTATCGATGGTGCCAACTATCGATAATTCTCAACCTCTGTTCCACACCTCCTCTACAATACACAAGAACGCTCCTTCCTCCTATTAATAAATGACACACAGATAAATGAAACACAGGTAAATTTACCGACGTGAATATTTTTAATAAATCTTTATTCA
Organism: Rhamnusium bicolor; assembly: GCA_029963845.1. NCBI lineage: Eukaryota > Metazoa > Arthropoda > Insecta > Coleoptera > Cerambycidae > Rhamnusium > Rhamnusium bicolor. The sequence continues at coordinate 122,870 of JANEYF010004845.1, read as the reverse complement.
ATCGAAAATTTCTTGTACAAGACAAGACCAGATTAAAAATGTAAAAGATTTTATTATACGTACTTAAAAATATGCAATAAGGTAAAATAGTCACTTGGGGTATTTTTGGAAGGTCCTTTTAAGGGTGTTGGAATGTTTTAAACCTTCTTGTATGATACTTATCTCTTTAAAAATTAATATCCAGAGGAATTGTGAGATAATATCCAATACCGTTGGATTATGACCACACAATCAATTTATTAGTCTAAGTTCAAAGACATCCCTCATGTCAATCGGTAATTGCTCGAAATCTATTGCATTTATCGGCGGTAATAATACTTTTTTTGTAGCAAATTATAGGAAATATTTTTTGTTAAGTATAAAACTTTTTGTGGGACGAACGGTTCCTGAGAAAAACGCCGAAAACTACGATAGGGTGCGTTTGGGGTGCTTTTTGGAGATGAAGCGACCACTTTCTACTTTCAACTTTTTTTATTTCGCAAAATATTCACTTGAAGCGTATAATCCCCAAGCGGCAAAACTTTATAATTTTTTTTCCTATTCGTCTATTTTGGTTCCAATATTAATAGCCTATACAGTGTGGAAATTAAGTAACGCATAAATTTAGTAATTCCGTTGATATTAATTTTTTGGAAAAAAATGTCGAAGGGGGTATAGCGATTTTAACTTCAGCAAATATATTCAGTCTATTTTCAGTTTCTTATGTCAATTATTTTTTAAGTTATGACGTCATCGACTTTTTTTTAAATAACAACCTATATTTTTTATTATTGATTTTGGTAGTAGTTTTTATTTCGGTTCTGACCGTATAAAATTTTCAATATGTTATATTTGAAAAAAAATCGAGAAAAACTAGTTGCCTAAGTTTGACGGAAAGTTATCGACGGCACATTCATTTTCATTTTGAAATTATACAAATAGTTGAAAAATCGAACTAATGTGATACACCGGCAACTGGATAAATTTTCCCAATTAAATGAATTTTTGTTATTTGAACTTTAAAACTGTTTTTCTCGATTTTTTTTCAAATAATAACATATTGAAAATTTTATACGGTCGGAACCGGAATAAAAGCTACTACTAAAATCAATAATAAAAAATATAGGTTATCATTAAAAAAAAAAGTCGATGACGTCATAATTTAAAAAATAAATGATATAAGAAACTGAAAATAGACTGAAAATATTTGCTGAAGTTAAAATCGCTAAACCCCTTCGAGATTTTTTTCCAAAAAATTAATATCAACGGAATTACTGAATTTATGCGTTACAAAGTTCAAATAACAAAAATTCATTAAATTGGGAAAATTTATCTAGTTGCCGGTGTATCACATTAGTTCGATTTTTTTAACTATTTGTATAATTTCAAAATAAAAACGAATGTGCCGTCGATAACTTTCCATCAAACTTAGGCAACTAGATACATTTTCCCAATTTAATGAATTTTTGTTATTTGAAATTTAAGATTGTTTTTCTCGATTTTTTTTCAAATATAACATATTGAAAATTTTATACGGTCAGAACCGGAATAAAAACTACTACCAAAATCAATAATAAAAAATATAGGTTATCATTTAAAAAAAAAGTCGATGACGTCATAATTTAAAAAATAAATGATATAAGAAACTGAAAATAGACAGAAAATATTTGCTGAAGTTAAAATCGCTATACCCCTTCGAGATTTTTTCCAAAAAAATTAATATCAACGGAATTAATGAATTTATGCATTACTTAATTTCCACACTGTATGTAATACTCGAATAGTTAATTTAATATATATTAACGTTACCGTCTTGATTCTTATTATCGTAATCTTTAATAAAACCAATAAACATTGACCGAGAATTTAAAATGGGTCTCCATCAACACAATTTTGTAGAGTGTGATATTCATAGTTTAATTAATAGGTGCGGCTTGTTAAAAAAATATATTCCCTACTATTATTTTCTACACCATAGATTTATAAAAATAAGTTTAACACTATAAAAAATTACTTGCAATATTAGTGAGGAACTTCAGACCAACTACACCATTTTATGGAGAATGCTGCAGGTGTCAGAAAATTAGCGCTACGATATTAGAACTTGGGTGTCACATAACAAATACAACCACCGGGAAATTACCGGGACTCGGTTCCGGGAGGTTCATACGTTTCTGTCATTCATTATGGGAAATAGGGCTTTGTTTTCTCTTTCACGGTAAACAATCTTCGCTTCCGAGCTTCCATAACGTTGTCAGTGACTAATAATGCCTATTTATATTTATTGCTTTAAATTTGCAATTTTGAAGCAAAAATATGTAATGTTTTCTCACTTTGGGTATTAAGCCACAGCCCTACAAAATATTTTAAAAAATATTAAATAAATCATTGCATTAAGGGGTGCGAACATTAGTCGACGGTTTTGTTCATCTCAAAATGTCGCACATAAAATAAATGAATCAGAAGTAAATAAAATATTTCAGTTCGTTAGCTGGAGTTTCAAGAAATAAATTGTATTTCGGTTTTAAAACTACAAACAACTGTCAACTTTAATGACGAAATATACAGATAGTATTAAAATGTAGAATCTAACCTGTCGTAAGATTGTCGGCGACTGGTTAAGAATAACTAAAGTGTGCGTACTGTAATAAATTTGCATGTATTATGCGGTACAGTGTTGTGAATAATTTTATGTACCACTGGTCTTAATTTCTCACTTTATATACTTGGTTTGCGTACCACTTTAAAGCCCGCCGGGCAGTAATAATATATTACACTATAAGACCGTTATACAGTGTGTCCGTAAAGTATGGAATAAATTCATTATTTCTTTAATCAAAAATATTAAGAAAAAATCCTGTGACACTTCGATTTTTAATTTCAATTGTGCACCTTATCCTTTATTTTTGGTTATGACGTCATCACTGTTTCCGTTATGACGTCATCGATATTTTTTAAATTTCCCCATTTTTGGAATTTGAAGCAACAGCTGATTCCAAAAATGTACACAATTGGGGTCTAAAATTGATAAGTTGAAAGATACGACTATTTTGAATATAAGAGTTTAGTAAATTTTCATGTTTTGTTTGAACAAATAATAGTCGCTAGAACTAACGGTTAGTTAGTAATAAAAACAATTTATAGTAAATGTTCGAACTGTACTTCTTAGTGTAGCTGACAGTACTCTAAACGATGAATAAATTGTCACTGAACCTTGTTTATAGTTTCCTAAGAAATTTTGTTTATTTCTGTTCTAATTAATTCAACAATGTTTTCCAGTTGGGTTTTATAAACTAAATTTTTTTGATGGCCCCACAGAAAATAATCGAACGGATTGAGGCCCGGTGAACTTTGTGGCCATTCGACGTCTACCAATCCACCTGTTCAAAAATATTTGGTCAATATACCTTCGAACGTCTGCTTCATAATGCAGAGGCGTACCATCCTGTTGATATTACAGACTCTTGTCAATATTTCCAGGATTAATTCTACTGGGGAATAAATTTAATAACATTGGGATGAGATAGCCCATTAAAAATTTGAGATATGCCCGTCCGTTTACAGTTCCGTCAAAAAAATATGGTCCAATGATTCTACATTCTGACAATTTTGACGATTCACATCACCATTTAATTTGAAAGTACATTCATTGGAGAAAATAATATTTTTTGTCGGAAGAGGATCACCATTGCACATATTCATCATTGTGTAATGAATCATACATATGATTATTACTATAGATTCGGAATTTCCGTTAGTCTTGTGCAACCACACACTTCCTGCTGCCACACAGTGTGGTATTGTTATCAATTACATGGTCAAAATTATTTTGCTGAATTTTTTTACAATTTTTTGAATTGATTAGTAATTTAGCTTGTTTGAATACTTAATATGTGCAATTTAAAGGAAAAATTATGTACACATAAAAGTTCTTAATATAATTTATTTGCTTTAAAAGAGGTTCATAAAACATAAATAATTGTAAGTCTATAACACTCAGTCATTGTAACTGATTTCTTCCTCTGAGAACTCTTCAGGGTCTGAATAATCCGGAGGTAAAATCATGTCTAAAGCTTCCTTGGAAAAAGTTTTTTTTAAGTTTTAGGCGTGAAGTCAGAAAGAATCTGTTTAAAATATCTGTGTTACATACTTTCCGACTATATTTTCTAGAGAAGTTTAATCTATAACGCCTAAAATACTTATTTCAGGCCTCTGAAACTTATTCTGACAGTTGGCCGATAGGAAGAAGTACTTTTGAAATAAATATGCATCCGTATGAAAAGGGAATAAGAAAAATGTATGTTTTTTTTATTTTTATTATTACTAAGAAATTTTTAAAAAATTATAAAATCTGAAACCGCCAATTTCCGAAAAATGATTTTGTGGCATTTAATTGTTAACATATTAAACTAAAAACCGAAACTGAATATGTGGGTTGGAAGTCTTTGGAAGAATAACAAAATCCATTAAGAATTGAATTTTTGCTTTGAAAATCATGATGAAAAAAATCATAAAATGTAAATTGAAAAATAGTGATTTAGTCGATATTATATTCCAACATTAAAAAATATTTAAATTAATACATAACTTTAGATGTTGAAGCCATAATTCTAAATCCGTTCATAAAATATAGGCGAAGAATTCCTAAAAATGATTAAGCATGGAAAATTTTCAAATTTGCAAAACCGATTTATGGCCAGGTTTTAGGTTTTAGTACTTGGCAATTTTAAATTATTTCTTTTCGGAAATATAGTTTAAAAACTATGAGAAAGCGATTCCCAGCCCTTGAATATTTTATTAATATTTGTTTATGTGAATTAACTCAGGGAATTTATTTAAATATAATGCGCCGAGATAAACTGAAATAACGCTTGCCACGGACAGTGGTCGACCCGCTTGCGCGTTGTACAGATCCCCGCCATCTTATGACAGAGTTTTGTGTGTAAATTGAATCACACGGCTTGAAAGAATCACTTGTTCTCCAGTGAGTACTCCAGCAATAAGTACTCAGTTTCCGACCTCTAGTGCACTCAGGTAGTGGTAAGCATATTGTGACCGATTTACAGTTTTTATTTGTATTCCCGTTTGTGCCCGAATTTACCCTTGTAGTATTTTGTCCGAAGTGCCTATTTTTCGAATGTCAGAGATATTTGGGAAATTTCGCGAACATCGGGAATATTCGGTTTTTTTTATTTAATAGTGACGTAAATATAGGACTTTTAATCCTCGATCTGTGGAAAGAGTCCCATCTCAGTTGTAGCTGCAATAAAGTACCGGTGAAATCATTAATCTTCGATCTGTGGAAAGGATTTCATCAGGTGCACGCGAAGTGGCACAAGTGAGGTTTTTAATCCTCGATCTGTGGAAAGAATCTCACTAGGTGCTCCGGGAGGTAATGCATGAACCATTCCGTCCGCCACACGTAGTCAAGAAATCCTAACAAGGGACATTAGGTGCGAGTCTAAAGATATAGCATGCTCGCGATTAGACAGTCAAATACCATCTATTCTGTCCCTGGACTGATCTCCTGCACTTGTATCTTGCGCTTGCACTCCGTAACCGCGTACCACTGAAAATTCCTGCTGCACTGATTGCCTGCTCTAATACCGCCTTAAGTATTAGTGATTAGAATCATTAACCGCTTGCTGTAAATACTAGTAGTAGTAGCTGCCATAACTGTATTTTATTTCGAATCACCACTTGCTTGCATTTGTAGACGCCTGTAGTAAACATTTGATAGTAATACCGTAGTAGTAGTAGTTTCCGTAACTTAGCTGTACTTGATACAACTGATCACCGCTTTTGCATTACATAACCTCTTGCTGGTTTTCTTTGGTTGCCTACTTGTCACATAGGTTACTATTTACGTTTGCATTATAACATAACTGTTGTGTGTGTGTATATATATATATATATATATATATATATATATATATATATATATATATATATATTATTTATTTGTGAAGTAGTCTTAAATAAATAGCGTAAGTGAAGTTGAATTTATTTTATTTAAAGCAAAGATATAAGTAAGTAAATCTGCTTGTACACCGAGAATCATTTTCGGCAAGTAAGGTGAAGTTGTCCATTGCTACGCAAACGACAACCACACATACAGACCATCTGGCATTCCGTTTCTTCACTGAGTTTACCCTACCTTCTATCCCATCGCTGATAGAATAAAGATATGTTCCTACACTTTAAAACAGGAACTGGTGCTTGAGGCCGTTACCGTAATAAAATTTCAAAGTACCGTTACTGTACTGAAGGGTGCCAAAGTGACGCGTCACACACACACACACACACACGCACGCACGCACGCACGCATTTTTACCAGTCAAGCCTGTTATGAACATTATTACTAATCTAATAAAGTATGATTATTGTTAACAGTATTTACAGTTTATGATAACATAAAATACTTTACGGTCCTCCTAAGGCTTTTGCTTTATTTTTCATACATTTTTGACTTCTGAGGCAACATGTCCAAAGTGGCAGATTCTGCTACTTCGGTAATTTCTGGTGGAGTACAGGAAAATTAATTTTCATCCGTTTCCATTTCCAGTTCAATTGAAAAACACAAAACACTTCGACCAAAGGATTGTAAAACGATTCTTCCCATAAAATTAAAATATGGTCACCTTTATTTATGATGTTGCTCGGTTACTTGCTAGCATTTATTTCTAATACAAATTCAAACTAATTCATACCAGTTACACTGACAATACGATTGTCATTTTTATGAAGTGTCAAAATTTAACAGATTGTCAGTTTTTATGTAGAATTTGCAAGAAAGCCGACATATTATATATTATACGTATTTAATTAATACTGGTCGTACATAAAATTTTGTATGCATCATTATGCCTTTGGTACATACATATCAATTATGAATTTAACTTTTATTCGAAGATGATCTCATATTTGATGTACAAGTTAAAAAATAAGTTTTGGAATGTTTATATGGCTTTGCTTTTAACACCTGCATAGTGGGGGAACCTGTAAAATAAAACAAATTAACGATTAAATAAATAAAATGTATAATTAAGTAGGTGTGGAAAGTTTGTTTGTAAAATGTATTATACACAAGCAGCAAATAAGCTAATGAAAGCAAAAAAAGGTGAATTATGAAAATATGAAAAGAAAACCAAGCAAATGAATGAAAATGATGAAAGAAAGTCTGTAAAACATGCATAATCTTTTAACTCAAGAAAATTTTGTTAAATAATGAACTTGTATGAAGGGCGCGACTAATGAGTTCTGAAATACGTTTTGCTTTTTTCAATTTCAATAGGTATTTTTTGTTTAATTAACTTTCTGCTCCTCCTAAAGGGAAAATAATAATCCATATAAAAAAGCATTATTGAGAGCTGGTCCTGAAGCGCTTTTAAATCAAAAATATATAAATATTCAAAAGCGGTTAAAAGAAAATGAAACAAAAACAGCAAACGAGAATTTAAGTTAATGAATAAAACCATCAAATCGATACTGAAAGAACTCTTAAAATATTGTGGGAGGATGACGAACAGATGGTGAAATAAATTATGCTTAAAAATTTATATGTATAAATATTATACATATTCATTCTCTCACTAATACGTAAATATATGTCTGTACGTACATGATCGATAAATATATGTACCTACCTAAGCCTGCTTGCTACCTGTTCCTCCTCCTCATTTGTTTCACAAACAACATTGAATATCTCATATTTTATCAATTTTCAATTGCATTAAACATTGTTTGTATATTATTGTGTATGTCTATTCATGAAAATTTTACAATTAGTACAGATCACTCTTGTGAGCATTCTCACAACGCCAACGCAAGTTACGTGTGAAACTTAGGTGAGTTGCTTAACATATTATTTTCCTTATGAATTATTTGTGCAGTTATCTAATTGTAAACACTGATTTCTATTCAATAAATTTCTATTCTATTCTATTTTATTATGTACCTCATATTAATGCGATATTATTCTTCAAATTCAAATTCAAAACAATTTTATTAACAATTAAAGGGAACAATGTATATGGCCCTCGCCGGACACCCAGTCCATTACCGACCTAGCATCTCCGCGTAAGATGGCGACGGGGCAATTGTTATGTGGGGCGGGGCGGGGTCGGTCCGGGCTTAAAACTGAAACATGAACAACAAATACAACAACTAAAAAAACATTTTTAAATTGTATAATAATACCGAAAACGAGAAATCAAAGACGCATGTAAGAACATACGCCGTTGATATAAAACTTTAAAACAATACAAAATGAATATATAAAATTGTATAAATTTGTGTATAATAATTTTCAATTTTAACGATGCATCGATGAGCCAAACTGTCACAGTAAAAAGCTCGCCTTTAAACAATACTGAATTGGGAAGCGGGAATGTCCCACTTTTTTTTTTGGTATATTTAATGATATTTCGTGTATATAATAATGCGCCGCAAGTTACTGATGATTGGTTTATAATTTGGAATAAATTTTGTCGGATATTTTGATAACAAAAACGAACAAAAAGAAAAGAAGAGAAATATGAGAAAAAAATTTTGAATTTTGGTGCCCCTTTTATAATGTGGAAGCGAATGTGGTCTAAAGATGTCTCAAAATTGGTAACATTTGGTATGGTAATTTGTGTTTTATTCGAAATGGCGCGTTATACCACCTTATTTGTGTAATGTTGGCGGTTAGTGGACAATCAGAGAGTTTAAATTCGTAAAATTTTTGTGAAGTATTTCTGATATAATCCTCTATGGGTACAATATCGTTGCAAGGTTGTCGTAATTCCCTGATGAGGGTATATCTTTTTTGAGTTACTTATGAGGCGAAGGAATTTATTTTCCAGTACCTGCAAGTTGTGCAACGTCGTCGCGCTTGCAGAACATCATCCTGTAAATAATTTTTTTTATTATCCCTGTTTAGTCTGCTATTCCCCGTCATCAAGAGGATAGACTCCTAGACAGGGAATATACTTTACGTTTCGTCTCGTGAATATGTTTTCCAAAATAAAGTCCTTTATCCAAAGTTAGGCCTAAATATTTTACGTCTTGTTTCGTCACAATTTGGCTGCCCCCGTTCGAAATAGGTGTAATTATTTTATTGTTTATTGTTTTTCTAGTGAAAACAATAGCCTCCGAATTGGCGACGTTCACCATCACCTTCCACTTGGCGTAGTAGTCCGACGCCTGTACCATGTACCTTTATCAGCTGCCCAGCGGCCTGAGCATGGTGAATGTGGCAGTACATATGTACATGGCGGTATCGTCGGCGTACAACACAAGCTTGGTGTTTGGGAACTGCGGAAAGTCGGACACGTATATTATTCTTAATTTAAAGGTCATTTAATGGTCACTTTTCACATTTTCTCTCATTTACGATATACAGGGTGGGGCAATAGTGCGGCCGACTTTGATATCTCGAATTCTATGATAGCTAGAAACTTGATTTAAAAGCATAAGTAAACTAGATAAAAAAGTCTATAACCGGAAATTGTTTTCGAATATACAGGGTGAGCCAAGATGATTCTACAGGGTCAAGTAAAATTTTTTTAAAATAAAATACCATGAATATCAGAACATTTCTTGAAACCTTTTTGTGGACTTTCTCCCAACCATTTGGATGTAATGATTTTTTTTTTTTGTTGAAATTATACCATTTACACGTGTATATTAAAAATATCACTATAATCACAACATGTGTATATATATATATATATATATATATATATATATATATATATATATATATATATATATATATATATATATAAAAAATTCGTTTTCCAGGTATACTCCCGCGTAGGTGATAGGCCCCGAGAGGGACCGTGGTTGTCTGAACGACGTTTCGGCAGAATCTCATCTGCCATCTTCAGGTTCTAACAGATAACTGCTTACTGCGGCTTCTGGTAACTCGAACTGAAATCCTACCAGAAGCAGCAGTAAGCAGTTATCTGTTAGAACCTGAAGATGGCAGATGAGATTCTGCCGAAACGTCGTTCAGACAACCACGGTCCCTCTCGGGGCCTATCACCTACGCGGGAGTATACCCGGAAAACGAATTTAACATTCACCACCCGCGAAAACCTGAAAAACAACATATATATATATATATATATATATATATACCTCTATCTGTATCACTTGGAAACTGTGGTGTTGTGATCATCATTTGTATCGTGCAAGAGTAAACAACTTTTCTTTGCCATTTTAACATACTATTCATTGCTGGTACGGTCATACAGCAAAACTATAAATGTCCTCAATAGCTTCAATAGTTCTTCTGTCTATTGACTTCATCAGTATACATAATAACACTGATGTAATTTTTCACAAAACACCAAAACATCGTATACTGCACTAGACGCTCGTTTCGCCAACTAAGTTGGCACCATCTGGAGGTAATTAAAACTATCGACCCTCGTTTCTCTAACCAAGTTGGCATCACCTAAAGATGATTAAAACTCCAGGTTTAAGCACCTCCAGATGGTGCCAACTTAGTTGGTGAAGCGAGTATGGAGTGCAGTATATGGTTTTTCTTTGTAGAAAGCTACGTCAGTGTTATCTTCACATTAAAGGTTCCAATCCATTTCAAGTCTACATAATGCTAAAGTAACATTCCCCAAACCCCCCCAAAGTCCCCCTGGGGAATTTTTTTCCCCCCCCCAAAGGGGGGGAAAAGAGGGGAAAAAAAAAAAAAGGGGGGAAAAAGAAAAAAAAAAAAGGGGGGGGGCCCCGGCTTTTTGGGTAAAAAAGGGAAAAAAAAAACCCGAAGGTTTTTCCCCACCCCAGCGAAGGGAGAAAAAACTTTCGAGGCCCTTTGGCAAAGTAGTCGTTAGAACGTCTCGTCGGTGTCTAAGATACATCCCAGGAAATAAGGCCGGTGCCTGCATTATGCACCGTCAGCAGAGATAACCAGCAACGACGAGCTAGTCTCAATTGTAAAAGACAAAGCACTTGTTTTATGACCGTGTTATTGTTAACATCTTAAAATAAAGTCATTTTGTGTATTTCATTTTGTAATTTCTGTGTTTGTGAAAAAATTGTTCTTTTTTAAAAAGTGAATTTTTAAAATCGAGAATAAAATTGGCGACGAGGATGGGATGGCAATAGGTCGTTTCTTTTCGCATCAAAGAAGATCGTGTTCTCCAGAACTTTAATTGCCGAACCTAGGGACAGCAGCAGATCCTTGCATAACCAAGAAATCGTGCATCCCGTTTAATAAACTACAGAAATTACCAGGAATACACCAGGGCTAGAAAGTATAATTGCAGACCGGTAAGTCTTCGTATTCCTTTCTTTTCCTTGATTTATTTCACATGTATGCTGAAACTAAGTCTGAAACTAGAATAAGTTAAGTTTAAGAGAATCTTTAAAAATACTTAAAAATCAAACTGAAAGCATTAAAAGTGAGAATTTATTAAATGAATTTTATATAAATAGATGGTCATCTATCTCAAATTAATAGAATAAATAAGTTTTATAATACTAGTAAGTTCTAATACAATATTTTTGTATTGCTAATTTTAATATTGCTATTATTGATCAGTATCAATAATCAATATCTAGTAACTTAGTGTCCTGCACTCTGTGTTACAATTGTTTGTTCTATGAACATAATTCTATCGTTAAAACATTTTAATAAATTTATTAAATTAAGCCAGCAATATATTGCATCTGCCAGGGCCGTACTCATTTTTATTTCATAACAAACTTACTGAAATTTCATATATTACTATTGCATTATATTTTTAACATTTTTATTGGTAAATTTGTTATTTTATTATACTGCTAATTTTATGATTGACCCTGACGTTGAAAGTTTAGCGTTAAGTTTTTCTGAAATAGGTATAGAACAAGATACATCAAATATGGCTCATAATCAATCAACTAGCCAATCTGTTAGCGTACCATCAATCGATGTAAAACCATTAGATCTTTTACCAGATTTTGATGGCGCTGCGCACAAACTTTATAGATTTATTACTTTAGCTGATGAAATTCTAGAAACCTACTGGGATCATAATAATGTATTATCTCTTAAAAATAAATTTTTGTTAAATTCTATAATATCTAAATTAAAAGGTAGAGCGGAAGAAATAGTGGCAGTTTCAGGAGCGAAAACTTGGCCACAAATTAAAGATACTTTATTAACTACATTTGGTGACTTACGAGACGAAAATGCACTTTTGTCTGACTTAGTACAAATTCTCCAAAAGCCAAACGAAGATATAATTACTTACTATTATAGAGTGATTTCTACTCTCAATCATTTAACTAATTACATTAATCTACACGAGGGAAATACCTCTGTAAAAATAAATAAAATTAATACTTATAATTGTCAAGCACTTAGAACTCTTATTGTCGGATTAAAAGAACCTGCTCAATCCATGTTAAGGTCTCAAAAACCTAACAATTTAGCTGAAGCTCTTAAATATTTAACGGAAGATCACAACATCAGGTATATGTCGAGACAAAATCAACAAACTAATAGTAATCAATATCGACAAATCCCGCAAAGACAGATACCACCTAGGTATCCCCAACTTACACAGTACTCACAACAATTTCAACCGCGGAAATTTCAATCACAATTTCCGGGACAAAACAACTTTCCTAGAAATCCGATACAAATTCAACCTCGACAACCCCCTCACGGACATAGATTCTTTAGTAATGCTCAGGTATTTGGCAAGCCAAATAACGTAAACGTTTGGAAGCCAACAGGTAATTTTAAACCCACAAACCAAGTTACTCCAATGAGTGTTAATACACGTATTTCAAATCCTAACCAACCTACCCCAATGAGTGTTAATACTCACAATACGGTAAGCATGCAAAGACCTCAATTTAATAGACAAAATTATTTTCAACCCCAAAGTTCAAATTTCTCCGTAGAAGAAATAAATAACGTGGAACAAAATATTCCTGTAGATTTTCAAGGCCAATCGCCCTACTATGACGAATATCAATATAACCCCGAATATGACAATCAGTTTGAAAATAGTTATTACTTAGACGATACCAATCTTACCGAACAAACTGAGACATATTTCAATCCAGCCTTATTTGAGCAACAGACAGATGAACAGACAAAATTTTCAGGAAACTCAGCCTTTGATAGAGGAAACATAATTGAATTAAATAATTTCAACTTAGAAAAACAACTACCTTATATTATAACAAAAAACCCACCGTTAAAACTTTTAATAGACACGGGCGCTACAGTCTCTATCTTAAGACCAGAGATTGCAAAACGTTATTTTCCTGACAAAATTTATAATGACAAATTTTCAATTTCAACTGCACTAAAAACATACGAACAAAACGAATGCGCTGATATTCCCTTATTTGAGGAATTTAAACAAGACTGTACTGTTAAATTTCACCTATTTAATTTCCATACATACTTTGATGGAATTCTTGGATTTGACCTTATCAAAAATTTAAATATTAAAATAGATTTTGTAAATTCTGAACTGGTTTCTCCTTACACAAAACTAAAAATTTGTTATAAAAATTCAGACCAAAATTACTCTTATCAATTTCACGCGTTATCCCACATAGAGATTCATCCTTTAATAATAGACAACGAAATTCCATCTACATCTAAAGAACCCGATAACCAATCGATAATTGTTAACGTGGACAATAACGAAGCTGACGACAACACTGTACATACAGCCTCTGAAAACCCGATACAAGACGTAAAAATAACGGATAAACCAATAAATTATTATAAAAATCAAATATTTATTGACGAAACAAACTTAACAATGCAAGAACGAACATTTTTGCTAGACAGTTTTGAAGGTACTCAAAGACGACAATGTTATTTTACTTTTGAAGACACCGAACAACAATTTATTGATTTAATAAAGAATTATTTCGAACCGGGCAAAACCTATGCATTTTTCCTTGCCAATGAACATCTGTATCCTACCCTATGTAAAACCGTGCATAGAATATTCAAAAACTCTACATTTCAATTAATAAAATGTAACTCGAGGCTCATAGATGTTTTTGACAAAGACGAGAAAGATACATTAATCAAACATTATCACGAAATAGCCACTGTACATCGCGGTATAAACGAAGTTGAAAAAGACCTCAGAAATCTATATTATTGGCCCACACTAAGAATCGACGTAACTAACTACATAAATAGATGTAAAATCTGTTTACAGACTAAGTACGAACGAAACCCAATTAAACCAAAACTAGAAATAACAGAAACACCAAAGTACCCGTTTGAATTATTACACATGGACACATTGACAATAAATAATGAGAAATTCCTAGTAATAATTGACGCCTTTTCTAAATACGGACAGGCATATCACCTAAATAACGGTACCTCTATTGAAGTTGTAAATAACCTAATAAAATTCATGTCTCACCATGGCATACCTGGACAAATAACTACAGATAATGGTCCCGAATTTAAAACAAAAGTATTGCAAAACCTAGCCTCACTTCATAAAATACAATTACATTACACCACACCTTATCACCCCAACAGCAATAGTCCAGTCGAAAGATTCAACAGCACTTTAATCGAACACGTACGAATTTTAAGATTAGAAAATAAAAATAGTCCATTAACCGACATTATAAATTACGCGATATTCGGTTATAATAACACAATTCATTCAAGCACTAAATTAAAACCATTCGAATTAATATCCGGGCATTTGAAAACTCGAGATATTTTCGACATAAGTAAGGAAATCAATATTGAAGCTCAATATGTCATAAACCATAAAAAGAATGTCGAAACTCTGTACGACAAAGTTCATAACCAGCTAAAAACTAACAAAGAAAAATTAATTGAAAACCGAAATAAAAAACTTGAAGAATGTCCTGAAATTAACCCCGACTCTGATGTATATTTAGAAATAATACAAAACCGTAGATCTAAAACTAAACCTAAATTTACACCTAAAACTGCAATTAAAGACTTAGGTAAGAAAGTTAAACTAAAAAAGAACATAACGATACATAAACAACAGATCAAGCGACCACGAAAAATAATTAAAACATCTGTTTCAGACGTCACAAAGGAACCAAACAAAGACGATGACATTACTCCAACTGACCCTGATCATCTTAACGATAACCCTCCAGGAAGTTCAACTCCAGGAGATTAGAATTACTTCACTTGAAACAAACCCAGGGATACTTCCCTTTTACTTAGGTACAGCACGTATCAAACAATCGTCACACGAATTTATTCACTATTTTGACATTACACCAATAGGGAAACAAATCAACCAAATAATATATCAATATAATGATTTTTGCAAACTCTTAGAAATAGAATCAAACCCACAATACGCACAATCCTTTACTAATCATAAAAATGATGTTTTGTATCAAATTAATTTAGTTAAAACAAAATTCGCTTCAGTATACCCTTTCAAATATCCTTTTAAAGAGACCCGTTCAAAACGTGGCCTAATAAACGCTCTGGGCTCAGTCATAAAATTTATTTCAGGTAATCTCGATCATGACGACGCTGTCAGATATGACAATGCAATAAAGGAATTATCAGAAAATCAAGATAAAATTGTAAACTCGTATAACAAACAAATTTCATTAAACATTGACTTAATAAACTTTTTCAATAAATCAATTTCTTCATTGGAACACAATCAAGAAATAATTTCAGAAAGTGTAAAAGATTTATTAAAGAAAACTGAACACTTAAATTTCGAATTTGATCACTACATGAAACTTAGAAACCTTCTTGACCAAATAGAAATCAATTTAAGTTCACTAATATATTTTCTCACTGATATAGAAAATGCTATAACTTTTGCGAAATTAAATACGTTACACCATAGTATTCTCAAATTACACGAAATTCAAACAATAATCGATAAGCTTTCAAAAACTTATAACAACAAACAATTAATATTTCATGAAGAACAAGACTTATATAATTATTACAATTTAATCAAAGTAAAGTCATATTATTCTAATGCAAGACTAGTTTTCGCTTTAGAAATCCCTATCATAAACCCTAAACCTTTCAATTATTATCATCTCTACTCAATCCCTACATCAAACTTTACCACTCTCATACCAGATAATCCTTACCTTGCTACATACGAAGGCGTATATCAATATCAAGCACAAGAATGTCAATACATCAGTTCAATCTATTATTGCGAGGACACCCAACTATATCAGCTCAATCAACAACAGGATTGCATAACAGCTATATTAAACTCCAGTGCTAAAACAAAGTGTCAATATACAAAACTTTCCATAAACTCTAACATTGTTGAACAAATAAATGCGAAGTATTATATCTTAATATTTCAAAGTGAAAGTGAAATTCAAATAAACTGCAATAAAAAAGACATCATAAACCTTAAAAACACTCATTTAATAGAACTACCTTTAGGATGTTCGTTTACTCATAATTTTATAAACTTTGTAAACGAAAAAGGCTATACAGACAGTGAACCCTTACTATTACCTCGAATTAGTGTACCAAAATTTGAAAGTCAACCAGAAAACACTTTGGAAATAAAATTAACAAAAATTCCATTAGACAAATTGGCAAGAATTAAAAATAACCAACATGAACTTGTAATAAAACACAATTTTAAAGAATATTTAAATATTCATTATGTAACAATTCTATTAGTTATAATTTCAATCATTATCATAATACTTTTGTATCAGTGCCTCCAGAGATATCATTATTGTAAAAAAGTTGTCATCAAGAAAGAAGAGAAAATTACAGAAACCCAAGAAGACGGAGAAGCCAAATTCCAAATGAAAATTCTTCCCCATAATTTTCATTCTTGTTAGGGGAGGAGATACATCCCAGGAAATAAGGCCGGTGCCTGCATTATGCACCGTCAGCAGAGATAACCAGCAACGACGAGCTAGTCTCAATTGTAAAAGACAAAGCACTTGTTTTATGACCGTGTTATTGTTAACATCTTAAAATAAAGTCATTTTGTGTATTTCATTTTGTAATTTCTGTGTTTGTGAAAAAATTGTTCTTTTTTAAAAAGTGAATTTTTAAAATCGAGAATAAAAAAATATAAAAAAAAAATATTTAAAATATTTCTCCCAAAAAAAAAAAAAAAAAAAAATGGAAGGAACCTGCATCTTCATCTAAATATGAGGTTGTTATTAATAATATTATTTTTTTTTTCAAACAATATTAATATTATTTTACTTGTTTCTAAAAAGAGAACAATTAAGTCTTGTTTTCATCAACGCGGAGAAAATCCTGCTAGTTTTTTTACTGAAATTCTTACTCAAAATTTGTCTTATGTCCAGCTCCCTTTGTATAAGGTTCGGACTCAAAATTCTATTCATTTCCAAGATTCAGCGCACGTAAACAACGATCAGTACGTGTTCCGCCGATACCTGCATTGCTATTGGACACACGGCAATAAAACACTCGAAGCTTCTGATTAGTTCGTTTACATCCACTGATTCATGGAAATTAATGCAATATAAAGTTTGGTTCCTTACAGAAAAAGAATCATTAGCTTAAACATTTTCTCTATCTTCATTTATACTTCTTCACATGCAAATACAAATAAAATAATATTACTCGTTTTCTTTGGCTTCACTTTGTATGCATCTATTTGAATTAGTGGATTGCACATGCATTTATATTACATATTCATACAAAATAACTTCTGGCTTACCACATTGTGTCTGAAGCTTTTAAAAATTCTAGTGACGTCAATTTCTTAGGAGTGTCTCTAGATCTAACTCTTTAATGGGACAAAATGATCTAGAGTCGCTGAGAAAGTAGCAATGTATAATACGCTCACGCAATGAATTTCTTTCCTCATCAGTGTTAAAGACCACATAATATGCCCTTTATCTATTTCTATCTATCTATCCATTTATTTAGTCTACAAAGTTGAGTGCTATGAATAATAAGCTATATTATCTATGAAGATGAGTTGCACCCTTTTATTAAACAATCTATTGACATTCCCTTTTTTATTTTTTCTAAAATATCACATGTGAAAAATAATTTATCAAAACTTAATGGACACTATGACCTATAGAATTATAATACAAGACATATTACCAAAGTCTTCTAGACTAACCAAAAGCCAAATAATTCCAAACTATGTTGGAATTGAAATTTTTTTTAGCGAATTCCTTATTATCCAAAGTTGATAAAGTCAATTTATTATAAACAGTCATTTAAAGAGAACTGGAGGTGGGGATGTACTTAACAATAAACTACACACACAAGTATTTTTCACTGCTGGTTACAAAAATAAAAGTGTATTATTAATATCTGTTCTAAATGTTTTGTAGTTAAACTTCGGCGCCTTTTGTTGAAAATCCATTTACATTGCGAGAATGACCACTCGACGTCGATATATTTAACTGGAGCATCTTTAAAATACGTAAACTTTCGAAGTCGCCACATTCATGTTCTGTGTAGCAATGTCTACTTCTTTGTCATTTAAAAGGCCTATTACACCTGTCGTCGTAACAAATCCGGAATTTTTTTTAAATAGTTTGGAATTTTGTTTGTACCCTTGCAGCAATTTTTCCTTGCAATTGAAAAATATATTGTCGAAGATTGAACACAACGTTTATTGCACCGACTGTAGTAAATTCTGTTGGCTGATATTGAAGGTCCCGTATGGCTAAAGGAATTCGTGAAAAGCTTCCGTGTATGGTCTTCAGATTTTCTTGAACAGTTGGATCCATAAATATCTGTTGCACCTGTGAAATAGCAACTGGATTTAACTGCTGTATTAGGGATTTCGTATTTTCAAAATGACAGTAATAGTACGATGCTGCCTCTAGCCAAGTTCCCCATCGTGTTAAAATGGGCTGTGGAGGTAATGGAGTATTTGGCAGAATTTCAACCGTACACGACTTGGTGCTTTAAGAAAAACTTTCTTTACACAAGATATCAAATTATCAACATGGCATCTCCTATTAGCTTCGTCAATAATATGAGCCAATGTGTTAAACTTGTTACATGAAGTATATTCTGATATGCGTCCTTCAAAATTCTTCCAGCAGCTTTCTCCGTAAGAAATAATATGAACTTGTCCTTATTTTTTGTATATTTGTCACCCCAAAACTCTTGTAGACTTGAATAGTGCGAGAATTTGTAGCTTCTAAAACTTTAGAGGCAATCAAGTGCCCGCTCATTGAACAATTTTCCTCTAATGCACCCACTGAAACATTCGCTACCTTAAACCCGCAAGCTTCAGTGGTTGGGTTTTCGCTAAGCCAGATATACTTCCCATTAAGCTCAGAAAAAATTTTCTGTCTAATATTTTCACACTCCGTCGATAAATATTTTTTTCTTAGTGTAGACCCGAAAGGCACGTTAACATTGCTATATTTGCGACTAATACATTTTTCCAAAAATTGTTTAAAAAGTGGATTGTCTAGTTTCGAGCACGGTATGTTACATCCAATCATAAATTACACTAAATCGAGTGATACATCTTTTGAAAGGTCTTTCAATTATCTACATAACAGTGTATTTTTTTAAACTTTTATCGATTCGTTCCTGAGAAATAATTGTTTCATTATTTTAGGTTCAGGAAATAAAAATAAAAGAAGCAGTTTAAATTATCGTATGTATTGTTCAAAATAACCCCCACCGACTTCCATACAGTAGTATAATCTGTCTTAAAATACTGTACGAACATTTCTATACACATCTGGAGTCAATAAACGGCATTCTCTAACAACTCATTCATGTAACTCTTCCAGAGATGTGGGTTCTGTACCTTCGATTTCAAATGTCCCCACAGAAAGAAATCCAAGTGGGTTAAATCGGGTGACCTAGCGGGCCACTCCACAGGACCTTTTCTTTCAATCCATCGCTCAGGAAACCGATTATCCAAAAATTGACGAACTGCTATAGCAAAATGTGGGGGTGCCCCATCCTGTTGAAGAAACAGTTCGCCCTCTAAAAGATTATCGTCTTCTTCGAGGATTTGGGATCATTGCGTCGATGTTATTTTCTAACAGATCGAGGTACCTTTCACCATATAAATTGTCAGGAGTAAAAAACGGCCCGACAATATGATCCCCTAAGATGCCAGCCAAAACATTTAACTTCTGAGGCCTTTGGGTATGAGTTTCCATGAACAAATGTGGATTGGTTTCACTCCAATACCTACAATTGGGCCTGTTTACCTCCCCATTTAACTGAAATGTTGATTCATCAGAAAAACACGTATTGTACAGTAGATTGGCATTACCATTTAATTGTTCACTAAAAATCTCACAGAATACAAGCCGACGATCGGGATCATCTTCGTTTAATTCGTGTACCAATTTAACGGGTCTAGCCGGATAAGCATGTTAAAAATGCCCTTAAAGGAAATTACACGAAATGAGCGTTAAAGTAATTTATTAGTTATAAAAAAATATTTGCTAGAGTATTATTTCAAAATTCCAAGGGGGGCTGAACTTTTGCAAAAAAAGGTAATTATTTTTTAAAAATGTGTTGCAACTTACATAATCGGCGAAAAATTTTGAAAAAATTCTCGAACAAAGAGATCTACCAAACGAACTCAGTAAAAATTATTATGCCGTATTTGGCGCGAAATTCAAATTTTAAAAAATTAAAAACGCCCGTTTCACTTTTTTTTGAAAAGGTGCTACCATGATTTTTTTCTAACAGATGTGCCTTTGCATTACTAATACCCCTAAGTTTTTTCAGAATTTTTGATTTGGTGGCACATGCTGAAAAAGAATAAAAACTTCACCTAAAATTATTTATTAAACAAAAGCTTCTACTATTATAGATTTCTAGAATTGTTATATTATAGTAGTAATCTTTGTTAATTTTTTAAAATTTGAATTTCGCGCCAAATACGGCATAATAATTTTTACTGAATTCGTTTGGTAGAGAATTTTTTTCAAAATTTTTCGCCCATTATGTAAATTGCAACACATTTTTAAAAAATAATTACCTTTTTTGCAAAAGTTCAGCCCCCCCTTGGATTTTTGGAATAATACTCTAATATAATTTTTTTTATAACTAATAAAATACTTTAACGCTCATTTCGTGTAATTTCCTTTAAGGGCATTTTTAACATGCTTATCCGGCTAGACCCTTTATGGATGAAATTTGTGGGCCTTTGCAATTCGATGAACACTGCTTCGTGATACACCGGAAGCCTCAGCTACTTCCCTGATCGATTGAGTATTATCCATCTGCAAATGACCCAGAACTGCCACTACGACTGCTTAATTCCTAATCGGTCGCTGAGGTTCATGCTTTTGGTTTCCTACAGAACCTGTTTCCATAAATTTTGTCAATAATTGTAAAACATACTGAGAACCAACCCTTCTATCTGGGTGATTTCTATTGAATATGCGCTCCATAGCTCTAGCACAGTTATCGTTTTTAAAATAAATGCTGACAATTTCTATTCTCTCCTGAAGGGTATAAACCATTTTGAGAACTGACTCTGGTAAAATGTATCTCGATTTAAAATTGGTTGTGAACAAATTAATGTTCAAGGACTATCAAATACTTATGAGTAATTCATTATTCTAAAACTAGAGGGATAAGGAAAGTATTTTTTTGTCGAAAAAACTCGTGTTAATTTGAGAGCACTAAAAAATTTAATTTTTTTTATAAATTCCAATACCCAGGCCGTATATTTTAGTTTTAAATATATGAAAGAAATTTGCTTTTTAATGTTTCAAAAATATTTTTGAAACATTAAAAAGCAAATTTCTTTCATATATTTAAAATATTTAATAATGTTTCACAAGGAGCCAACCGCAGAATCAGTTCAGTGTATATTTTAGATTTTTTAAACGATTTCGATTGTGTGTAATCATCAAAAATAAAATTATTTTCTTTAAGAACGAATCGATAAAAGTTAAAAAAAAATACACAATTATGTAGAGAATTGAAAGACCTTTCAAGAGATGTATCACTCGATCTCCCTTGCCATTTGAATTTTTGAGGGGGTGGCCGTGTAGGGTAGAGGGATGATGATAGGTATACAAGTATTACATTAAAATATGTCCTCCTTGAAAACAAGGTCGACGTGTTTCACCAATTTTTCAAAAAGATTTTATCTCCAAAGTTATTCAGGGTGCCTACTTTTGGTTGGGACACCCTGTATTATATTATATCTGTAAAAGCCATCCCTGGGAACCAACTGGTAAATCCCACGAATGGTTATTTCACTACTGCAAGTTTTGATCAGTGTTGCCACATCCTGTTACCTCTATCTGTTATCCCTATTATTAATTAAATTTTAATTCAGTGAACTCCCACCGTACTATCAGTGAACAATTAATTAAACATAAGAACACTATAATTGTGTTTATACTGAATAAATACCGATTAATTGGTTTTACCACACACATACTCTCACTAATAATTACTTTGTAACATTCAATTAAGCAGACTACACGAAATAAACAATCCTAGTAAATCATCTATAATCATTTTTCCATTTAACTTGTCCGACTAAATTGAATTTTCAATTAATAGACATAAAAAACAATATCCTATCAACATATCGACATACCTCGCTTGGTGGCGTTTGGCTTCATTGTGGCTGTAATTAATAGATTTGTCGCCGATAGGTATAAACGTACTAATTAAAAATAATTGAAAATTTAATCATATCTAACAAATCTCAATAATTTCTAATTATATAAAAAATTCTTAACGTGTGATCATACTCAGTTTTTAGTTAAGAGGAACAATATAAAGATATAAAACGAGATTTTTTAAATATGCAAACAATTGAGAAGTAAAATATTAAGCTACTGTTACTGAAACTCTTTCGGTATTTGTCTGATGTGGGTGCAGTTGTTTATTTAATATGAGTCATTGGAAACATTTTTGAAATGTATTTACTGCTTTATAAAGAGTAAAATAAAAAATTCAAGAAATCCTGGACGGATAGCGATACAGGTTCGTGCGGAATTAAAGTCACTGTATTCCGCGACGTAACTTCACAAAACTTTAATTGCTTTGTCACCTCTGAGGTGAGAAAGGCAGGAACAATTTTTTTTTAAATTTATAAATGAGTCGCGACTCATTATGAGGAAAAAAATTATTTCAGTAAACAGTAATCTGTTTCTGTGTCTGTATGCAATACCATAGCAGCCACAGCTTTTAAGTTAAAGCTTCCTTTAGTACACAAGTTATTGATGCAAAGAAGAAGGACGAGGTCATTGACGAACAAAATTGACTTGCTGAAAAGTAATTTACGAGATTCCGAAATTTTTATTTTTAACTTTATAAAAAAAATGTCCGTGAAAGATTATAAATCAAGTCTGTTATACCGGGTGTCAACGGAATCATTAGACAAACCATAGTTTCCATAGTTTTCAAAATATAAGTCTTAAACTTGTCAGGGCTAATATATACCAAAAACGGTCAATTTTTCGTTATTTGACACTTTTCCATCACTTCCGGTTTTCCCCAGAAATGACCCCAACTTTGAAATTTTAAATTGAACACCCTGTATATTGTAACATTTTTGGATTCTAGAGATGATTTTAAGTAGGATTGAATAGTTAAAAAAAAAATTGAGATTACATCTTGATTTTTTAGGGCTATTTTTATTGAGATTTTTCGAATTGGCTACGACAAACCAAAATTTCCGAAATCACTAATTTGTAATTATGTCAACTTTTTCAAATGGCAACATCCTTTAGACACCCAGTAGTAAATAGTAATTTTCACAACAAATTCATTGATACGTTCAAATCGAAAATCGGTTTGATATTAACCCAAAAAATAAAATGCGCGCTGATTTTTGATGCAGACGGCAGGCAGATGTACACAAGTTCAAAGTTTTAATAGCGGTTCATTTTCATGTTCTTTTTTTTGTTTCATAAGTAGGGCTGTCAAAAATGTTCCGTGGTACTGTGGCGTACGCGAAATTAACTAATGCGAGAAACCATAAACTGTTACAATTTATAACAATGTATGTAAAAACTTACCCTCTTAACTAGCTTGATGAACTAGCTTGCTTATCACAAACTGAAGAAGATGTGTAGCCATTTTGCAGCATCAGGTATGTTTCTATGGTTGTCTCCATGTGCGATGTTCGCTTTGGTGAAAATATATTATTATATTTTGAAAACGACAGTTCGACATCTACTGACGTTTAGGAGATTTAAGAAACACATTTTTGTACTTGCTATTAATGCATCCACCTCTGGAAAACCTTTTCGAATAGTTTCTGCCACAAGATGTAAAGCATGTACTTTACACGTAACATGTATAAACGTACAACCTTGTTCTTGCAAAGAACGGCCAACCGAACGCATTGTCACGGCGTCATCAGTCACAAACATCAACACTTGACTTTTTGACAGTTCAAATTTTTCTAACGTCTCCAGCACCACCATGATAATTGTTTCGCTAGTACACTGACTTACTCTTTTGCTAGCTAGTAACAGTGGAACTGTCGGTTTAAGAGGGTGCAGTACTCGTACTATAACATTTAAAATAGATTTTTTTTACAATCTGTTGTCTCATCAACAGATAACCACAGCCGTGTATTTTTTAATTCACATTTCATCTTATTTACCATGTCTACGTGTACAGTTGGCAGATAGTTACATAACGTTGTGCGACTTGGTAACTTTACCTGGGCATTGTATTTATTCCAGAACTCTCGAAATGGTTGTTTATCGAGTATGTGCAGCGGAACATCACAGGCAATCAGCATTAATAGTAAATCAAACATAAGCTGTGTTGTCGAATGCACGCCATTTTTACAAATTATTTAACACTATCATAGAATAAATCCGGGATTTCACCTATAAATTTATTCACTTTGTCAGCAAATGGCCGTTTTCTACCCCTGCGTACGTCTGCCATGCTTTATTATTAAATTAATATGAACAATACAGTACAACAAATAAAATAAAAACACAAAAACAATATGCAATACGCCCTAGTGATTTAACGTGTACACAACTCGAAAGCTAATAATATACTGGACTGGAGAAAGAGTTTCGCGGTCAAGATGAATGCCGGCGACAGTAACTACATCTGTACTCTACGACCATGATACACAGAAACGATTTGCAGCTTTATTCATAAGCATCGGTCATAGTTGGACGTGGAACTCCACTTAAGTCTAACCCATCACTGCAAAGTTAAAGTGAATAGAGTTTAAAGTGGACACATTATTAATTTTTTGGAGAATGCCACAAAAATTCCAGAAACACCGCAGAATTGTATGCGCAAAGGTATCCGAACAGATATCATCCATGTTGTCAATATTTTCCAATTGTGGAGAAATAAATCCGGAAAAGAACTGATAACAATCCTGCAGCGGGCGAGTAATTGCAACATATGGATCAGTACCTTGGCCTGCCCGCTCCCCAGATCTAAGCATTTTAGTTTTTTATTGTGTGGGGTTACGTGAAAGAACGAGTTTTTTATACACCCCCTCAAACACTTGAAATTTTACAAAATCGTATCCGCGAAGTTTTTGCAGGTATAACTCCTGCAATATTGCGAAATGTTATGCACCATTGATCGAGCGAGAAAATGTCAAAAAGAAGGGGGATGCACTTTGAGCATTTACCTTATTTTAATTAATCTTTTAATATGTGTTTTATTGTTAAAATCAATCATTTCGTATAGCACACTTTTTTTATTTGGAGCGTTGTTTTGTTGGCAGAATTAATGTTTTGAATCTAGTTTATTCAATTTCCACGGCATAGGTACTTACTTGAGAATCCACCAAAGAACTTGTGTATTTGGGTTAATATCAAATTGATTTTCGATTTGAAGGTATCAATGGATTTGTCGTGAAAATTAGTGTTTAACTACTGGGTGTCTAATAAATGTTGCCATTTGAAAAGTTGACATAATTACAAATTAGTGATTTTGGAACTTTTGGTTGGTCGTAGCTACTAAACCAATTCAGAAAATCTCTCGTTTACATTTTTCTCTTATCGCTTTAGTCCATTTGATTGATTTGAGTGAATTCACTGTACTCTAGTTGCAAAAATAAAATTAGCCCTAAAAAATTAAGTGGTCTCAAATTTTTTTTAAAACTGTGCAATCGTACTTAAAATCATCTCCGGAATCCAAAAAATGTAAGAATATATAGGGTGTTCCCTTTAAAATTTCAAAGTTCTGGTTATGTCTGGGAAAACCAGAAGTGATGGAAAAGTGTCAAATAATGAAGAATTGGCCGTTTTTAGTATACATTATACGCCTGCCAAGACTTACATCTTAAAAATTCTGGAAACTATGGCTTCTCTCATGATTCAGTTGACAACCGGTATAAAGCCAAATATTTTTTCCAAATGTTTATACAAAGCTGTAAATTGACACACTTTGCAATATCATGAAATGTTGGGATAAATTTGGCAGTTTGGAAATCTGACCCAAAAATTACTGTTACAATGTGAGGAAACTTTGATCTGCAAATTACCAGCACTTTTCTCAGCATTATTATTTTCAAATTATATCCAATTATCTGGGATTTTTTTCCAAAATTTATCCATTATGGAACACTGGCCTGAGGCACACAAAAAAAATAATTTGTCTATTTCATTAAGATACACGTTTTCCGTAATAACAAAAAGCAGTTTATTGCAATCACGAAGTTCATAGTCTTAGCAATTATTTCATTTTACGAGACACATGCCATAAATTTTACTAAATTGAACATTTTGTGTTGTACTTTTAATAGCATTCAGATACTCAGTTCAATTTGGAATGAATTTAATTTTCTGCAAACATGTTGGAAGCGGTGATATTGTAGATTTACCTCATTAAGATAATTATTATAGTCTACTTTTCTATGCATTGCAGTAAACTAGAACAAAGTTCTGTTTTTTCAATATAAATTGTTTAATTAAATTTAAAAAACTTACTACAAATAAAATTGGTATTTATTGATTTTATTATACTAAGTTCACAAAATATCCACATTCTGCATCAATACATGCTATACATCAGCTAATCATTGATTGACAAACATGTTGGAATTCACTTGGAGAGTTTTTGATCTGCCTCGAAGACCTCCTTAATTCTTTGTCCAAAATATCATGTTAGTGTTGCATGCATGGGAGTTTTCAAATAATTCCAGATGTAAAAATCCAACTGGTTGCATCTGAAAATCATACTAGGCAAGATATTAGACCAATCTATTGATTGCGAAACATTATGTCAGTGGTTCCCGAGCAGTACGACTGCACTGGTGTGGGGCACAACATGATGATTCTCGTCAGTGTATACGCGTTTTTCGTTCTAATACATAATAGCTTATTTTGTGAATTGAGCTTCATCCGTAGAAAAAATGCAAATGTGGAAATCTGTTTGATGTAAACAACTTCAGCGGCATAATGTCTCGCGGTAACAGGGCTTGCACATGGTGGGGAAGTAAAACTTGTTCTTTAAATTGTCTCCAAATTGTGCAACAAGAAACACTCAATCTGTTGCATCTATCTTAGCATTAGTTGGGGTTCCCTTCCATAGCGGCGAGAATGCAGTCTTCACTATAAGGTGTTCAGACTATTCTATTTCGTCTTCAATTAGTTAATAGCGAAAAAGGGCCAGTCCCTCTGAGACGTGGTTGAACTGCAACAACATGTTATTCAACAATGTGTAATTTTTATTTTCGAAATTTAAATTTTATTGATTGTTGTAATAATTTGGTAATTACTATTATTCCTACTACTATTCTTGTAAATCATATAGTGTCACCTGCATTATCTAAATAGTCGTCACTAGCAAGTGAGCTAATAACGGAGTTTTATTAAAATGTACGACAGGAAACGCTGCATAAATATTTGTCTAAAACCCTATTGAGGTTTTAGAAACAAAATAATACCTTGATTTTAAACAAATAAATGTATTTTTTAATTAAACACCACATGTAATACAACCCCCTATATCATTGAAGATACTTCACGGTACTTTGTGCGGGAGAAAGCCATACATGTAGAGACAACGGACACACACCCAATATCCTAGTATGCTAGGATTAATTTCTGGTTTAGAAAAAATCCTAGCTCCTCGAATATAGGGTGTCCCAGCTAAAATGTCACTCGCGACTTTCTCGGTAATTTTCAAGAAAAAATCGTAGTTCAAAAATTAATGTGATGTAGTTTTTTTCCAATGAGTCTGATGCCTCTAGAAAGAAACAATTGAACACCAAACAAAAAAATTATTTGTTTTTAGTTATAGGGTGTTATTAAACAAATTTCGCATATTCAGTTTTTTTATATCACCCGGTTTGGCCGGAAATTATTTTTTTTCTAAACGTATTGAATCACCCAATATATTTTGGTTGCAACCAGCAGAGCAATCAATTTATCTATAAAAAAATGCACTAATCACTTTTGTGATATTATTTCTAACCGTTTTCCAAATATTAATATCTCTTTGACTTTGGTCCTCATACCTAATATACAGCATGCAATTTAAGTGACATCTCAGTTAGCTGTGGCTAAGACGCCTTGTGTTAAAAATAATACCATTATTTGGGCCAAATCGTAGTGGACAGGTGTCGCACTAAGTGAATTGATAAATCTAATACAAGGCGTAGGGACGAGCGTAGATCTGCCTTAACAGTACTATACGAAAGTTAAGCAACGGTACTCGCAGTTAGTAATTTGATGGTAACTCAAGTGAAATGTAGAACCAAAATTCTACAAAAAAATGTATAAAATTCGAAAAAATAGTACTATCAAAAAATCACCCAGATCAAATCAAAGGCCCTCAGCCGTAAGAAACATTTAAAAAACATTCGAGACAGAAACTACAAAGGCTAAAATTACAAAAATGTCACTTCACTTTTTTTTTCAGCAAATTAGATAAAGAACAAAAAACCATATTCAAAACTTCAAACCGCAATTTCTCAATTCTCCGATTTTTAAAAGCAAAAATAGTGAAAGTAATTTTCATTAAAAAAAAAACACTCTGCAGGATAATTACGACGCCCGGCGTCGCCATGTATTTGCATAAATAAAAATGACCAAAACTCATACAGAAACTCATAAACAACAATTACAAACAGATCTGAACAATTTGATTACACCCCGAGAGGCCCTATAAAATTTTAAAATAGTAAAAGCTAAATTTCAGTATTTTATTATATAAATTTTAAACGATACCGGCCGCACGTGCCTCGAAAAGGATATTTGCCAGGACAAATGAACAAAAGATGACATCATATTAACACCACCCTTATAAATACAAAATTTTCAAACAAGTTGAGACAATCAACCACCAGCAGCCGACGCGAGCAGGTGGCAATTTTAAATTTAGTTTCAAGTGCAATATTAATTTTAAAACGTTAAGAATTCAACCACCAGCAGCCACGCGAGAATGTTGTAAAATTAAATTCATTTTAAAGTATAAATTTTTAACTTTTGCATTAAAATAGATTTGCAGTCCCTTCGGGAACGAAAACTAATTAATTTTAAACCTATTAATTACCACCAACTGGTCTTAAGCCCTAAAAGCAGTCTTTCGTTGGCAGCTTCATAGGTAATTAGATCTCAGCGGGCCCCAGAAGTCTTAAGATAGGTACTAAGAAATTTCTCCACCTACGAGGCTGGGTTATTTTTTGGTATTCAAGATACGAAGACGGCGTCCACTACATATAAAATATTTCTACAACATTTACCGCAGAAAAACAGAAGCACTTCTTCGACAGCTCTTATCATTCGTGGATTTTGGCTTGAGGAGTCTTCCGTCATCTGGTTTTATTGTAAAACATTACGTTGTTTTTTATTTATTAAACTTAGAAAACCCCCAAGTAGGCCCCTACAGACGTAGGCTGCCTACTAACAATAAATTAAAAATCAAACGTTATTAAAAAAGAATATATTCATCCGAGATCTTCGAAGACAGGTAAGTAAGTGACTTACATACTCCGAGACAGAATTATTTTTAAAATTATTATTTGCGAGGCTAGGCTTTTGATAAAAGTTCTCGAACCGCATTTTTACATTAAATTTTTTTAATTTGTTTTAAAATAGAAGCTCGACTCGACTTAAAATTCATTTCTTTAACAAAATTTGGTTAGTTCTAAGTTTCCCAGGTGTTTACTAGGCTGCCATAAAGATTTCAGAATTTATTGAAATTTTTTGAGTTTTAAGAATCGATAGCCAAAATTGTTACAAAAAAATAATTTTCATCAAAACAGTTTATTAGTCCACCAGGATTCATTTTAAATTTTTTTATAACTTTCGACTTAGCCGTTTGAAAATAATTTTTCAAATTTATTTTAATTTTAACCAAATCAAATTAAGCATAAAAAGATACACTGCTCAAACAATTTTTTTTCGAATCCGGCAAAACATTTTTAATACATTTTTTTTTTTTTGGTTTTATAAATCAGTCATTATTAAGAAAAAGATTTGAGGTCTTGCGCGAACTTTTTAGCAGGCTAATGGTATCCGAGTTGTGGGTCAACTTGCTGTCCGGTCTGTTGGATTTCAACAATTTTTTTCAGAAATTTTTAAAAAGTGGTTTGTGATTGTGATTTTTACGTTTTTCTAAAGGATCCTTGTCCAATTTTATTTTTGGTCTTAACGACTTAGTCAAAAAATTTTACACTTTCACAAATCACCTGATCTCGTCAGTAAAATTCAATTTTGTAAGGAACCCTCTGTTCAAATTTTTTTGTCCCTCAATATCAGGTGAGGATTGTATAGGTGATATACCATCCTTGGGAAGGGATGTAAAGCAGTTGGTCCCTTGCCTATTAAATGTTAGGCAAATAAAAAAGTCTCTAGTCTTCGACAGAGAAGAAGTTCGGCAAAATTTCCAGGTTGGGGGTAGCTCGTCTCCTGGCGTCGGTTATTGGCCCTGGTAGTGGAACTAGGCCGAAGTTAAATAAATGATTAGCGGTTAGAGATATCACAAAAGTAGTTTATGCATTTTTGATAGATAATTAAATGTTCTGTTGAATGTAACGGGAAGTGATGTGAAAAAACTGAATATATTAAACTTGTTCCAGTAATACCCTATAGGTAACAAAAAATATAATAATTCGTCATTTCGATTTTTTGAAAAAATCGGTTTTTCGGCCATAACTTTTTATTTCCTGTTCAATTATTGTTCTTTTCTTGGCGGCATCGGATGCCTCGGAAAAAAACTACGAATTTACATTGAAACTTGTGAAAATGAGTGAGTAAAAAATTACATTAAAATTGCTTCCGTTGGCGTGGGGCAAACAGTTAAAATATTTTCAGTAATATAAAACATCAAGTTAAGCTCTCAATTCTGGATTTTTGTAAGATTACTTCTGAAATGATGAAAAGTAATAAAAATTGTCATTTTTATGGACTGATCTAAAACTAAAAATGGTAAAATCCACGCCTAAAGAAATTTGTTTTAAACGTCGGATGTCTTATTCAGCAGAATTTGTAAAAAAACAATTTTGTCACTCTTACTTAAATATAGTATTTGATCGGGCTATAACGCAGCGTCACGCCATAATAATAATAATAATAAATTATATGAAGAGGCTGAAAATATCTAAATGTTAGATATACTTTTATAGTTTTCGCAAATCGTTTTGCGCCATATCTTTAAATAAACGTTTCCACAAATTTAATAAACTCTCTGAATATTGTATGTAACACAGTTTTAGAATTTTGTAGATAGCAGTGTTTATATATGACCCACACCAAAAAATACTATTGCTTCAATGTTGTGATATGAAATATCTTGCCCACAACACAAAACTTTCATATTTATATATTTAGTTCAGAAGATTTGTAAAATTTTGCGGCGATGCGATATGTAGAAAAATTTCCACCAAGTTCAAAGATAACTCAAAATTTAAGGTTTTTTAATGCATGAAATCCCCACAGAAAAATTTTGTTCAGTTAAAATTATTTTTAAATGCCAGAGGACACTGCAACCATTATTTTCTAATAATATGGAAGATCTGCAATGGGCATTTCCCACATTTCTTTATTTGCTTATTTGATAACATTTATAAATTTGAGCTCACACAATTTTTGCTGTTTTTTTTGTGCCCCAGAAAGGGTTTAAGAAAATAACAAAGTGTTGAATTTTAGTCTTATGACGTCATCCGACTATTGCCAGTTTTACGTATCGTTTGAAAGCATTATTGGTGATTACTTATTCAATTATAAATACAATAACGATAAATTCATTCACATAGAATTTTATTTGTGCCTGTTGTAAAACTTCGACATTTAATTATTAAAAAAAAAATCAACAGAAATCGCATAAGTTAGATTATGTTACAGATTTATTCTACGTTGCCGTTACGGAATTGACGATTAAAAATAAATATTAATTAATTATTATAATCAGTCTTATTTATTTTGAACTTTCACCTGATGATGATGATTTTATTTGAATAGTATTGGAGCGTGCATTTTATTAAAAAATCATAAAACATTTTACAGTTTTAAAAAAGAATTTAATTTATAAATAATGAATAGCAATAGTAAATCAATAACAAATTCATTTTCTTCGCAATTCATTCATCAAGTGGAATATAAATCTTAATAAAAATGACCAAAAAAAATGCAATTACTTGGGAATCATAACTTCCTCACCGTAGTAAAACTCGACGTGTGGTGGAGTTTATAATAAAAGTAATTTTTGAGGTTTCAAAAGTCATATTTTGACGTTTCAAAAAAATCACTTTGACGTTTCAAAAAAGTCATATTTTTTGACGTTTCAAAAAAGTCACAGTTTGACGTTTAAAAAAAGACGTATTGGTGGAATGTCACCAATATTTTTTTTAGACCGATTTTGTTCAACGAACTCAATCTCTTCCTTGACCTCAAGAATGTGTGTACCAAATTTGAAAGCTTTATCTCAAAAACTGTAGCTGCTATCGCAAACACAGATACACAGACAGAACATTTTTTTCTCTAAAATTTTATGTATCGTCGTAATTCGTCGCGATTCGTCCAGAAATGCAATAAAAATTTTCAAAATTTTTTTCACGAATACATAACTTCGTCGGAAGTAATACGACTTTTAAAAAAAGAAATGCAATATTTTCCGCCTTATAATATGGAAAATTCTTTTTCTTCCTGCGACTGTTAGATATGAAATGACAATTTAGTGAATATAACTGGATGTACATTAATTTTATTTTACGTAATATGGTTTAAATCACATATAATACAATTAGAATATTTTATGTTAAATGTCATAGTCTTCGCTGATATAATCATCACTAGAATCTTCATTTAAGTTAATTAAAAATTCTTCTAACAATTGTATTATACGCTTTTTCTACATTTATTGCATAACTGCACCTTTTTCTCAGTTACCTTCAATAGTCGAAGCAAATTCTGCTTTAGGTAATATCCTTATAGATATCGTTAATTTTAAATGTTGTGTTTCCTTTCACCGCTTTTTGCTTTTCACTAACCCAGGTTAATCCTATCGGGTTTATTCCTGGATGGTGGAGGTCTTACGAACAGTAAGTTTGCTTTCATCTAAGTAGCATTAAATTTATATTCGACGTTGAGTTTTTTGTGAATATTTATTATTGAATAAAGTAAGTGTTCCTCAGACAAGTACTGCTTCTTATCAGCCTTTATTCAGAACATTCCACGGGGTTTAAACTAAACAAACGTCTATCATCAGAATGAAAATAGCAACTAAGGGGCAATTTCTAATTTCTTTTACATCTTCTACCACTTACTCTAATGTTCCTGACACTTTCAAGAATTTGGCAATTTGCAACTTTAAGCAAGGTAGTTGTCATACAACGGTATATGCATTCATTGTAGAGAAATCGTTTGTAGCAATAGTGAGAACAATATCGAATAAGGAAAATCATGACATAGTTAAATCACACATATTCTGTTTAATAGAGGAAATATTAAAGGAAGATTTATTCATTCGATATATTTGACACGAAATTTACTTCATTAGATGTTAGGAACTCTTGATATAATAATATGTACCTGTATAATATGTAGTTGGTGCAATTTCTTAAGGACTTTTAGAATTTAAAAATTGTGAAAACCTAATATTCCTGGGTTAATTTATTATAAAATATTAAAATTTCTATGGTATTAAAACCTTTTCTAACCATTTCTCTTACTTGAATTGGCATAGACAGTGTAATGACAATGATATATTTAATAATAATACATGCAATAATGTATCACAAATGTGTTAGTCATTTCTATATTGTAATATATCATTACCCGTTATATTTTACGCCGTTAATTTGCATCAGGTGATGGTACAGTAATGCACATGGTCTTTAATCTAGCAGATTTTTAAAGCTAATTGCAGACTATGATGAATGATGTTCGGTAGGGGTGAAATGAATAAAAACTTGTACTGTAACCAAATTACATCGATGAAAGTGAGTGCGGCTTTGTCAAAAAATAAATATGATAAATTGATTAGTTTATAAAGTTACACTACAAAATGGGCAAGTTTTAACAAAATATGACCAAAATAACTGAGTAATTTAAAAACACATTTTTAATTTTTTTTTTTACAATAAAGTTAATAATCGTCATCTAGTTGATTGAGAGGTTGTGCTGTTAATTATTAAAATGAAAATTGTTTAGGTATATTATATAAATTACTGATATATTGCGACATTGAAATTGCAATACTCACATGAAGAATTTAGGTGAAAATTTGGTACACAGTAGGTTTCACAAAAACTAAAAAGTGATGTGTTAGAGAGACATATCTTTAAGGTTAACTTCGCTCTTAACAAAGAATTTTTTTCGGTTTCCCTACGGACAGTACGCCCATGGTCCCGACTCACATGAGAGTGATGCCAGCAAATTACCTACAGCCACTCTCCATATCCGCAGGATTTTGTGGCTGTAGATCTCAGAGTCATGTGCTCTAAGCAGACGGCCCAAGTAACACTAATGCTCTTATTAAGATCTCCAAGGTCGCTTTAAAATTATACAATAAAACTTCGAATAAAACCAAATGATCTTCAAGACAAGCTTAGGATCACCATAAAGCAGCTTCTAGCCAAAAAGGGCCCATCCTAAAAGGGTCTTGAAGACTAAATTTTAAAACTATATTAAAAACCATTTAGTTTTAATTTCATATTCTTAAAGAGTTCTTCAAGGCAACCTTAAATTTATGTATTAAAACGTTTTGCATTTAAAATAAAATTGCAGCAGACTAAATTGCCTTGAGAATCATTATAATTAATCCTAAAAGGGTTTTATTTTGTTTTAAAGTCGGACAACTTTATGCGTGAAATAGTTAAAACAACGGCAAGTCTCTAATGGGGCAGTGTGGTAATATTTTAAACGTAACGCATATAAAGCTGATCAAAAATAATATTCAAATGCAAACTATTCTGGTAAAAATTACCAACGGATGGCACTTTTCTGACAAAATATAATGAAATACTTCTACATAACTCGAGCGCCACCAATATAATGGTTTTTTTTATTATCTAAAAAATTTTTTTAAAAATATCGTCAATTTTTATTTTGCATCTAAACATCCAAATGCTTTTTTTATCAAATTGCATGTTTGGACACACCGTCCTTCAGTTATTTAAGAGGATGTAAAGCGCATATATTTCAATAATATTTTTTTCTTTGGCTATTGAAAATATTCATCATGGCGGGTCTGTATCTTATATAAAAAATGGCGTGGTCTAGATAAAAACTGATTGCAAGTTAATAGAACATTTTAAATCTTACAAGACTTAAAATAGCGTTTTATTTACCACTTTAAGTACAATTACTCTCCCAGACATTTATTTACTCTTCCTTTTAAAACTGAGTTGCTTTAATATGTTCAAACTCGTGGCCTTATTGATTTAAAGGGATCTAACCTTAAAATTGTGCCGGTTTTGTGATTGCCGGATTTAGTGACTTCGTTTTAATTTAAAATACTTGTCACTAATATTTTCCATTTTAAATATGTCTTCTAGTTTTCATTCATGCATAAAGTAGGTACACGGACTGCACTGGTTCACTAAATCAGCAATCAGTTTATTGAGCAGATGGCGTGTTTTCTCCGATTATGGAGGGGGTAGAATTAGTTTTAATAAAGTCATCAAAAATCCAACAGGCATTTCTTTTAACTGACTAAATTAAAACCTTTGAACTTTAAAATATTCTTAATTTACTCTTTAAAAAGTAAAAACTATGTTTTAGGATTTAATGTGGAATTTCATTGAGCATATAGGCTTAAGATAAAATAGTTTTCTTAATGGGTTTTAATAACTACATCAAGGATACTCCATAAAACTACATTAAAACCATTTGTTCCAAAATGGATTGTTTTAAAACCAACTTGCTATTTAATTCTTTAAAAAGGCAAATTAGTTTTAAAATAGCCAATGTCAAGAGTATTATAAAACTAGTATAAGATCAATAGGGCATTAGGAGCAAACAGTTTTTTTTATTTTAATTTAAAGAGTGCATTAAATCCTTTGCATAAGAATCAGTGGTCTTTAAGAACTTTTAGTTTATCTTAAGGTAATTTTAAAACCACTATCATTTTATTGAACATGTTAAAGCACTTTTAAAACCTAAATAAATCAAAAGTATCTTAGAGGTGTTACTTGGGGAGAACCTAGAATTACCGCCTTCTGTATTTATCCTGCCAGCTGCTCGGCTGACTACATTCTGAATGATACAAGATAGATTTATGGGGGTTCAAAATAAAACAAAGAAGGTTTAGTGCCATCTCCCCAAAAAACAATTATTCAGCTACGGATACGTGTTTCTGAGTTATTGCCCCTCATCAGCGTAGCGTAGCTAAGGAATTGCATCTAGGATGGGATAGATCAGGAACAAGAACTAAAATACGGCTGGAAAGTACAATACACAGTACTTAATTAGTGCCTTCATGTTTCCATGTACCACAAATGGGACCTCGATGAGCACAGTTAACAAACAGAGTTCCATGTGTACTGCTCGTTTCCACCTGACACATACAAACAAAACAAGATAAATTTATTGGGGTTGAAAATAAAACAAAGAAGGTTTAGTGCCACAACATAAGAAAAACAATTATGCAGCTACGGACACGTGTTTCGGTTTATTGTCCCTCATCAGCGTAGCGTAGCTAAGAAATTGTATCTAGGATGGGCTAGATCAGGAACAAGAACTAAAATAAGGCCGGAAAATACAGTGCAGAGTACTCAATTAGTGCCTTCATGTTCCCATGTGCAACAAATGGGGCCTCGATGAGCACAGTCAACACAGAGAGCTCTATGTGTACTGCTCGTTTCCATCTGGTATATACAAACAAGACAAGATAGATTTATTGGGGTTCAAAATAAAACCAAGGAGGTGTAGTGCCACAACCCCAAAAAAATTATTAAGCTACGGACACGTGTTTCGGAGTTATTGCCCCTCATCAACGTAGCCTAGCTAACGAAAAAATTTTCTGGATGTATATAGTATCGCAATACCAGCCACAATTTTTGGAACAAAGCGTTCAAATTTGCTACGCATGTTCGAAAGACCAAAGACGCTGATAATTATTTAAAAATTTTAAGGAAACGTTTCAAGCTTTTAAAATTTAATATATGTATAGAAAATCAGGTTTTCACGGTGAATATATATCACTAGTTGCTTTAATATTTTATTAAATATCTCATATATGTATTAAACGGTAGGAGTCATAAGTATATTATTATTAGTTACGTATACGTTTATGTGAAATATGTCAGTTTACATATCAAAATTACTTTTAGCAATAGTTATTAGAATTTGAGGTACGTACTTGTTACAGGTAAATCAACTGCAGTTACTGTATATTCAAATGATTTACTTTTGAATCAACGACTGAAAGCATGGTAATTAATCTGGTTACAAATTACGTGGGATACTACAGAGCTTTGATGTGAATCGTTCAACTGCTCTAATCCTTTTGGTTGCAGGTATCTACTGCTGCTTTAAACTGCATGTGTATTACAGTTACGTACAGTTGGATGCATTTGACTTATTTGTTAACAGGACGGATTGGGAAATATACAGAATAATCATTTTCGGTGCCAATAGATGAAATATTAGTTTTCACTTGCGTTTAGTTTCGATTCCTCGACCATATAAAGTTGGAGATGGTATGTTCACGTTTTCACAATTTTATATCTGTCTTCTAGACAATGTAGATATACAGGGTGTTACAGGATTAACTAGACAAACTTAAAAACTGATTTCAGGATCTCAAAATAAAAAAGTTTCCTATGGAGGTATGTCCGAAAACGCTTCCTATAAAGATGCAGGTTGAAATTAAGTTTTTATTTTTTTTTTCACACACACATCGGTGTTGTTCGACTGGCCGCGTGGCCACAGTCATACAATTTGAATATAGATAGAGTTTTTTTTGTTATCAAAATTCCCCATAAAATTTATTCCAAATTATAAGCTAACCATCAGTAAATTGTGGTTTATTATCATATACACGAAATATCATTAAATACC
This sequence comes from Rhamnusium bicolor, assembly GCA_029963845.1. Lineage (NCBI taxonomy): Eukaryota > Metazoa > Arthropoda > Insecta > Coleoptera > Cerambycidae > Rhamnusium > Rhamnusium bicolor. The sequence continues at coordinate 84,506 of JANEYF010004845.1, read as the reverse complement.
CACAAATAAGTAAAATTGGACATTCCCGCTTCCCAGTTCAGTATTGTGTAGAGGCAAGCTATTTACTGTGACAGTTTGGCTTGTCGAAGCATTCATTGTTAAAATTCAAAATCATTATACACAAATTTATACAATGTCATATATTCTTTTTGCATTGTCTTAAATTTTATATCAACGGCGCATGCTTTTGCATGCGTCTTTGATTTTTTGTTTTCGGCATTATTATACAATTTAAAAATGTATTTTTTTAAGTGTTGTGTGAGGATACGACGCTGGGCCTGAAGTTATCAGAGTTCATAAATACTGATGTATGGGCGATATATCATCGGCGTCGTCTGAATCGTATTCTGGCAAATAATGTTTTATAAACATTTCTCTACAAAAATGAATAGACCGATTGAAATAAAAAGGAAGGTTAAAAAAATAATTTGTGTTAAACGAAAAAGGGATTAGTTTTCGATCGGTAGAACAGAACGGTTGTTAATTTCCTGTGTATGTATTTTAAAGTTTAATAAAATCTAAATTATTGGTAAAATGGATTTATGTTTGTGAATCCCTACGTCCAACAATTGTCAGAAGTGGTTTGTTAGTGCTTTTGTGTGTTCTAAAAATTCATCATGAATAATAGAGAAATTGTTGCTTCTACATCGTCGTCACAAAGTAGGAGTCAGAGTGCTGCCGAAGCCGACGTTCAGCGGATAGTGCAATGGGAACGTGATGCTGAGAATGAACCGAATCGTGAGTCAACTACTCCGCTTTTGTCGCTAGAGCAGCGAGTTGAGCTGCTTCAAAAACAGATAAGTAATATGACGAGCGTTCAGGTAGGTGCTAACATATTTACTTGGACAAATATTCCAAACTTTGATCCGAATAGACATAACATTCAAGTTAATAAGTGGGTTAGACTTGTGGATGAGAAAGCTTATTTTTCTCGCTGGGACGATGTTACAACGTTTGGGTACGTGCGTCGTTTCCAAACTAGTGGGCAAAGCTCGTGAGTGGTATCTTAGTTCAGACAATTTATTTGGGAAATGGTCGGTTTTAAAATTAGCTCTAAAAGAAACATTTGACATTGATTCATCAATGACGGTAAATTTTTTGAAGAGGCAGCTAATTTTCCTTCCATTAACGAGAAATTAACAGACTACTATACCGTGAACTTATATAAACTTCAGAAATTAAATTGGGACATTCCAGTGAAAGATAAAATTAATATAATTGCGCATGGAATTTCAAAAAAAAGGAAATTCGACAAACGGCATTGTCTAATAATTATGATAGACTGGAAGATTTATTTACATATTTACACAGTTGTGATAAGTATTTTGGACCATCTACCACACATTTTCAAAACAGTGGCGCAGATTCTTTTCAAATTCGCTATTTCCAGTGTAACGAAACGGGACACACTAATTTTAATTTTAAAAGACTAACCAAAAGACCTGTGACTTTTGCCAAAAAAAAAGGTCATGTACAGTCAGAATGTCGCAAAAAGAAAAAAGTAACGCAAATAAATCGGTAAATTTCATTTGCAAACAGTATGTGAATTTGTATTTTAAAGACATTATTTTAAATACAACCAAATTAGTTGGAATTATTAATACAGGTAGTGATGTCCCTTAATTCGAGGAAGTGCAGTAGCTAAACAGTCCGAGAAAGTTTGTAAACAAGATTCGAGGTTTTTAAAATCATTTTGTAGATTGTTATAAAACTAACTCTGCCGTTACCTGCAGTATCACAATCGACTCTGTGTGTGCAGAAATTAGAATATTGGTAGTGCCAGATTACATGTGTCCTGCAGACATTTTAATTGGAAATGATTTTCTTGCAGATGTTAAATTCCTGGCTTGCTCAAATATCTGTTCAGGTAGTAAATCACTGTTCCCGATCGCTTGTGACATGCTTATTGCTAACAAAAAAAATAAATGAAGTAGTTAATCTGCTAAAGAGGTATCGTACTGTAGATGGGTCGCTGAAGTGGGTTGTCCCAAAGTCTTGTAGGTGACTGATATGCAGGTTACATCACGATGACGGTGGTCATTTTGAGTTTGAAAAAACGATTGAAAAAGGAAAGAGAAGTTATTAGTTTGAAAATAAGTCTCGCTTTGTAAAAAAGTATGTGAACTCGTGTTTGAACTGCTTGTACAGCAACGGTGTGTCAGGTCGTAAACCTGGTCTGCTTCATCCTATTTCAAAAGCCTCTGTACCATTTGAGACGATTCATATGGATCACATACATAGGTCCATTTGTAAAGTCTAAACATTAGAATACCCACATTTTAGTTTTAGTAGACGGCTTTACAAAAATTGTGTTTATTGAACCAGATAAAAATACAAGGAATAAATATGTATTGAAAGTTTTGGAAACTTTCATTTACATTTTTGGTGTGCCCAGTAGGCTAATAACAGATAGAGGCACTGCTTTTACCTCAGCTGTAATGAAAATATTTTGCAAAGAATATGGTATACATCATGTATTAAATGTAGTAACCACACCCCGAGTGAATGGGCAGTGTGAAAGAATTAATAAAACGGTGTTAGATTCATTACGGTGCTATAGCACCAATGATGAAAATGAAACAAAATGGGATGAACGCTTGAACAAATTCAGTTTCACATTAATAATATCATGAGCAAAACTACAGGTGTATCCCCATTCAAGTTGTTAATGGGTGTAAACCCGCGGCCAATAGCGGATGCAAAATTGTTAACAAAATTTGAGGAAAGTTTCAAAACTGAAAACCTACAGTGTCTTCGCTTAAAAGTTTCGGACAGATTACAAGAAACCAGTGCAAAGTTTAAGGCGAATTTTGATAAAAACATAAACAAGCACCTATTTATCAGCTAGGTGATCTGGTAATGGTAAAAATTACAAGTTTTTCTCCAAGTGGGGAATCTAGGAAGTTAAATTCTAAGTTTAAACGTCTATTTAAGGTTACGGAAATGTTACCTAATGATCGATATGCAGTTGAGGACCTTAGAGTCGGCAGTAAAAAGGCAACATTGATTGTAGCTGTTGACTCGATAAAACCATGGATTGTTTTAAATGATGATGACTGTTAACCATTTTCGTAAGTTTCTTGTGATATATATGTATATATAGTTAGCTTTGTAAAATCCTGGTTGCGTAACCAGAAGCGAACCCACAGTAAAACCTCCTGATTGGCAAATCAGAAGCCTGTTGGTATGCAAACATTGTTTCTTGCCAATAGAAGCCTAGAGCTCCTTGACGAGCTTAGATGATGAGCCTGGCGAAGCGTCAGAAGATTGATTGTTCTATCGGATGCCTGACAAAAACTATCAGAAGCCCAGCGGTGAGTGGAATGTTACTGTTGGAAGTCAGCTACATTGGTAGCCTGGAGATATGAGAAGGCTGACACCGAAATCAGAAGCCTGATGTCTAAATAGGAAGCCTGATACTATATCCTAAGCCTGATACTATATCAGAAGCCTGATACTATATCAGAAGCCTGATACTTATACAAAAGTCTCATGGTCATCAGAGGTTATAGTAATGTAGTTTGATAGTAGAAATAATGCATAATGCGCTGGATTCTAAGCAGGTTTATCGCTAGAATTGTGTTCTAACAAACGACACTATATGGAGTAATATTTGTATCTGTATCTAGGTAAGATTTTAAAATCTGTTTGTTTTCTTTATTATATAGGCCGTCCGATGACTCGGAGCTGCATAACAACCCTGTATCGAAGTACGAGGACGCACTTCTGTCAGGATAGACGAATGTGAGGATACGACGCTGGGCTGAAGTTGTCAGAGTTCATAAATACTAATGTATGGGCGATGATATCATCGGCGTCGTCTGAATCGTATTCTGGCAAATATTATAAAAAGAAAGGTTAAAATAATGTGTGTTAAACGAAAAAGATATTAGTTTTCGATCGGTAGAACAGAACGGTTGTTAATTTCCTGTATGTGTTTTAAAGTTTAAGAAAATCTGAATTATTGTTAAAAAGGATTTGTGTTTGTAAATCCCTGCGTCCAACAGTTAGTTGTATTTGTTGTTAATGTTTTAGTTTTAAGCCCGGACTGGCCCCGCTCTGCCCGACCTAACAATTGCCATGTCGCCACCTTACGCGTAGATACTAGGTCGGTAACGAACTGGGTTCCCGGCGAGGGCCATATACATTGTTCACTTTAATTGTTAATAAATTAATAAAATTGTTTTGAATTGAAGTGAATTTTTTAGGTGTTTACAATATAATATTGTATCTACGTAAGTTGTTAATGGAATTTATTGCTACCTTCTGATCTCTACTTATCTGATCCAATTTTATTAGTGCACTTATAACAGAAAGCGGACATTGTGGTGTCATTTTTCTAAATCAATAATGAAGAAATTTCACTCATCGCACTGTAAAAAAAATAATAAATAAGAAATAAAACATATTTCTCTTGGTGAGCACATATTTTTTGAATGAACAAATCTTATAAAGGATGCTTGCGCAATACCCAAATAATTCATTAATTTTTTTTTCTAGAAATGCGTAATACGAAGGCAGTAAAATGTCAGATTTTTTAAAACAAATGTAATCTTAAATTACTTAGACTTTTAAATTATTAGATATTGATGACTCCATTTTATCTAAATATATTAAATAAATCTGTAAAATATACGGAGTTTGCTTCAGGATTCTATAAAAATGCTCAAAGGCACATTTATTATTATTTCTAAAAAGTATTTTATAGCCGAGAAGGCTTTTAGTTAAAGCGTTTAAATTTGACACCTATATATTTTATAAGTTCGCTAACAGTTCACGTAATTCTGTAGGCAAATATCATTATTCAGAGGCGTGCTGTATATTCATCATTATACATATATATTTTTGTGGATTATTTTCTATTTATTGAAAAATTGTCGTACATAAATTCACAGTTTCTCTCCTCTTACTCAATCTATAGTCCAGTCTCACCTCAACTCATTAATTATGAACCTTGAAAGATGATTAAATACATTAAAAGCAAGCAAAAGGAAACCGTGCCATATACCCCATAAATAAACGACGCAGCTTAAAACAGCCGTTTCAAAATTATTGTTCCTCATCAGCACCATACGAATTCCACGACATCAAATCTTGTTTAGTATACGTTAAAAGGTAATATAAAAATATTAATTTTTGCTTCTTGTGACCTATTCAGATTTCTTATATTAACTGATACTGGACACTATAAAATAATAGTGCCGGTACGCTCCTCATAATTTTGAGGCCAGTACGCATTCTGTACTGATTTAAATTTTTTAATTAACAGCTTCTGTTTATTTCTTATAATTTAATGAATAACGAAACATAAAAAAAAACCGCTTTTCCTAATAATACAAAATTAACAAAGGTACACGCATTAAAGGAAATTTTGCTAAAAAGCTAGAAATAAGGAACAAAAAAAGCTTAATTCTAGTTAACATAATAAATTAAATGGACTCTTTAGTAAAACAGGAACATAAAAATACTTTAAACTTATAGGAATCTATAGGAACAGAATTAAATTTTATCGCATTTATTAATAACATTCAGTTCCTGGTTTTAAAGCTTTAAAAACGCGCACACCAACGCATACCACCAACAACATCGAATGACGGTACAGCGTACCGGCAACACTACATCATTGAACACTAAGTATATTATAAGTGAAATGCTTATATTTAAATGTCATTAGAAGAAATTTTACTAGCTCAAATGCTCTGCTATGAAATGAAACTAGGAGTAAGTAACTGATATCTACAAATTAATTACATAAATTTTGAAAAATTACATGATGATTATGATGGCATGGCATGGTTGCCGAGTGGGTAAAGCGCTTATAGCCATTTACTCGGTACTGAATATCAATGGTTCTAATCCATCTCGGAGCAAGTTAGAAATTTTATTTGTAATTTGTGTCAGATTAAGGTGGAAGAGAACTGTCGATGTCCTAGATGTGGTTCGGACTCCAGAATAACCTGTAGGGCCTCGTCTCTCTTTACTCAACACAAAATCCTGGGATTTTCTGGGAGTTACTTTGGTGATTTGAAAGGCGGTTAAGAAAACAAGAAAACAAAACAAATATATTAGCTGTATTGCTAAAACATAGGTCATGAATGGAAATCCTAAATAAGAAATGATTGCCATTATCCAGCTTAGTAAAGTCTTATCATTATGGTGGTTGTTACCACATGCAAAAAAACAGATGCTTTGAGTATTCACATTCACGCAAAGGGATAGAGTTTTTCACTCCAATGTTGTTGTGGTGATACTAAGTCAGGCAGTAGACGCCTTATGTGACATATAGGTAGCTGTTCTTTTTTTTGTATTTGAAACTAGGGTGTTTTCTGTAGTACTGCTTGAGATGAAATTTTCCTCTGATTGTTAAAACTTCAGTCTCCTAGTCTCCAACTAGTTCACATATTCTTTTTCCGCTCAAAAATGTCTTTGATACCAGCCTTTGGTAAAATATACGTATGAGAGTTTTTTCCTTTATTTGCCAAAGAGCTTGCTTGTTCATGCTTGGAATTCTTGCGTGACTTCACTTCTTCAGATTTTCTTCCAACATGGTTACTAACAGACCTTAAGAAAAGAATTAAAATAATTATCAAAAACAGTAAGTTATCCAAAAGCTGCCGTTTGTCAAGCAATTCCAGTTTTTTTTTAATCATCTATTTAACGTCTGCCTATTTCCGTTACCAGGGCCAATCACCGACGCTAGGAGATCAACGACTCCCAACCTTGAAAACTTCATCTCTATCGAAAAGGGATTTTTTATTTGCCTAGTATCTAATAGACAAGGGACCGACCGTTTTACACTCCCTCCAAAGGGTATATCACCTACAAACCCTCGCCTAAAATTGCATAGCCCTTACGTATACACTAATATACAAGCCGCTAGAGACGGGACGAGGTCGCTGAGTTTCACTTAGTTAGCCATCAAAATCTGGTAAGTTAGATTCCAATAAATGTTTCTAAATACATATTTGAAGGTGAGCACGCTTCGTATTGTCCGCGAATGCGGCATCTGTTGGAGACGGTGAGCAAGAAGGAGCAACTGCCAATTTTATCTGCCCAAAGTTTCACATGAGTCTCTGAAGTTGAATTGCACTTTGATTTACCATAGCATACAATGATGATACTTGTATAATATCGGTAAGATTAGTACACTGATTGTCCATCAGGGATAAAGAGTATCCATCCACTTTTCGGTGTTCTGACGATTTTAATCGTATCAACGCTTTGACATGGTATCTGAACCATATTTCTTCTAAAGAAAAGCGTATATTTTCTGCAATGTAAAAATGCACAAGCAGAAAAAACGTCAAAGTCATCTGATTTAATACCTCTTTGTGCTTATCAATAGATTCCTGGATTAATTATTGAACAAGTGTTATGTCAGTTTACTCATATATTGTTCTTCTTAAGTCTGGTCTTCGTTTTACCATAGTAAAGCTCATAAAAAATTTAAAATATACTGTTATGAAATAAAAATCCATTTACATTATATCTCTATAATATGAAATGCTCAAAGGTGACAGAATATGGTCATGCATTTCCTTGTATCTAAACATATTTAGTGGTTAAAAATCTTATTACAAAATTTTTCTCAATCAAAAATGTCCATTTTGATGCCATCTGAGGTATATTGCAATTGAAATTGTGTTTATAATCTCATCTTTATATTTTTAAAGAAAAACGAACTGCTAGAGTTAGGTTACGTTAGGTTAGGTTTTCTGTGAGTGGGTGCCCCTGGAACCTACACTGTGGCCATCAGCAGGCCTATTGTGGCTCATTCCTAGTTATATTTCACCCAATAAGTTCAGTCTCTTAATGAAACTGATAACTTTATTGTGTGAGAATGTGTCCAGATCTTCTGGCAGCAGTTGCCCTTTGCCAAATATTGAGAATCGGATCCGCTTCACAGCGGGACAGGTGCATAAGATGTGGTCTGCCTTCTCATCATCCTCCAGTCATAGACGGCACTCGGCGTTTTCCGATAGGCCGAGTTTATGCAGATGATAGTTTAGTGGGCAGTGCGCGGTATGTAGGCCTGTTAGAGTTTTCAGGTTTACCCTGTTTAACTCTAAAAGTTTCTTAGCTCTAGATTTCAAAGGGTATTTCATAAACGCCTTCGAATGAACTAATCCTGGTAACTTTTGCCAATATTGAAGAGTTTTTCTTTCAGCCCAGGTCGAGATAGCCATTTTAGCAGTACTTGATGATATGCCAAGTGTCGGTTCTGGTCCGATGATTCGTGATCTCGCTGCTTCTCTGGCCAAGGAGTCGACTATTTCGTTCATTCCATACCAGAGTGGCTGGGTATCCAGACCAGAGTCACTTTGTTGTTTTTGCTCAAATGATTTAGAGCCTTCTGACAATTCCATACAGTTTTGGAGTTACACTGGTAGGGTGTAGAACTTTTATAACTGTTTGGCTATCTGAGAAAATTGTTATTGATCTACGTGTAAGAGGCATATATTCCAGCCTTCCCACACACAGTTTAATGGCATGAACCTCGGCCTGAAAAACAGTTGCATTAGTACCTAGGCTTGAGGATATCCTCACCCTTGGTCTGTAACTATGTACTCCAGCTCCTGTTCTCTCGGGAGTTTTGGAACTATCTGTAAACCTACTGTCTGCCCTCAGTAGGTCGGCTTTATTCTGATCCCACTCATCTCTTTCCGGAGAAAGGATGTTGAAGGTCAGCTTGTGGTTAGTCATAGTAGGACTAGTATCCGAAGGAATTCCCAGGATTCTGTGTGTATCTATATCATCCAGCAACCTGTTCCGCTCCATGATACTAGTCTGCGACATATTAATGGCCGCTTGTTGCAGTCTGCATGTTGCCCACCTGGCCTCTCTCTCCTAATATATGTGAAGAGTGGTAAATCCAGGAGGATTTCTATTGTAATATGGTGTAGTGCTAATTGCCCCGTTACGATCATGCATGCTAATTTCTGCAGTCCAGAGAGTTTGGCTTTGGCCGTCCGTTGTGATCCTTTCGGCCACCAATGTATGTTATCATTGGTCTGATGACTGTGATATAGATTCAGTAAATTTGTTGGGGACCCATGCTCCAGGATTTGCCACAAATACGATGGCATGTCCATAAAGACTGCTTTGCTTTGTGGATTACCTTTTCCAAATGAGAGTTCCAATTAAGTGATCCATCTAGGGTAATTCCCAGATATTTCACTTCCTCCTCAAATAGAATAGTTTTACCCATTAAGGAAGTCTTAAGTACTCCAGCTTCCTTTTCCGGGTGAATGGTACTATTACTGTTTTTTGAGGATTTACAGACATCTGTTCCCTGTCACACCAGTTACTCACTGCATCCAGTGTCTCTGGAAGGGTATTCAATATTACAACTGTTAGAGTAGGTAGATCCTTTTTGTAACTACTGCCTTCGACAGTGTCATTCGAGTTCTATTCGGGCCCTTCTTCACAATGGCAAATTGTATATGATTAAGAATTAAGTGTTTATATTTTTCCGCTTTTACAATCGATGAGACAAAAGTAACTCAAATTCTCTTTAACAGGACCTTGCGGTACGACACTGTCACATGCAATGTATCTTTCATGTTGAGTCGGGTCAGCAGCAGCTCATCTCACTGATAATTGATTCGTAGCTCATTTCCTGTTGGAGATTAATGATAAACCGTCTGTCAACACAATATTATCCATGCAAACAAAAACGGGATGTCCAGTGCAGGTGCGGCAGTGGAAGCTGTTGCCGCCATTACTACAGGTTTCCAACTAATCTTGCTTCTGAATTTCGTATAAAATAATAACATAATTAATGGTCGGGCAAGGGATAAATGCCTCCGTTTAACATAACTCATAAGTTTATTAACAAAAAAGGTATGTTTAGCAGACAAAACCTTATCATTAAATCCTATTATGTTATAATATCCTTAGGATAATAGATTTATATTGTTTTTATTAAAAAGGTTCATTAAGTAACTTCTGGAGCTTTTGTAGAATGGATGTTTTGTAGTTTTGCGTGAAACGGTTGATGTGGTTACAAAAGGTTTATTGTCTGTAATCATACAAAGTAAATTCGTACTTTATGATGATTATAATATTAACTCCTACAACTTCTATTTAAGGGTCTTTATTATTTTCTTATAAGCTATAAAGTAGATATTATACCATTTCTCCCTTGTATTGTAAAGATTTTACACTGGTGTAAAAGAATATTTCCCATTTTCTTCTAAGAATAGTTATAATTTTTTTCCACTTTTTTTATTTTAAGTTAACAGAAATATTGCATTCCTTGTAAATCTAAGCCGATCTAAATTGCCACAATTTCTTCGATGAATTTGCCAGACACTGTGAATGGATAAATCTAGATTGTAAGTTAATATCTCACGAAAAATATCTTCTTTTTTACCTCGCAGCTGAATTCGATGTAGACTGATATTCTGATCTGACCTATCGACTCCCATGTTTAAATTATATTGATTCTTTTTTTCTCAATAAACCCTTCTTCGTGGCACTTGTATATATTCACTTAAAATCAACACATCAATAAAGCTGTATAGTTTAAAAAGTAATTCAATATGTTGTGTTTTATTTTTTTCGCATTAGATATTTATTATTTTCCATAAGAATCAGCTTCAATACCTGGTCGTCAAAAAAATCTAGAGAACAGTTCTAAAGGAGTTTCTAAGCTTTCAGCTAGTGGAATATCGTCAATTTGGTAGAGATGGGTGGTAAAAGTCAATCTTCTTCGACCCAACTGTAAACTTTCAATATCTTTGTCTCTTTGCGGAAACAGTATTCTTTACACATCTAGGTAGATTTTTTTTTTGATTGGTTAACTCAACTGGGGTTTTCAGTCGAGAGCCTGGTAAATTGTTAATCGTCAAAAAATCCTCATCGTCTTAATTTTCATCAGCTATTTCTGCATAATAATTTTCAGACGGAAATATAGTAATTTCTTTTGCTTTTTCTTCATCATATTCTAAGAAGGCTTTCTTAGTTATTTGACTATTCTCTAATAATAATCTATAGAAAATACACCCACACATTGAGATAGTCTAACAGTGAATGCGTTTATACGCTTATAAGCTTATTTCTTGCGGGTTAAGACTTTTTCTACCGTACTACCTGTAGTACAGGAGGCATATCTAGGTTAAATAAATTAATACATAAGTACATAAAATATTGATAAACTACTCGCTTACAAATATTATTAAAATAATATAAAAGAAACAATTTTATGTTAGAAGCTGTTTGCCCTTGTTTTTACTTTCTTATACCTAACATAAGGAAGTATTGTAATCGCGGGATATTAGATAAAATACCAACAAGGCACGATAAATCAATACTAATCGATATTAATGATGACTGTTCTAAAGACGAACCAGCGTAAACTGATCACCAAAAAGCAAATTTGCCCAAAGCGTAAATTAAGATAAATACGAAACAATACTTTTATGAAAATTACCACAAAGGTACGTTAAATCAAAATAGCAGCTTCTTAAATAACGATGAACATAAAATTATACGATAATATCAGAAAACATATAAATTTTACCAGACCGCTGAACTACAGGTGTTGACTTCAGAACGCTACACTAATAAGAAGGAAGAACCACCGTTGTGTTCTGGTACCTAAACTTGATTATAGTTTGGAAAGAGACAAACACTTGAGAGTACAGTATGAGCTATAATGATCTAGTAGAAATCAATGGCGCCATCTGGACAAGGCTGGCAGAAACATAATTCATCACGGAAAACGACAAACTGGAATGAAATGGCTTGCAATTTCGTTACAATATTGCCTAGTGAAAATTAATTCTGTGTAGCAATTCATTATAGTTGAATATTTTAAAATTGAAGTATGCATATAATTTTATGTTACAATATTTAACATGGTTGCCTAATCCAAAAGGTATAATAGGAAAAATAGCTGTCCCAAAGTGGAGCGTTGTGGAACATCTGGTAATATTATTTTTGAACCCGTTAAATGGGTTTTAAAAGAGTTTATTGCAGTTTCAATAAAACCACGATAACTTAAAACAAATTAGGTATCATTTTCTTCGTAAAATTTTAAAACATGGAATGAAATGAATAACACTGAAAATTTTTGCTAATTATAATTTTCTAACTTTTACAAAAACTTGTTATAGATAATTATAACACATATCTTTTTAAACAACTATTTTCCCGGCTCTTTGCCAAAACGCTGAAACTTGGATTATAAAAAAGATAATATGCATATTATGTTCAGTACAACTGACTCAAAAATGTAAAAGTACTCACCAGTTGAACATTCACTTCAAAACTTTAAAACACCCACCGATACGTGTTTCTGCATCTTTGCGTCGTCAGCGTTATTATATTGCATTTCATCCCAAAACCATAATATTTTAACTTTCATAATGTACAAAATCGAAAGCATTTGATGAGTCCAACGTAATGAAAATGACGCCACTTCTGTTATCTAATTCATGAATAATGTAATCACGTGTCACTAAAATACACACGTGTATTGTAAGTAATGTGGCTAGTACAAGAACCAGATTGGTGAATAGGGAATTTCTTATTGAAGAAATTTCCAACAATTGAAAATGTACAGCTTCTCTAAGACTTTACTTAAAATGCACAGTAAATTGATTGGCCTAAGATCATTACATTGACAGGGATTTTTTTTTAGTTGTTGGAAATATAAGTCTACAGTGGGAACGTAAAGGTTGGAATAAATTCCTCAAAATCGTTACAAAGCAAGTGACAAAAATTCTCTCAGATTCGTCGATTTTTAAATGCATTTCCCATTTTTTTTGTCAAAAAAAAAAATTGTTTTCAAACATTTTTATAGACGTTATGACATCATCGATAATTTTTTTAAACGACATGGGGGTCATTTTCAAAAATGACATTTGAAAGAGCATATTTTTCTGCATACAGTACGTTAAGTTCTATGGCATGTTACATGACAAAATTGTCAAGAAAGAAATTTATTTAATATTAATAGCACACTTGCATTACTTATGATCCGACCCTGGTAGAGAAATTTTTTTAAGACTTACACCTTTTTTCGTGTTTACGCTTTTTTTCATTTACTTAGTAACGTGGACCTGGCTGTAACACGTTAGTCTCTGCTTGTCACATTGTAAGTATTTAAAATTTTGATAATAGTACGTTTAATTAAGACACAATGAACTGAAATTTTAATGATGATTGGCAATGCAGACAGGTCCCGAATACAACATCTGGTTTGTATATTATTTAATGATAAGTATCCTGATCGACCTATTACACAATCAAGTGTGCAAAGTAGAGAAGACCTTCCAAGATTTTGGTAATGTAACAGATAATTTCACGAAAGGTCGTCCTGCAATTCCAAAAAATAACCAGTTAAATATTTTAGTGACAATGGAGGACAATCCTCACAAACCAAGTCGCGAAGTCGCAGCAGAGCAGTCAATTAATCAATCCACTGTTTTCAAATATTTGAAAAAGAATAAATGGCACCCATATAAAGTGAATTCAAGAGCTTAACGAAAATGATTTCGACCGCAGAATAGAATTTTGCGAAACCATGATGGAACGACGTAATACCAATCTTAAGCCGAGTACTTTTCTCTGATGGGGCCACCTTTTGTTTAAGTGGCTTTGCAAATAAACAAAATTGTCGATATTGGTCAGATGAAAATATTTCGTCACGTAACATGCCATAAAATTTAACGTACTGTATGCACAAAAATATGCTCTTTCAAATGATATTTTTCAAAATGGGGGGTGGCAGTTTAAAAAACCGCTGCCAATTACTTGGGGATCAGAACTTCCTCACCGTAGTTAAACGCGACGTGTGGTGGAGTTTATAATAAAAGTAATTTTTGACGTTTCAAAAAAAGTCACATTTTGACGGTTCAAATAAGTAACTTTGACGTTTCAAAAAAAGTCACATTTTTTGACGTTTCAAAAAGTCACATTTTGACGTTTCAAAAAAGTCACATTGGTGGAATGTCACTAATATTTTTTTTAGACATTGAGACCGATTTTGCTCATCAACAAACTGAATTTCTTCCTTGACCTCTAGAATATGTGTACCAAATTTGAAAGCATTCTCTCAAAAACCGTAGCTGCTATCGCGAACCTCACAGACAGACATACACAGACACGCAGACAGAAAATTTGTTCTGTCTGAAATTTTGTGTATCGTCATAATCCGCCGAGATTCGTCCAGAAATGCAATAAAAATTTTCAAAATTTTTTTCACGAATACATAACCCTCACTTTGAGGGGTGAGGAAGTAAAAATTGTCGATGATGTCATAACTTTTTTAAAAATGTTTGTAAACAATTTTTTTTATATAAGAAAAATGAGAAATGCATTTAAAAATCGACTTGTCTGAGCGAATTTTTGACACTTGCTTTGTAACGATTTTAAGGAATTCATTCCAGCCTTTACGTGCTCACTGTATAATAAATTAATAATGTGTATAATTATAATAAAACTGTTATAAATATTTCAACAACTCCATAATCTGACTTCAATTTGTTGAAACGGAAAATATATTTTTTTTAAAGAAATTAACTGCTGCAATAACTGTAGTAGTCATTAAATAAGTAGCATATAAGATAATATGTAATTTTTCATTGTCCGAACAACCGGCAGAAACTTTTTTGTTATGATAATATTCATAATCCACCTACATCTTTCAGTGATATAATTATTGCTTCTAAAGTCCCCATTTATCATTGACATAAAGGACATACGTGCTTAATGACGATAGCATCTTGTTTCTAAGCTTTAGGTGGCAGTGAAGTAGTGAGATAACATGCAAACCTGCACCACGTAGGCAGATAAGAGCTTGTAAACATGGAGATGGAGATAAGGTGGTGCATTATTACGGCTCAATGTCTAGCAGCAGGAACCGGTGCCGATAGTGCTGAGTGAACGGCTATGTCATTACATTACAAATCCTTTTCCTCTGAATTATTTATTACGCTCGAGATCACGCTTTATCATCAAACTAAACAGGTTGAAGTACGCTGATGAATTGTTATTGTTTGTGTTTATGTTATGAAAATAAAGAAATACAATAATTTAATGGTTACGTGAACATTTTTAAACTGTCATTGAAATGGACTAGTTAAAATATTAATTGGCCTGAAACTACTTATGTACCTACTTGTTTATATAACTTTATAACAAAATTATTTCATACTATTTAAAAAAATATTGCTAAAATCGTTAATTTAACTAAATTCAATTATGCGAAATAAAATAGGTATTTACGTTTAAAAATATTCAATTAGTTTTGATATATAGGGTGGGGCAATAGTGCGTCGGACCTCGATATCTCGAGTTCTACGATAGCTAGAAATTTTTAAAAAAATTGCAAGTAAACTAGATAAAAAAAGTCTATAACTGGAAATTATTCTCGAACATACAGGGCGAGCCAAGATGATATTACAGGACCAAGTGCCTTTTTTTTAAAAGGAATGCTATGTATATCAGTACATTTTTTGAAGCCTCTTTCTAGGCTCTAATCATTCCTATATTATTATTGGCTATCTCCCAACCACTTTGATGTAATGAATTTTTTTGTTGAAATAATGCCATCTGCAGATGGATATTAAAAAAATCACCACAGTCACAGTCACTATTATGGGTTTTAAGAAAAACTTATGTGGATACCAGTTACGAGACATCTAATTAATGTTTTTGAATCATTTTTTATTTCCTAAAAATGTACAGGGTGGCCAAAAATTAGTATTCAATTAAGAACTTTTTAAATTGAATTTTCTCAATTTTTTTCAAATGGAACACCCTGTATATTTTTCAACGATGTGATGTAAAAATGAAAAACAGAAAATTTTTTGTAAGTACTTACCTATGGCTAATTGCAACTATTTTCGTTTTATTGAGCAATAATTTCAACATTCAAAAATAAACTTAAAAAAAAGAGGTTTCCTCAAATAACTCAGTAGAAAAAATTATAATAAATGTTCCACATGTTGGCCATTTTGATTGACACACATCTCTATGCGTTTTTGAAATGAGGTTCCCACTGTTCCTAAAACTGCCGGTGTGATAGATCTAAAGGCAGTTATTATTCTTTCCTTCATATTTTGTACTTTTGTTGGTGTGTCTTTATAAACAATTTCCTTCACGTATCCCCATAAAAAGACATCCATTTTTGTAAGATCTGGGGATCTAGCAGGCCATTTAGTGGGTCCATTTCTTCCAATCCATTGATGAGGGTAGGTATTATTTAAGGGGTCTCTAACTGCATTTAAATAATGTGGTGGAGCACCATCTTGCTGAAACCACATCCTATTTCGAATTCTTCCAGGGAGATTTACCAATAATTGTGGCAGATAGTTTTCCAAAAAAAATGAAGATAAATAGCTCCAGTCAATGTACCATCAAACAAATGTGGCCCTAATACATGTTCTCCAATAATTCCTCCCCAAACGTTTATAGACCATCTGTGTTGGTTATCAGCTTGCATAAAAAAGTGAGGATTTTCCGAAGCATAATAATGGAAATTGTGCCTATTAACAAATCAATTTTTATGAAAAGTTGCCTCATCAGTGAATAAAACATTATTGAAGAAGTTGACGTCAAGTTGCATTTTACCTCTGGCCCAATTACAAAATTGTAGGCGCTTTTGAAAATCGTCATCAGATAATTCCTGGTGCATTTAAATATGATATGCATGCAACTTACTTGTTTTTAAGATTCGACCTTATTCCTACTAATGAGGTCACTTCTCTTTGACTAACATGGGGATTCTCAACCGTTTAGAATTTAGAAAATTCAATTTAAAAGTTCTTAATTGAAAAATAAACACTTATTTATTTATAAAACGAAAATGGTTGCAATTAGCCATAGGGAAGTACTTACAAAAAATGTTCGTTTTTCATTTTTACATCACATCGTTGAAAAACATACAGGGTGTTCCATTTGAAAAAATTGAGAAAATTCAATTTAAAAAAGTTCTTAATTGAATACTAATTTTTGGCCACCCTGTACATTTTTAGGAAATAAAAATGATTCAAAAACATTAATTAGATGTCTCGTAACTGGTATCCACATAAGTTTTTCTTAAAACCCATAATAGTGACTGTGACTGTGGTGATTTTTTTAATATCCATCTGCAGATGGCATTATTTCAACAAAAAAATTCATTACATCAAAGTGGTTGGGAGATAGCCAATAATAATATAGGAATGATTAGAGCCTAGAAAGAGGCTTCAAAAAAATGTACTGATATACATAGCATTCCTTTTAAAAAAAGGCACTTGGTCCTGTAATATCATCTTGGCTCGCCCTGTATGTTCGAAAATAATTTCCAGTTATAGACTTTTTTATCTAGTTTACTTGCAATTTTTTAAAAAAATTTCTAGCTATCGTAGAACTCGAGATATCGAGGTCCGACGCACTATTGCCCCACCCTGTACAACTGTCACTGATTTTGCTCTTACAACTATGTAGTGCAATTGACATCGTTCTCTAAGTCATTCAAGTTACCTGGGTATTATAACCTCAATATTACAAACAATATAATAAATACGTAAGATTATTTTTAAGGCCAATATATAAGCATTAAGGGGAGAAAATTGACCCTACGTTTGAGTGGAGACTGTAACAAAATGTTTGAGACTATTCTTTTGATGTTTCTACACTCATAAACAGATCATGATATTCGTACGCACAACAATTGAATCGTTTATTTCTGAAAGGGTCTAAGTGATATTTACCTATTTCAAGAAAAACACAAAAAAACATTCTACTATGGTTAAAACTGAAATTTCAGCTTCTTTTCAATTTTTAGTATTTAGTTCGGCAAATTTTATAGACATGGTTATATCGTCTTACTTAGTTTTTTGACTAAAATTAAAAAAACAAAAATTGTAGTTTGCGTCCCTTTCAGACATAGACACAAATTTTTAAATTTAGAATGCATTTATTTCTTTAATAATGAGATGTATGTATTTTTGGAATACTTTATTCACAGTAAACAAAAAAATAACCATACAAAATTATTAAAAAGTAATAACATGAATGGTACTAAGAAAAAAACAACAAAAACTTGTAATTTTTTATAATTTTTACTGTTTATTCATTCGGATCCATTGATTTTAATTTTTTGGTCTTCTAATTGTTGATAATCTCATAATAAAAATCTCTGTGCGAGTTAGGTACCCACTATACTAAACATTTTAGATAATTAATCTTCGACTGCAGAATGGCATCAATGCAGATATATTGGCCATTCCAAGTAATACAGTTTTTTTGTTTGGACAAAGAAAACAGGAACCTAGACTTTGAAACTGTATACAAAGTGACGTGCTTTTTCTTAGGATGTATTTCATGCGCAAGTTTTAAAAACCACTAAACACAAATAAAATCAAAACACTTATCAAGGTTATTATTGAAACGGAGCTAAAAACATATGCCTGATATTCACATCGTTAATTTCTGAAAAGACCTAATTTGGTAAACTTGGGTCCTTTCTGCACTAAACGATTATTTAATATCCTCATATTTCACTAAATAAAAATGCAGTGTTGGTTCTTTTTGCATCAAATTATAATCAAATCATGGATTTTTTTTTGAAAACACATTTTTCTGACAAATTCAAAATCACCAAAAATGCACTTAGACCCATTCAGAAATAAACGATTTAATTGCATATAGTGCGTCCGATTTCGATATCTCGAGTTCTATGATAACTAGAAACTTTTTTTGTACGTATGTTCCTATAGCTATTTGTGACCATTTTCAATTTATTGAACAATAACTGTAAAATTCAGCAATTAAAATTAAAAATGAGGGTTTTTTCAAATAATTCAAGAGAAGGTATTATAATAAGCGTGTTACATGACGCCCATAAAAACATCACACCAACAAAAATCCAAAATTTGAAGGAAAGGATAACAAATGCTTTTAGAAGTGTCACTCCGGCAATTTTATGAACAGTAGAAACCTCATTCCAAAGACGCGTAGAAATGTGTGTCAATCAAAATGGGCAACATGTGGAGCACTTTTTTATAATATCTTCTCTTGAATTACAAAAAAATATATTTTTAATTTTTAGTGCTGAATTTTGCAGTTATTGTTCAATAAATTGAAAATGGTCACAAATAGCCATATGGATGTACGTACAAAAAACTTTCGTTTTTCAATCCTACATCACATCTTCCGAAAATCCATTTGAAAAGACTGAGAAAATTCTGTTCAAATAGTTGTAAATTTAAAAATTATTTTTGGTCACCCTGTATACCTTTAGGAACTGAAAATGGCTGAGTGAGATGTCTTATAACTGTCATTAACATATTTTTTCTTAAAATCGATAATTGTGACTGTAGTAATTTTTTGGCATTATTTCAACAAATAAATCATTACATCCAAGTGGTTGAAAGAGAGCCAATAATATTACAGGAGTGGAAGGAGGCCACAAAGAGGTTTCGAAAAATGTTCTGATATACATGGCATTCCATTTAAAAAAAAATGTTAGTTGATCCTGTATAATCGTCTTGGCTCACCCTGTAAATTCGAAAATTATTTAGGGTTATAGACTTTTTGGTCCGGTTTCTTTATGTTTTTAAATCAAGTTTCTAGCTATCATAGAACTTGACATATCCACCCTGTATTATATTTCATAGACCTCCAAACGGAGGACTATGTGTAAATTGTATCATAGTTCCGACTTAGTTTTAACATAAGTTCTATTGTTGCACCATTCAATAAAGCAATTTTTTATATACGTGTTCACAGAAACTCATTTTGCCCAAAAATCACAAATACTGTTGTTGCTGCAATATCCTCAACTTTCACCTACTTTCATAATCCTGTGAATTAAAAATTTCCATTATGTGTAGCTATAAGTTCATCAGAGTTGTACATTATAGTACTCTAATGGCAAACTGTTTCATAAATAAAATTAAAATAGTCGTTTTGTAAAATTTTGGGTAGTAAATTGTACAAAGTTCTAACATATTCCATATGCAGATGACCACTTTCTGCTACTTGTCCTAAAATATCACTTGTTGCCTCTCAAAGTCTTTCGCCAACACATTTAATTGCTGGAGATGCCTTTTATGAAACTTCAATATAATTACAATAACTCACGTGGGAAACCATGTATTAGATAATTTTATAATTCTTAATGTAAATGAAACATAGGCAATGAAGTCAAAAAATGGAATTATTGCTCTTGTAAAAAGTTTTTTTTATTAAAATGTTCGTTTCCGGTCTTTACATTTTGAAATATGGAGCCTAAAGTATGGCATAGTATTTTTATAAGAATTTTATGTCAATAACTTTACTTTTCAGCAGTTATTACTTTTTTAAAGAAAATGTTTACTACATCTAACTTGGCATATCGACTACTTCTAGTAATTTTCGTGGTGGCTATAAAATCCTTCATGGAAATAACATGTCGCAAAAAATCTCAAATCTGTCTTAATATTAGTAAAAAAAAGCGCCACAATAATTATTTATTAAATGAATAATTAACAACATATACTTTGTAACGTTTCACAATTTTTAGCATTATCCCACGCAACACAATATATCGTATTTACAGGTATGTAACATATATTTTGGTATTCAGGTTATTTCATAAGTATGATCAATAATTTTGCAAGTGATTGCTTGAGATATTTTATATAAAAAAAAGTACAATTGCTGAGATACCCGGTGTCGAATGTACCGCCTTGAAACAACTCATAGCCAAGGATTGCCAACTGGTGGTCTTGATATTTGGTGGAGACACTTTGCTTCTTACTCAAAATTAATCGATTTTAGTTATTTTTATATTGATTTTTTCCCTCAAAAAATATTTATTATTAATTTGTATGTTACATTCAAAAGCAGAAAACACAATCAGAATTAGTGTGGGCTGTGATCTTTCCCTTGGTAAAATTTTTCATAATTAGATAAAAAGTGGACGTAGAAATTTTTTTCGAATTTTCTTGCAAATAAGGTGGACATAGATTAAATAATTTAAGAGAAAAAAACCCACTCAAATTTTTCATACTTTTTACTTTCTTATTTAAACGTATATTAAGCTTTCAATAACTGATTTAAAACGTTCGTTAATTATACCACACTGTGTTTCTTGGAATCTTTCTATTTCCGGGATTGAAAATATTATTTAATAATCCATAATTTATTATTTTACTAATACCAACCTGTATTTAATATAATAATTAACACTTAATTGTTTATTAAATCAACGACTTATTTAATGATTCTCTCAAGATTAGTTTGAATATTTTTGTATCGCCTATACCTGGATGTAATTTATTTTTCCATTAGTATGCTACCCTCTTGATTATCCGCCTGCTCTTAAATTAGCTTTAATTTGAATGTTCAGTCTTTAAGAATTAAGACAATTTGTCAGCCACTGTAGTGTTTCGCTTGGGATTCTTTAAATGGTATTGTGAAGCTGAATATATCACGCTGTTTTTGCGTGAACTGAAATTCATGTAAAGTGGTGTTTCTCGTTTGGTGCATTAGCGCACTGCTGGTATTACACACATAAACATACTGTTCTACTTATGCTACCAGTTTTGCATTGCATTATGATGAAATAATAGCTGTTCGATCACTAAATTTTGTTTATTGCTAAAAAAACTTTAATGCAGGCAACCCCGCAAAATAAGTTTAAATTGGGAATATAAAAGCATCTAGTTATAGAAGAATGTGTGTGTGATTAAATACATATTAGGGACTGTAGTTGCTTAAGACGTTTCTACAAAATCCCCTCTGCCATCTTCAGGTTACTGCTTCTCGTTATCCGAATTGAACGAGGAATCACAGTACCTAATTAGTCATCACCAAGAACCTGAAGCTGGCACATGTGACTCTCCCGAAACGTTGTTTAAGCAATTACGGTCTTCCTAGAGATCTATGAACTACGCAAGACTACAGAAATTTAATACATCGTATAATAACCCAGTCGCCGGGAAAAATCGAGTCAATCGATAAATTAGAAATAAAACTTTGTGGATAGAGGTTTTCGAGGGTGCTCTTTTTATTAAAAAAAAAAAATAGAACGTGAAGACTATCGGGAACCGGCCGCTATCTTGAAAAAATGGTTCCCTTTTTAGAAAGTAGTTATCAAAATGAAAATATATTTAATTCTATATAAACAAGATATTATATGTATATTAGGAAAAATAAACTCTTCATTAAAATAAAGTAGCTTGAACAGATAGATGGATCGGGCTTCATCGCATTACGTAGGTATATAGTTGCGTTGTACTTGGCGTCAGCAAAAGGTAAGCTCTGCAACACAAAGTACATCAAATAAGGAATTACATGATAGTAAATAATAATATAATATCAACAATAAACTGCCAATATTTGATTCAAACAATTTACATGGTAATACGATGAAAACTGTTACTCCTGTTAATTTTTTTCCATCATAGAAGACTCCATTTCACTTGGCGTCATCGTGACATTAAAATCAGCTTCGTTTGTTTCATCGCATTTAGTGTCAATGCCATCTTGAGTTTCACTGCGAACCTCAATCGCATTGAAACATGAAATTCCGCAGCAATTTATAGATAGAAAGAACATTTAAGGCCGAACTTTTACATTCGCACGAAATTGCACGCAATTACACGAAATTTGCTTTAATAATTCCAGCGGAGCTGGGGCTTCAGTGGTTGTGATTGGCTCCATGCCACGAGGCCCAGTCTTCCAACCCCAATCTTGAGGATTCATTTAATTTCCAAGCCATTTTTGTACTTGGTAGTACACACGAAATGAGTGTTGCCGTACTGCTGCTTGTGTTGATGGCAGAGATGCAACAATGGGTATGTTTAGCGAACATAAGCAACTGAGTTCCTGACCTCAGCGGTTTCGCTAAGCGTAATGCCGTCTACTTATTTATTCTCAACTGCTGAAAAAAATACTAAGCAGGAAAATTTAATGCTTACTGCAATAAGTAATAGCTGCTTACGTTGCAGAATTCTGTTTCTGTAACTTGTTCCCATTTATTTGAAAACTGGGTTAGCATATTAGCAGCAGAGAATAATAGTCTTTAATTAGCAATAATATTAATTTTTTGGAGCGAACAAAAACGAAGTGCCTATTATGAGCGGAAAAGGAAAATTCCTATCCACATTTCTATTTTATCGACTGACTCAGTTAGCCACTTTTTGTTCTCTGGCGATTGGGTTATAAATTAATATCCACCAAACAGTTTATAAAACCAACACAAGATGCAATTTTTTGTTTAGTATCAGATATTTGTAAACACCGTGGTTAACAAATGACTTCGGTGATTAAAAGCAAAAATGTCAAAAATCTATAAATGGTTGGCATTACTTTTAAAAAAAATTTTAAGAGGATGTATTCAGAATCACTCCAAAAAAGCAAATACGAAAATAGGTTGAAAAGCAAAAAAAGAAAAATTCAAATTTGTTAACCAATTTAACGATATTGGAGAAAACTTACAACATGACAGGATCGCACTGGGGGATATATACAGATTTTCCGTCATAAAATTTTCCAATTATAATGAAACATACATTATAATGAAACAGTATCTTACCTTATAAATGTCTTAGTAGTGCGTCCATTTTGGGATAACACTCTCTAATTGTTTCTGTCATTCGATGTAGGCGTGTATCAGGCAAGTTTAATGAAGGCAATTATAGGTGTCTTTTAACATGCTGCCAGTCAGTTTCATATACGCTGCAGCGTGCGTAATACATAATACAAATTGATCAAGAGTGGACACACTGGCTGCATTTACCTATGCCAACATTTTTACACTAATTAATAGCCTCTTGTGACATGCAGGCATAAATAATTTTCAGTCCCGCTGCGTTATTTGTCTCATCCACGTCCTCGAGTTCGGAGCGAACATTGCCAATAATGTGGTTAGCTACTTGTGGCAAATAGTCGTTTTTTAGTGTAATGGAGTTCCACTATACTAGGAAGATCTATTTGCGCCATGAGGCACTTGCGTTTTCGTATATTATCCCACTACACATTTTTCTATAAATTTCCTGAATACCAGATTGTCTAAGTGCTTCTAGGGAATCTTACACCCCACCATAAACTTTAGTAAGTCTACGTTGATTTGTCTTTGTTCGTTTCTGCTAATTAATGCTTGGTGTATTTTCGTCCCCACATTTTGTGTCACACGGTTTTCTGTTTATGGGACAGTTTAAAGTCACAAAGCCAACTCAGGATAATCCCTAATCTACCCGCGTACTTTTTCGAAACACGCAGACTTCCTCTCCATTTTGTAATCTATAAAAGCACTACAATAAGCAGAAGATATTGTCTATAACGTAAATAAAAACACTAACCTGAAAATCTTGTCTATGTCGTAAGTAACAATCGCTCCCTATATGCACAACACCAAAAATAAATTTGTAAAACTAAATTCGTCGGCACGGGAGAGTCACAGCTCCTACTGTTTATAAAGACGCGTCCGGTCACACTCTAAAATGCACACAATATTACTCACATGACGTTCAGTTGAAACATTAACTGTGTGTTTTACTTTTTCTTATTATTAAAATTAACGTATTTCTAACACGTCAGATTTATTGTTCCGTAAATCTGTTTGAAACGTTTCATTTATTTGCATTCTTTTTACTACAAATGTAAAGTATGACATGTTTATAGATAAAAAATTATTCATATTTTACTCTATATTTCGCGGCGGTGGGTGACCACACATCGTTGCCGATTTGATGTGTAAAAGTTTAATATGTAGGTAACTGTCAGAAAGAACTGTTTCTTTTTATTGTATATAATACGGAATATAATAGAAGGGTTAACTGCGGACATATCATAAGTTTTCCCTATCTGTAGTCATTATTATAAAATGATTTCTAACATGCGAGCAACAGCTACATTTCTTGAAGTTTGAACTTTTTGAGCACAAAAATTTTAACTTTTTGTTTCTTTGGATTTCGTAAAAAAAATTTAAAAAATTGTTTAAAAAAATCTGATTCATATATTTTTTGCATTTTGTTTTAATCGTAGTAGGCCACCTTTTTTACCATATACAAAATGTCATTTTCTTATTAGATAATGTTTTTCAAATTGCATATTTAAAGAAAAATCCATTAATAGTGGGACACACTGTGTATATATTTCAGTTTCATTTTCGATTTGACCCCACTGGTATTTTGACAACGAAAAGAGATACAAGGTCGGTTTTAGTATACAAAACGGGGTACTTTAGTGGTCAATCAGCATGTGAAAAAAGAAGAAAAAAGTTATCTTGCTTGGTTCCTGAAATATCCTGAGAAAACTGAAAAACGTTTTTTTTCCATAATCATTTAGCTGTTGTTATCCTGTGTGCTATGTATGATATGAATATCAGTGATCATAGTAATTTTACTTTAAATTTAACTTAAAAATTTGCAGAAAATTTGTTTCAACTTTATTAATGTTACCATGATTATAAACAAATACAATATCTATGGAAAATGTGCATATAACGTTAAAATAGGTAAGTATGTTATTTATAACAACATAACAAAACTGCTATTGAAAAAGGATCACCTGAGCAAGAGTACCTCTTTTATTAAAAATTATCTTAAGAGAAAAATAGAAATAAAACCGTTAAATAGATATGAGTAAATAAAACGGTTACTCTTCCATCACTTTTTCACAAATTCTGATCATTTTAATATACAAATTTTTAAAAGTATCGTTACTTTTATTCACTTTGTTTATCTGGAACCTGAGCAAATAGTTTGTGTCTGAAAACTTTTTTATATTATTTGATGTACTCTACGTACATCTTATTTAATAGTTTCAGACAGAATTTATCGATATACCACTTTGCTAAACTCTTCCTAACATGTTAATCTCATAGTGACTTGCGTTTTGTCTAAGTATTCGTGAATGACAATTTCCCGGCAGCTTTTATGCAGATTGACGTTTAAACGCAAATACGTCCTAAAGATGGTTATGGAAGTTTACCATTAGCGAGAGCACATTCAACTGATTGCTATAGGCGTACTTCCGCACAGCTGATGTCATGAAAGATTCAAATTGCAATTAAATCATGAACTTAATGGCATAAAATAAAACAAACACTCTGATGAAGATGGTATTTATAGAATACAGTTTATGACAATCACCATATGCCTCCCACGAATGCTTCTAGTGTTTCTTTTTCCGATATGCTGTTGTAATAAATAATCGTGTATAGGATGAGTTCAACTCAATGTACATACAGTGTCTACGGATAGAATTCGGTAGAGGAAAAACTTTTATTTGTGAATTTACGACAAAAATTTATTTTTTATACGATGGCAATAATTAAGAAATTAAAAAGTTGATTAATGTGAAAAGAACTTAAGAAAGTACCTTTAATTTTCATATTACAGTAAAATTTTAAATAAAAAACTTGCTTAGAATCTAATGACCCAATTGATATATATTTTTTTTATTTGATGTGGATTGACATGGAGGGAAAATCATTATTTGTGGATTCGCGACAAAGTCATTCTTGATGAAAAAAACTTGTTTACCGTAGAATCTAAAAAAATTTAATTATTTTTACGATTCACAAAGATTCAAAGACGGTTAATTTTGGCCAAAAATAGAAAACGTTGAAGTTTTACTATTTTTTTTTTGAAGAAAGATGTTATTTTGGGGAAAATAAGATATTCTGTAATTATATCGAATATTGATGAAATTATTAACCCTTGTAGGTATACGGAAAATACACATTTTTTTAATTTATTTTTTCCAATTTTTAATAAATATGATATAGCAAAATAATTTTTAAAATGTTGTTTAATAATATACACTGTATAATAATTATTTGTGTAATAAGACCGGAAAGTGATTCTTCGAGCTGGCAAACCCAGCATAGACAATTTCCAGGTGATTTGCGTATCTTGCGTACAATATTTTCTTCTGCAACCATTTTTGCTCCTCACAAAACACTTTTTAATTTGAAATCTTTTTTAAATAGAATTCATAAAATTCAACTGACAGATTTCAGACGCTGTTGTCTAGAGTGATTAATTAGGTACCTACCCTATTGTTGTCAACCAAAAGTGACATAAAGGATTGGTAAAGACTTTATCAATCCCTTATGTCACGTTACCGGCTAGACCAGTAAAGACCAGTATTTTCACTCAAAAAATTGACTAATAACACTTTCTAGACGGTTCCAGAATAAATATATAAATACACAGATAAATATATTTATTATTTTTTTATATAATACACAAAATAAATTTGATGTCAAATTTGGTAAAAAAATAAACACAATAAGATTAGTACAAATATAAGATTAAAGTTCATCTTCTGATGCATTATCTTCATCTTTATCATCTTGATTAGAATCGCTTTCTGTACAGTCTCCTCTTCTCTGTGGTCTTGCTTCAACTAAAAGTTCCACCATTTCAGGATGCACTGAAAAAATTCTTTTTTTTATCTTGGAAAACGTCTAAGACTTATAATGTACGAATCAGAACTTAACTCTTGATTTGTTTTAATTTTTCTTGGTAATTTTTTTTCTATATGATTTGAGATGTTTGTTGGCAGAATTCCTGGTCGATCTCGAGCTTGATGTGTTGATGTAAATATTTCTAAATAATTCTTAGTGTTTTCTTAAAGTATACTACTCAACCATGTTTTATTTAATGCAAGAAATTTCAAGTTTTGTTTCCCAGATTGTTTCCATTTTGATGCGAATAAAACGAATTTTTTCGAGGAGTGCTTTTTTTCTGCAATATTGACTTCTTCCGGAATGCACATAATTTCACAGAATTTTTTTTTGACGAACAATATGCGTTTTGCATTACACATATTTTTTTTTAGAAAACACATTATAACATTTTGTAAAAACAGTCCCATGTATTTGCTATCTTTAGATATCTTTTTCTAACAAAATAACAGCTAAAAAGCAAAATGTCCCAGTATGCTTGAAGTTTTAAAATGAGTACTCAAAAA
Source organism: Rhamnusium bicolor (assembly GCA_029963845.1). NCBI lineage: Eukaryota > Metazoa > Arthropoda > Insecta > Coleoptera > Cerambycidae > Rhamnusium > Rhamnusium bicolor. The sequence goes on along the minus strand of JANEYF010004845.1, from coordinate 56,600 downwards.
TTGTGGACATTTTTTTATAATTCAAGTAAAAAATTTAAATAAAAAATAATGTATTTCTGCAAGTAGTTAATTAAAATTTTAACACAGTAAAACGCATTAACGTATTTACAAAATATCATAAGCACATTAAAATACATACTTTCAGGTTTCTTTTGAATTGTTATTTAAGTGCTTGCATGTCCCCAATTCCGAGAAATGCAACAAATTAGAAATGAATTATTTTACCACTAATTGTACAACAGAAAATAGTTAAAGATCTTCCCGGTTTAAAGGCTTACACGTAAGGGAATAAATTTTTATAGGAGCAAATATTTACATATCTGAGTACTGTAATTATCTTACTAGCATTTCCAAATAATTCGGTTTCGAAAATTTTTGTCATAAATCTGCAAATAAGAAACCTGTTAAAATGTTGAGGAAAAATGTAAAATTTGTATTCACTGAGTGACTATAAGTACAGCTCGGATGGAGGTGTCGGTTTCCACAAAACCACAAAACAGACTTTCTCCATGTCAATCCGTCCCTGAATGAAAAAGAGAATTATTGCGTAAAATGTTGATGGAAAATGTTAAATTTGTAATAAGTAGTTATGCCGATAAAAAGAAATTTATTTCATTTTAAAATGTTAATACGTAAACTAGTTTTATCGGAAAACCTATGACAAAAAAACAAAAAAAAGTTAAATTTTTACACAAATTTTGGGGGTGACGTTATGTTGTACTATGCTTCCCTTAAAACTCTGTAAAGACATATGGTATGGTAGCCGAGTGAGTAAAACGCTTACAGCTATTTACTCAGTACCGAATATCGTTGGTTCGATTCTATCCTGGAGCAAGTTAGAAATTTTATTTGTAACCTGATTCGGACTAAAATTGGAGTGGGAATTGTCGATGCGGTTCGGACTCCACAATAAACTTTAGGGCCTCGCCTGTCTTTACCGACCACAAGATCCTAGGATTTTCAGAGGGTTACTTCGGTGGCTTTTGAGGCGGTTAAGAAAACATTTTAAGAAAACAAAATATTTGAATGTGTTGATGAATATAACACACACATGTATTTTTTAAGCAAGTAAATGTTCCGGAGTTAATTTCCGATACTTACATTAAAAATCCATTTGCATTGTCACAAGGGACATTCAACATCGGCAGATGTAATTGGCGCATACTTAAAATATGTCAGCTCTTTCAGAGACTCCACATTTAGGTCTCGTGTAGAAAAGTTTACTTCTTTGTCATTTAAAGGATCATCTGCCACCCCGCAAATCGATGCACCGGGAAATTCAAAAACAAAAAAAATTTGGAAAAAAATCTTTGAAATATTGAATAGATGTTAAATGTGGAAAGCATAAACTGACAAAACCAAAAAGTACTTATAACTCGTAAATAGATGTAGATATCGAAAAAAATAAATGGACAAAACTCCTACATACCGCCTGTGGACTTTGGCATACTATGAAAAAGTGTCAGTCAATTTGAACGAAAAAACAGCAAAGTTTTAAAAAAATATTCTTTAAAGGATCGAATAAATTTTTGTTGGCTGGCCACAGGTGCTTCAATTGCTAGTTACGTCTCTGCTGTAAAAACATTTGATTGTTTCTTTGTTAAGGGCTACTCAGCGGTAGGGATTCCAACTCCTTACCTAATGCCCCTCTGGTCCCTAAACTTTTTTGTAGATAGAATACCTCCAGTTCTCTTCGAGTAAGTGTTTATAATAAATTGACTTTATCAACTTTGGATATTACGGATTTCGCTAAAGAAATTACAACATAAGATATATTGTGTCACACATGCACATATTTAACGCATTTTACACATGACCTACAGCCAATCCTGGTTTTGGAGTCATCAATAACTAAATTCTGAGCTCTAATTATAAATAACTTTTTTATTTGGCATTAACATTAAATCTAAGTGTACTTTAGTTTTGCGACTTTTTTCACATTAATCAACTGTACAGGGTCATCCAACGAAAAGGCCCACCCCTATATATTGTTGTAACGAATCAAACTCTTTTAAAATTCCTGCAAAGAATATACAGGTCGTGCCATAACAGCGGGACAAACCAAACTTACATTTTTTGAAATAGAACACCCAATTTTTTTACATTTTTGAATTCTGTGTTCTTTTGTGATTTTAGACATATAGATATGTTGTATCTTATCTTTTATTGTTTTTTATTTATTGCAAATTTTATACTACCAGCATCTGCCAGATTATCAGGTTAGCCATGGATGAAAAACACTTAATTTGATACTCATGCCTTATATAATAATTTAATAAATTCAGAAAGAAAACTACATTATAATTATTACTATAACTACTATTTTACATACTATACCAAATAAAATGTTATCCGTTGAAGAGTTCTTATTATTTTTTATAAATGTGAATATATCGTATCGCTCTGGTAAAGTAAACGTTTTCACAAATAATATGACGCACAAAACCACGCAGTTTGCGTTTTGAATTTATTATATAATTATTTTGTAAGGCACACGTATCAAATTGTTTTTCATTTATGGTGAACCTGATAACAATATAGATGCTGGTAGTATAAAATTTGCAATAAATAAAAAATAGTAAAAGGCAAGATATGTTGTATCTGGTTGTATCTATATATTTGAAATCACAAAATAAATTGCAAAAAATGTAAAAAAATATAGGCTGTTCCATTTAAAAAATATATAACTTTGGTTTGTCCAGGTTTTCTGGGACCACCTGTATATTATTTGCATGGATTCTAAAAAAGTTCATTTGATTCACTACAACTTTTATAACAAGAAAACATTTTTTTCTAACTTCTAAAGTAAACAAAATTTACAGGTGAGCTTTTTCGTTGAATAACCCTGTACACAATATATTACATTTCTTAATTTCAGTCGCATTTTTTATAGAATCATGCATTTGAACGACTTTTTTCGTAATTCTACGAAGGCGTATTAATTATGCCGAATTGTCACTTCAATGTGACAATTGTCAATTCGAAGTGGCAATTGTCACTTCAATGTGACCATTGTCAAATCAAAGTGACAATTGCCACTTCAATGTGACAATTGTCAATTCGAAGTGACAATTGTCACATTGAAGTGACAATTGTCACATTGAAGTGACAATTATTTAGTTTAGATGCAGAATTGCAACAACCTCGAAATTTGTGTAGTTAGTTTTATGTCCTAGTGCGACGTGCGATTTTTATATAATTATGCCAAATTGTCACTTCAATGTGACAAATGTCAATTCGAAGTAACAATTGTCACATTGAAGTGACAATTGCCAATTCTAAGTGACAATTGTCACTTCAATGTGACAATTGTCACTTCGAATTGACAATTGTCACATTGAAGTGACAATTCGGCATAATTATATAAATATAATGTTGTTGGCCCTTATACGCCTTCGTATAATTCCACAAACAAAAAAAATGTTTCCTTTTTCGAACTTCTCATTTTAATATTATTCTATATAGAATACAACCTGACACCGCGTGTACACCACACTAATATGAAAAGCATACAGACGCGGAACGCTGCACATATCAGACGGCTCGGAGCAGTTGCTCTGAGTTCGAATTCTTTATAAATTTTCGTCGAAGTTATGTATCTGCTCATTTTGTCTCGATCGCTACACAAAATTTCACTATATACAATCGAAAGAACGAATATTTGTCTTTCGTTCACCGTACGCCAAGCCACAATTATACAAGTTCCGATTTTAAGATACATGCACTCTATTGCTAGTCCCTGTTGATGCGACTTATAACGAAAATATAGAAATTGCTAATTAACCTTTTAACGCGCAAAATCGTTTCTTTTTATAACTCGTTATTTTTTGACAAAAATGGATTCTTTATGATTTATTTTGTAAGAAAAGTGACGTCATTCTCTTTGAAAATGTGTAGTTGATATATCGACCTATGAGCATGTATACACTCGAAATTCATCTTATATTCATAGGTCTTTATACAAACCACGAATATGAAATTAAACAAAAATAAAATAATTAAAAAAATTATTGTTTATTTTTTTATTACTACACAGAATATATTTTAATACACTACTAATCTTAAAGTTGTGTTCCTTCTAACCAATCATATAGTTTCTTCTAAGATAAACGGGCTTTTTACATATGTCACAGAAGAAAGAGTTAAAAATGCTACCTTATTAGTTTTATAAGCGCATTCGTGGAAATAGTAAATTATTAGCCCTTTTTCAGAAAAAAAAGTGTTACGCCAAATAGACAATTACAAAAAAAAAGTTTTGTCACCCTTTCATAAACCCTGGCAGAAATCTGCAATTCATACCTTTGTTTTTGTTTTTGTAAATTTAACTAAAAGTAAGTATGTCCTTGGTCTGGTAATAGCACTTAACAATGTAATATTCCTCCTTTGAAAGATGTATTTTCTTCAAAAATCACAAAAAAACGCGGAAACAGAATTTCACCTCGTAAATACAAGAAATCATAGTGGCTGCAACAGTCATAGGTTCTTAAAAAAAAACGCTTTGCCTGTCATGCGCAGAATAGTACAAATTATAGACGTTTAAATATTTTATCCGCATTCAGAACATCCAACAGTGCTATAAAGATCATTCTTGTTTTAAGATCAATTGTAGTTTTACTTTAATGAAGGTGGTTTTTTAAAAAGCCATAGCCTGTTAAAGGGTTAAAAGTAGATGCCCTTAGCATTAATTTGCATTTTTTTTCATGTATCAATGTTAATTTTTCATCATTTGAGAGCATTTTGCAGTCAAACTTTTGTAAATTATAGAATTCACCAAAATTACAAAAATGTAAAGTCAACTCATTTTCTGTCCAGAACATTAGCAAATTTTTGATTTGACTATCCTGATTTCGAAACGTAACATATAGAGATACTAAAACTAAACGGACTTGCTACATTAACGAGGATATTCCAACATATAAGATAATTTAATGAAGTAGACTCTAAAAATGACACAGAGAAGTCTGAATTTATTTTTCAATGAAAAAAAAACAAATGCTACGGTTAAAAATTTATGTGATGAAAATTTCTGAAAATTTTATCAAGATATCATTACAATGGAAATTCGTTATCAAGGACGATGGAATACAGCCATGATAAGTGATTACAGACCAAATTTGTTATAAATTATGTAGATTATTTAATAACGAAAACAAAAATGATTTCCGTAACTTACCTAAATATACAGACTGAACACAAATGTATTCTGAACGTAGCATAGACGCTGCCCTTAAAACTTTATAATTCATTTAATTTTCAAGCTAGTTTTCCAGAAACTAAGATTAATATTTTCAAAAATAATCCAAGGAAACCATGGGTAACAAAAGGTATTCGAACATCCTGCCAGCTTAAACGCAAATTAGTCCTTATGAAAAAATATAATGATGCAGGTTTTATTGATTATATTGTCATACATGGAATACCAATTTATATAAATAATTGATTAATACACTAGTTGGCAATTTCTTTATATGTTAGGCTACAAAAATAAATATTAATAGAATTCAATAATTTCTCAGATGCTAAATAAAATACATTTCCAAGTTATCTTTTTATTTGTAACATACAGTGCATTGCACTAAATATTTATTAGACAATCACGAAGAATGCAAAATTGCATAATCTAATTCATATCAATAAACAATTAAACATTTATTACAATTAACTGTGTCAAACTTTAACCTGGTGTAAAGAACTTGCTGAATAAGTGTTTTAAAAATATATAAATACGCTGGTGACACAGGCAGAAGGGAAGTCCATTATGACCCATCCAGTAGGACATATCTCCACTATGGCTTTAACTTGGTAAGACCCTTATAATGTGTGTTATTATATTTCGATTGTTGGTTTTTTATTTCTTTGTTTTTATGTAATGAGATTTTATACATTTGCTAAAATAAAAACATGGCATTAATTTCTAACTACGCTCTTTATTTTCTGACCTCTTGCAGCCAAGTACCGCGTCAGGACTATTAATATACGATAGTCGTGACAATATAACAAAATATTGTAAAGTCACATAACAAAATAAAAACGACATGGAAAATTTTAAATTCGTTTCTAAAAAATGATTCGAAATGTCATGAAAATATTTCAATACTGGAAAACAATATATTAGTAACAGATCCGAACTCTGTTGCAGATAGATTTTCTTCATTTTTTACTGCCCAAGCTGCAAGTTTAAAATCCTCTTTAAAAAGCAATATAACCTTTCAAAATTATCTCACTAATATATCATTTAATAACACTTCTTCTTTTTTTCCTTTACCTGAAAATAATATAATTAGAATTGTAAAAATATTGAAACTAAAGAATTCTAGCGGTTTCGATGACATACCTATTACTGTAATAAAAGAAAATATTGATCTAATAAAAACTCCTTTAACGTATCTTATTCATTTGTCATTAAGCAGTGGTCAATTTCCTGATAAATTCAAAACAGCTACTGTAAAACCTTTATTCAAAAAAGGCGACAAATATAATTTGAATAACTATAGGCCTATCTCTCTTCTTCCATCATTCTCCAAAATTTTAGAAAAGGTAGTAGAGGAGCAATTAGTGAATTATTTACACAAACACAATATACTGAGTAACATGCAGTTTGGTTTTCAAAAAGGGAAGAACACAACTGATGCCATATATTTATTAATAGAAAATATATCTAAAACACTAGAAAAAAGGGAAGTAACTTTGAGTATATTTTGTGATCTGTTAAAGGCTTTTGACTGTGTGCACCATAATATTTTACTTGAAAAACTTAGATATTACTCTATAAGAGGTATACCATTGCAGTGGTTTAAATCGTACTTGACAGATCGCAACATCTGTGTGGAAATGAAATACGAAAATAAAAATATGATTAGTAAGGTTCTATCAACAGAAAGTGTCTCTGAGTGTGGTTTTCCACAGGGTTCCATACAGGGACCAGTTCTCTTTTTGATTTACATAAATGATATTTTTGCTAGTTTTCCTGAATTAAACTTTTCTCTGTTTGCTGATGATCACCTTCAATAATAAAAATTATGAGGATTTAATAGCATTCACTCAGGAATCTATGAATGGAATTATTGATTGGTTTAGTGCTAACAAATTATTACTAAATGTAGAAAAAACATATAACATGACATTTAAAATATCTACAGAAAGAAACACAGATGTAAGAGTTACACATGGTGTTATCAGTCCCACCAATCATATAAAATTTTTGGTTATTTATATTGACAGACAACTGAGCTGGAACTTTCATATCGATGAATTAAATACTAAACTATCAAGGGCTGTCTATGCTATATCAAAAATAAAAATTGAATTAGGTTTCCCGGGTGCTCTTAATGTTTACTATGCATATTTCCACAGCTTACTACAGTATGGTCTGGAGTTCTGGGGTGGAAGTACGCACTCACAAAAAATCTTAATGAGTCAAAAAAGAGCTATACGCATTCTTTGTAGATTAAAATCCCAAGATTCCAGCAGACCATTTTTTATCAAGCTGGGAATATTTACCATGGTGAAGCAATACATTTATAAATTGGCAACCATGATTTTTCAGAAACGTACACTGCTCAGAACGCACTCAGACACGCATGGATATAATACCAGGAATAAATACCTTCTTATTACGCCCGATTTCACTTATAATATTACCAGAAAAGGACCCTTATATGCTGGAATAACAATTTTTAATAACCTACCATCTACAATTAAAAACGCTGATAATTTAATATTATTTAAAAGAGAACTCAAAACGTTTCTTAAAAATAATATATACTATAATCTGCAAGAGTTTTTTTTATTAGAACGCCACCATAATTGCTATAACTACTATAATAATAAATATAATAGCATATCTACAAACATATCATATTTGTATGCTGTAATAGGCACTTTCCAAACTCCTCTCTAGAGGAATAATATATGCATTATGTATTTTAAATATTTAAAATATATGTGTATATATTTTTCCTTTTTTTGTATTACATTGTATATATTATGTGGAAATAAAAACTATCTATCCATCTATCTACTGTTGGTTCTTAAAGCGAGACGATTTGACTCCCTATAAAAACTATCTATCCATCTATCTACTGTTGGTTCTTAAAGCGAGACGATTTGACTCCCTATAAAAGAAAAAAAACTGCTGTCAATTACTTGGGGATCAGAACTTCCTCACCGTAGTAAAACTCGACGTATGGTGGAGTTTATAATAAAAGTAATTTTTGACGTTTCAAAAAGTCACATTTTTTTACATTTCAAAAAAGTCACATTTTGACGTTTCAAAAAAGTCACATGTTTCAAAAAAGTCACATTTTTGACGTTTCAAAAAGTCACATTTTGACGTCCAAAAAAGTCACATTGGTGGGATGTCACTAATATTTTTTTAGACATTGTGTACCAAATTTGAAAGCTTTATCTCAAAAACTGTAACTGCTATCGCGAACCAGACAGACACACAGACAGAAAATTTTTTTGTCTGAAATTTTGTGTATCGTCATAATTCGTCGAGATTCGTCCAGAAATACAATAAAAATTTTCAAAATCTGTTTCGCGAATACATGACTTCCCTCACTTTGAGGGGTAAGGAAGTAAAATGGACTGAGCCTATGTTTTTCAAAAATTATTCTCTAACTTTGTAGATATATCTATGTAAGAATAATACATGTCATTTGTATCATTCATATATAGCAATAAATAGATTAATAAAATTAACAATTAATGTTATTACTGTCCATAATGTTTTATTAATGTAACAATAAAACGTTACGTGTTACGACTTTTTGCTTGTCATTTCTGTAATCAGAAGACTTTATTCTAGTAAGATATGCTATTCAGGTTCATGTTAAAAAATACATATATATTTTTTTGTCCGCCAGTGAATTAATAAATCAAGTTTTTATAGAAGTATAATAGAAGTATTCACATGGTGTTATTCGATACAGTAATCATTATTTAAATCCATTGTATGCTATTTCAACCTTGCTTCTATAGGTAGCAAGATTTATAACAGATATCGATAATATATAATATTTATGGCTAGATTATTGACAATGTAAAATTTAAACAGTTAAACTTGTGGTCTATACCTAGCCATAAACTGAAGTTCTAATTTCCGTAACATAGAAACACCTATGCAAGATATATAGGACTAAATACTGCAAAGATAAACCCGAATAGATAACCTATACCAAACTATAAACTATATTGATTATTAAAGATATAAAGGGCACAAAGGTCTTGCGAAATATAATGGGGAAGGACATGGTAGTTTATAATATTAGTTTCGTTGTATCTGCAGTTATGTGTAGTCAGATACTCTGGAAGGTCACGAGTTAACTTGGACCTACTTAATTATTGAGTAATCTCTAGATATGGAAAACTGGTTAGTGTTTATAGGTAAATACATTCTGTAAAAGACAACATAACGTGATTTTATTTTTTCAACATTTCTCATACTCACATGACGAGAAAATATACCTTAATAGACAATTTCTCTCACGTTATAAGAACCAATGAAATGGAAAGATTTTGAAAATTTGGACCAATAAGAACAGACTCAGCGAAAATTGCATTACAAGTGAAAATTTGACATAAAATGACAGCGAAAAATTGCACAGGGCTTGACAGCTCAAAACGTCAGTTGAATCATATTTCTTGTTTTATGTTTTGTTCTGGAAATAGTTTAATAAATATATTTCCTGGATTAAAAATAATCTCAAAATTCAGCATTCAAAGCCTGTTGCCTTTAAGAAACTGCATTCGTTCATTTTCATGTGATTTGACTGAAAAAGTATCCTCGACTTCGTCTCGGCCACTTTTTGTCAAATCACATCAAAATGAACTCAAGCAGTTTCTAGGCAACACGTTTTCATGTGCTGAATTTTCTATTACTACAGACAATTTGTGTAAAATAAATTTACAAAAAAAGTTTTAAATACCTCATGGACCAAAATCAGTACAGATAAAAAATAAGAAAAGAAAAATGAAACGGAAAAAGGTCCTGTCTTGCTAGGTTTACATTCATATCCTGACTGCTTTGGTAAGCGTTTTAAAGGCGAAGGAAAAGATTAAATGCTCCAGCTCCAAATTCCTTAAAATAGTTAGAGGTATATCAAGCTATAAGTATATGACGATCAACTTGTAATATAATTAAAGGGGTTTGTGTGTACTAAATCGCTGATTTCGGTCAACAGCTGAAAATTATACTCACAACGTGTTGTAGAGTTTGGTATATACTCAGATCGCGTTGTGGGTAAATTTTGTATCATTGTTTCGCCTACTGAGTGAGTCTTAATGCTGTCTGATACTCACAATTCATTGTGGGCAAATGAACAAAATCGACAACACGATGTGACAAATAAAATCGAACATACCGTGTATCCCAAATTCGATGCTCACCATTGGGATCTCGAAAACGGTAGGAGCCACAAGATCTATCAAATGGGATAAGTTTTAGCAAATTTTATGCTAATTCCAAATCTATTAAAAAGTCACGGCTAACTGAAACTCTTTTTGCGATTTTCCAAAAAACGATAATTTTGTAATGTCTCTTTTTGGTTGTAGGCAAGTAAACCTTGGTCAGACAGGTTTTAGACTTTTATATTATTAGGACACTTTTTGGAGACTAATATTTTGGTATAGAAACGAATGCTCGAGTCTTATGTTTTCGAGATATCTGAGGTAACTTCTGTTTTTCTTATGGCAGCCATATTGTACTTATCGTTTTTCAAGTTTTGCTTAAAAAGAACTCTCAAATGACGAGGAAAAATTGTTTTTCAAGGAATTTAAGAAAAGTTATCCATTACTTAATAAAACAAAATAGTAGGCCATGGAAAATTAGAAAGTTTTTGTAAAACCAGAGACAAGTTGCTTAATCAGACTGCGACTAATTATTATCTATGTACCTAAAATCTACTGGAAATTGCTTCATTTGTACAATTCTCTAAAAATATCAATTTTTAGATGATCATTAAGGTTTTATTTGACATAAAATTGTCAATAAGGTGTTCAAAATTTTAACAAAGAAATCTTCTTCATCAAGGACATTCTTGCATGTAAAGTATGTAAATTTAAAAAATGCGTTTCTAAAAACGACCAAATTTACACATAAACAATAAAATTTAGTAGGCTGTGGTTTAAAACAAATAATAAGCATTACTGTTGGTTGACTAGTTAGTTCACTAAATAGTAGTGGAATTATTGTAAATTGTTCAAGAATGCTTATCATTACTGTCAAGAGTGTGATTAATGCAAAATGGCGCACAAATTCTCAAATGAAGACAAATTTGATGTTAGAATGTTATTTAAAAGTAAATAGAAATTCGCAAAACGACTTCCTATCAAGAAATATTTCCGGAGAGAATGCAACCACTTAGAACAGATTTTGGAAGAATTGTAAGCAATTTGTTAAATTACGGGAGTTTTGATAATAAAAGAGACCGGTATGATATTGATAATGTTGACCGCACAAATAATATTCTCGAAGCTGTACACAAGACATTAAAACAAAGGAAATATCCGTACAAACCTACAATTGTCCAAGCTTTAAACAATAACGATTTTGGTAGAAGACTTGAATTTTGTCGTTGGTTTAATCTGAAATTCGAAGAACAACCTGACTTTCAATCGAGAGTTATATGGACCAATGAAAGTCGTTTTACAAATTGTGGAATCTTTAACAAGCACAATTATTATTACCACTGGGCCACAGAAAATCCGCATATAACTACGCAAAGAAGATTCCAAACTAAGTTAGGTATTACCTTTTCTCTTCCTATTCTACTGCTATGATATGCCTATAACCCTTTCCTTAATTATTGTTTTTAGGTCGTCATTTAATTGGTCTAGTTATTTTTTCACAACAATTTAACGGGAGCATCCTACCAAAAACTTCTAGAAAATCAAGTTTTACCCGAGATATGACAGCTTTTTACAGAAAAATGAAAAATTCAATATGGATGTTATAAGAAAAACAAAACTTACCTCGAATATCTCGAAAACGAAAGAATATCGATTATTCGTTTCTACACCAAAATATCAGTCTTCAAAAAGTGTCCTAATAATGTAAAAGTCTAAAACCTGTCTGATCAAGGCTACAGACAAAATTATAAAACACAAAATTTTCGATTTTTTTTTGGAAAATTCCAAAGACGGTTTTAGTTAACCATGATTTCTTAATGGATTTGGAATTACCATAAAATTTGCTATAACTTATCCCATTTAACCGACCTTGTAGCTCTTATGGTTTCCAAGATCCCAGTGATGAACATCGAAATTGAGACACACGGTATACGAATTTCATCGCGTTATGGGTAACGTAGTACAAATTGCAAAGCCAACTCTCAGTATTCTAACCAATTGTTATCGGCGTGCTTTATATGTGCTAATGGGTGAGAGTAGGCTGGATTTCGGCTCATGGGTCTGTGTGTAATGTCATTTTAAAGGACATTTTAGGGCAAGAAGAATTAAGCGGAAAATTTTGAAATTTGGTAAAAATACTTCATATAGGAGTCTTCTTTTTACATCTTAATTGCCATCCACAACCCTCTATGTGAAAGAGTAGTTTTGGGTTTTTCTTATTATTTTTTTTTTTTAAATCACCTTTTTCTACCTGTCCTTTTAAACAATAAGCATTGAAATTTATAACATTCCCCTTAATTTTTCCTTTCCTAAAAATTACCTTTTAAGTGTCATTACGCCCAAGACCATGGACCAAAATCCAACCTACACTTCTTTTGGAAGGTGACTATAAATTAATAATAAGTGGAAGAATGCTGAGAGTTGGCTTTGCAACTTGCATCGTGGGTACCATACGTTACCCATAACGCGATAAAATTCGTATATGTTCGATTTTCGTCGGCACATCGTCAAATGTAGTAGTTAATTTTGTTACATGCGTTGTAGGTATAAAGAATACAGCAACCTTTGATTTCTCATTATAACATCAAAATATCGTGGCAAAAATCTACCTTTATCAATTGATATTAAAGAAGATTTGGCAACTGGTTAATCAAACAAAATGTTCCAAAGTTACAGGACAATTACTGTTGGCTAGAAAGTGGTGAGACACTTTGCTGACTATCAGATAAGATATTACGGTAATATTCTCGACAAGGCAGAGCCATAAATGATAATGAAGAAGAAGAAATTGATATAAAATGCAGATGATGATTATTTGGAAGAGCTGTTACAACAATACAGAGACACCGAAGGAAATGATTAACAACTACGAGGAAGTGAAGAAAATTATTGCGTATTGGTTTTGTTTACATACAGTTTGGTGACTAGTTCTGTTAAATTTAAATTAAAAATATATATTAACTTTATCGTCAGGTTTCTTAGAAAAATTAAATTAAACCAAAATAATATATAAATAAAAAATTAAGGTAATTGTGCAATTGCGCCGAGCGGTAGGTAGGAACTGGGGCCTCAACCCACGGATCCTACACTGGCTGTACACGGCGGTCATCAGACCTAGGCTCCAATATGGATCCGTGGTCTGGTGGCCGAGCGTGGACAGAGCGATGACATCCCGAAAGCTGGCAAAAGTCCAGAGACTAGCCTGCCTAGGGATCACTGGCGCAATGAGGACGACACCGACAGTTGCTCTGGAGGTTCTGCTAGGCCTGCCAACGCTTCCCTCGTGGATAAAGAGGGAGGCTATGGCGGCCTATCTGAGAATGCGGGATTCTGGGAGCTGGCAGTGTTCAGGCAGAGCTGAAGGTCACGCAGCAATTGCTGGACTGACGGAGAGGGAAATTCCTCTCTCTGTCCTGAAGGTGAGAGAAGCGAAAGATCAGCTAAGGTTGGAAAGGAATTACACTCTCACTCTTCCTACTAGGGAGGAGTGGAGTGAAGGAAGAATTGACTTCCGCCCGGACTCTCTGGTGTGTTATACAGACGGATCTCGGCTGGCCACTAGCTCGTCTTCCGGGGCGGTAGGGTTGAGGTTAGGAATGGGGCGGAACAGATAATATACATCTGCTCCGACAGCCAGGCTGCTCTAAAGGCGGTGTGCTCCCTCAGGACGAGATCAGCTCTCGTCCAGGAGTGTGGGGATGCCCTAGAAGAGCTGGCCAGGCATAAACAAGTGAGACTGGTATGGGTCCCGGGACATATGGGAGTTTCAGGCAACGAGAAGGCCGATGAATTGGCTAGACTCGGAGTCGAGGAACCCTGTCACGGGCCTGAGCCTATGTTAGGTATTTCAAGAAGGCAGGTCACAACGGCCCTCAATGAGTGGGCCCACAAGACACTGAACACGCACTGCAGGACCAACAGGGCCTGCAGGCAAACCCGAGGTTTTGTGACGGGGCCGAACAAATCGAGATCGGCCTGGTTGCTGGGACGGAGTCGTAAGACTCTGAATCTCTTAATCGGTGTTCTGACAGGCCACTGCAGACTTAAGAGGCATCTATCATTGATAGGTATTGAGGAAGACCCTACATGTCCAAGATGCAGGAGTGATGAAGAGACATCTTACCACTTCCTGGGACAATGTGAAGCGTTTGGGCGCCTGAGACAGAGTATCTTCGGTTCTGAGGCGCTTCTAAGGGAGGAGATGAGCTCCCTCGCAATGAGTGACATCCTGACCTTCATCAGAAGGTCGGAGAGATTCGATGAGGGAGCAAGAGGAAGCTCATGGCTGAGGGGACAGCTGGGGGTTGGTAAAAAGGGCCCGTCTGTGGCCTACTTGCCAGGCGTCAGCCTCCCCGCCATTACCATTACCATTACCAAGGTAATTGTTTAGGTAATTTTTTGTAAGAAAGTTTTTGCCTAACTTTTTAGATATTTCACAAAAAATCAAATTTTCAACATTTTTTTTCTTATAACTCGGCCGCCATTTTGGTAGCAAGGGTAGTAGGGAACATCTCTTAAAGTATTTGATGGACTCTTTACATAAAAAATTATGTCCTTTAGAGTGAGAATAGTAGAATAGTTTCATAAACAGATAAATTTAAATATTAAATAACTGTATCCGTAACTATTTGATTCAATAAAGACGATTATTATTTTTGCTATTAGAAATTATAATCTACGCAAAATTTTTTAAAATGAATTTTAATAAAAAAAAATCTATAATAATTTGATTGAGGGTCGTTTAAAGTACAGTTATTTGATTTGGAAATCGGTAGAAACAACTTGGTTGAGTTCTAAAAATGGATAAAAAACATCCCTAAAATGATATAAAAATAAATGAAGGTGGAGCATTTTTCAAACCTAACATTGCAAATTGTTGGTTTATTTCTTTTTAACAAATGACTGCAATTTTCGCGTAATAGTTTCATAAATCATTTTTCCTCAACATGGGACTGACTTAGTTTCGTGTTAGCTATATACCGACATAATGTTCGTCCTTCCCCGTTCTTTTTATATGTATTTATAAAAAGTAAAGTAACTGAAAGGCGAGTTAAGAATTAAAGCTTTCTTTATGTAGGCGGTAATAATCAGCAAAGGGCTTAAGTTCCTTTGATAGTGACGTGTCTTGTGACAGCTGCCGCCTGAAGATAGCAACTCTCCAATCGGATTAGCGAACCGGTAAACGAATCGAACAAAAACGGAACTCCTTAAAGCTCAACTCCTGTAACGGATATTAGAATTATGATAAAGAAGTTTCACATCTTATACTTCCATTAAAGACGTTAAATTTTATAAAATTGTCGATTTTAAATTCTGTTAAACTATTTTAAAGGTTGTATTGAAATTAAGGAGCAATTGTCGCAAATAAATAAATTAAAAGTAGTAGGTAATTACTAATTATTATTAGATGCAGTCAATTCAAAATTATTATTAATTTATAATTTCTAATGATAAAAGTATTCCCACATTTCGTATATGTGAATATGTGGTAACACTACTATTTTTTATCATTTATTTGACGTCGGCCTATTTCTTCTACGAAGACCAGTCACCGACGCCAGGAGACAAGCTATCCCCAGCCTGTAAATTTTGCCGAACCTGTTCTTTTTCGGAGGAACCTTTCACTTGTCTAACATCTTACGCGGTGTCCTCAGTACCCATTGCTAGAATTTTTTTCAACTAAGCCTAAAAAATTCAATATGGCGGTCAATTTTCGCACTTTTTTCAAAAAAATGGTCCTAGCTTGAAAAATATAACAGATACTGAAGTAGTTTGTATTGTTAATTAGAGATATGTAATCAATGGCGTCCTCAAAAACAGTATTTTGATGTAATTTTGTCGAAACATTTGCATATAGGAAATTATTAAAGTACAGAACAAATACAAGAGTGCAAACTTGTAGGTCATAAAAAATGCAGAAATGGTATACTCAAAAGAAAATTATATTAACTATAGTCGTGCTACAAGAGAGGAAAACGTGAGATATTTTCGACTTTGGCGATAATTTCTTATACTTATTCACTTAAAAATCTGATCTTCAGATAGTTTAAAGTAATACGTAAAATTTATAACCTAGAAAAGGATATATTCAGCAGAGCCCGTTTAATTTTTTTTTTTTTTTTGGGTACCGACAGTAGAAGGGAAAATTTAATAAACAATAAAAAATATAAAACTTGGCGTAGAGTGTTTTTGACTTAAAGAATGAAATATCTATTTTGCACTACAAGAGCACATTCGCATGCAATTTAAACCCAATTTTCGGCATTTGCAAAGAATTATTTTGCATAAGGTTTTCCATGCACATACAACAATGTCCAACCGCGAATTAGGAATAGCTTCCAAAGTGCATTGAATTGAATTGAATTTTCCAACAATTCTTTTCTGAATTGGGCAAGATTGGATCGTTAACATTGGCGTTTATATACCATCACTACACTTTTGTGTCTCATGCATTTAATATTACAGACTACACTAAATATCTAATAATTTTTTAAAACTCAAAATCTGTAAAACATATATAAGACGATTCCAAATGTCTTTTACTGAGCCATAAATTGTTGTGGTGTACAGAATCAAGTCAAGTCACGATCAATAATTGTATCGCTGTAGGCTGCAGACGCTAATTAATTGTGAATTGGCTGAAATAGTAGACACCTATAGGTGGTCTACTATGGGGAACCCGGTATAATACTATGAAATGATAAAAAATTAGTCCATAAAGACAATGGTATATAAATGTAAATAGCTGTCGGTGCATTTTAGTGCATAAATAGTACATATTTATTACTTGGTTGCATATGTACTATACACGAATGATAAATATGTAGTTTTTTCAGCTAAATCCCAATATTTTTATACAACGGTGCGGAAAATATCATTTTACGCACTGTTGTACATAAACCGTCATATCGTAGATACATCAAAATAATTAATTTTTAATCTCACTTTCACTGCTCCTAAGTAGACAGATTAGTTTACATTTTATGTTTAATTGAACAAATAAATATACCATATACAATGTTTGACAAAATTTCACAAGCTTGAGAAAAAAAATAAGGACGCCACTGATTACAATAAATTTCTGAATAATAATACGAATCCAATGCTCTTACGTTAAAAAATGCAAAAATCTTGAGTTTTAACAAAGAAAACGGGAAATTATACAGCAAGTCAAAATAATGTAATTTTCCCCTCTATGAATGGTAAAATTTTTTGGTTTGATACAATTTTCAATATATTTTTTTATGCTCTACTGACTTGTTATCTAGTATTTTTTCTGCATCTTTTTTTTAAAAAAGGTGCAAAAATTGTTCCCCATTTTCAAATTTTTAGGCTGATTTGAAGAAATTCATCTGGGCAACAGGAATCCTCGGAATCGGCGACTTCAAATTAACAAAGAACCGTCAATTGTCCAAAAGTTTTCAAATTTGCTGTTAAATTTCAGATTATATAATGTCCTATCCTAGCCTATAAGAGAAATAATGAAATATTAAAAATGTTCTCCAAATGTAACTGCAATCTTTCTTCTCAAATTGGCCTTTTATGCTGGTAAAAACCAGCACTTTTTCCCTGAGATTAAAATAAAACAATTAACCCAACTTATACTTCTATTCAAAAATGCTGCGTTTAGATGCCGTCGTTACTCAAGATTCCTAAGAAAATCATTACTTGTTTAAATAAAATAATGCTTTCAGGTATTGCGATTAAATTTGAGATGTTTACTGGCAATAGATGTTTTTTTAGCGTTAACTGTTTGGCTGCCCATACTACGCAAGAGGTGTAAATTTGGTTATCGAGTTAAAAAGTCAAAATTTTTGCAACAGTTTAATCCAATATATTTAACAACTCAAACAATAAATCATTGAAGAACTAATCGAAACAACCATACCTTTCAAAATAAAGAGGACTGAATTACATTTTTAGAAATCATACCGTTTTAAGATAAAGAAAAATAAGTGTATCTTAACTTGTAACAATTTTCCTTTATAAGTTGTCCTTTCAATCCAGCCCCTCATATCAATTCAGTTCTTAAAAATTGTACAACCTATTTGGAATATATTAAATTTCATCAGGATGATTTATATGATATATGTATATATGTATTAAAAAACTTATAATTTTTATAAAAATTCTTTTAGAATCTTTTGCAGTCTTCTGTGTAATTGTAATGCCGGAAAACTACTGTATCAAATTGCGTGAGGTCGCTTACAAAAAAGAAAATGATGACGTATTATTGCGGTCGAAAAAAAGTAATCGATTTTTTATCAAGTAGTATGTTTTTTCAAAAAAACGTCTGTTGTAAATAAGGATTTTTACGTCAGTTATGTGAATTAAATTATTTTGACAGCAAATCATTGGTGGGGTATCACAATGATATTGATACTAATAAAAATAATAAAATATATTATGATTGATGCGTCATTGGTTAGAACCATATTTACAACTGGAAAATCAGTCTATCAGTTTTTTTCGGCTGCAATAATACCTATAAGTAATTTTAATCATCTCCCGATAATACCACTTGGCTCAACAGCATTAGGATAGTTATTGTTTGGACTTCCATATTTATGGACAGTGAATATCTTGCTGTATGATTATATTTTAAGTTATAAATAGGACACATCTTGAATTTTCTTCATCTCCTGAGGATGTCGACTGTGTTGGCGAAACGCGTGTCACTATAATTTACTGTATTTTTTGTGTGCGTAGACACTACTTCAGTCTTAGAATTTTATTCATGTTTGTAATCGAGAATACTACAGCATCACGGAACTGCGGAAATTTATTGATAGATTTGCAACAATAAAAGCGCGTAAGAGATTCTGATTGCAATACCATTGGTAATAATTATTATTGAGAAACTATTTTCATTTGTTTCTTGTTATTATCTGTTTTAGTGTTACATAACATATATTGTAAGTTTACACTTTGGATAAAAAAAAACGTTGTGCTCATAATTATTGAACAGTTTAAAATTTGAAAAACATTTTTACTTAATTGGGGGCACAAAAATATTTTGCATCGGGGCCCTTGGCTACTGTAAAATAAGGGAAGAAATAGTACAAAATATACGATTTCCATAATTTATGTCATTTTTTTATGTATTTCATATAGAAATTTATTAACCACATTAGGCTGTCATAACAATTTTAAAATCCTCTAAAAAAATTTTTAAAAAATAAAAAATATAGAAATTTATTAAACACATTAAGCTGTCATAACAATTTTAAAATCCTCTATAAAATTTTTTAAAAATAAAACTATTTTTTACAAATGAAAATCCCGTCAAGTTGTACAGTCTTTACAGAAGAGCTGTAAAAAATTGTATTATACTATCGTTTATATTAATTTATCATAATCATACATACATATATGAAAGAACTTATTTTAAATATATGTATAAGCAAGCTCTGTAGGACACATAAATGTCATCATTCATCATAATGTATCTCTTTTATATATTGCCGGCCAACAGATCTGTCGCATTTCGTTCCATTTATACGTAGATTGCCCCCATATACACGTGCCCAGAAGTATTTTTAATACTGAAATTAAAGTTTTTTCGAATTTACTAGATCTCTCCAGTTAATTACGGAACAAGTGATTGAGCGTTTGGGCATCTTGCGCAATGTTTTCATTATATTATTAAGCACGTTAATATGTTTTTCTAAAGTTGTCACTCTACGATATTAAAATTTGTACAGATATCTCATAATAATTTCAATAATAGACTAAAAAATTAATATGAAACCCTCGAGAAAATATTCAGTTGTTTACCTTTTAGTTTCATACATTTCCTGCCATATTCAGTACACGAAACCTTTCTAGTTAACATGTTTACATTCCTTAATTCTGTTTTCAGAGACTGAAATAACAAAGGATGAGGCACAAATTACACACCGAGCATGTTTTTGGGGAAAAGATAAACTTTGAGGGCGAAGAGGGGAGGTAGTTAGGCCACCCTTGGCCAGTAAGGTGTGAAGGGAGGGGCGATCACCCTCTGCTAATAATGAGTTCACCGTGACCCGCACATTTTCAATCTGCTAGTAATGAGCGCAGAGGCCAGAAGGAAGCAGGATTACTTCTTTATTAGATGTAGGGAATAAAAAAATGGCCTTCTAATTTTAGCGTAAAGTTTTCCCACCATTTAAGTAGGCGTTTTCATCAGGTGGCTGTAACATAAATCTGTAAAACGATATTAAACATTTTCTATTAATAATAACCAAAACAATTTCCTTCATTTCGACAAAATGTATATTTTCGTAAGTGAAAGTACAGGTAAAAACTGATGTTTATTATATTCTTTCTATAAGATATTTCAACGTATAAACTGAGATATGAAGACTCCGTTTTCCAGCAAATACACGAAGAGCGTGGTGCTAAGAAAGGCATGGTACGCATGAATGGCATGAAAGGGCAGCCTGCTGATAGAGGTGCTGAATTACAGAGATGATTCTGTGGATATAATCTATCTATTAATAGTCTGTTTTGATTACCGCAAAATAAATTACACATCTCACTATCTTACACTTACTCGAATGTTTTGCGATACCAGCACCTTTAATGAGATGCATAGAACAGTTGCCACCACTCTGGAGGACTCGCTTCGCAATACCACTAGGTGCACAGCGGGGAACGACAGAGCAGGTAGTATTTAGGAGAGTTCTCAGGGCTGATTCAACTCTAGTATCTAATTTAAACTTAACAATAACAATTAGGTGCCCCATAAAAAGAAAACAGAAAAAGAGAAAAAAAATGAAACGAAAGAAGGAGAACTTGCTTCTGTAGTGCTGATCGCTCAGTAATAACGATTTTAACTTATATTTAAAGGTCACAGAACTACAGATTTTTAGAGAATCAGGCAGAGTGTTATTATACATTTTGACTGCATTTTAGGAGAAACATTTTTTGAAAATAGCGGTCTTGAAACTTGGTATCTTAAACATTTTACAGGAACATATATTTATTGAGTGTTGTTGGTGTCTCCTAGTGAATTTATCTTTAATATGCGATAGCATACTGGAATGAATTACAGTATGCGCAGAGGATAGGGTATGTAATTTATTTCTATTATTTGTATTTAACCATTGTAATATATTGATTTTAGAAGATATTTCCCGGTCATACTTGTCAAGCCCAAATATAAGTCTACAACATGAATTATGTATCTTTTACAATCTATTTTTGTAAATTATGTCCGAATAGGGTTCATAGTTTAAACTGCAATAGTTTAAATGAGATAACACCAACGTTTCACAAAGATTTTTCCGTAAATTTAAATTTAGTATATGTCTATTAGAATATACAAGTTTCAAATTAAGATACTGTAATACTTTGTTTACTTGCAAATTAAATTTTAATGAATTTTCGAATACAACCCCCAATCTTTTAGCTGACGTAACTGCAGAAAGTACTTCGCCGTTTATTTTTATTTTAATTTGATTCACTACATTTCGATCATTTCTGCCACCAAACATTAAGAATACACATTTATTCGGGTTAAGAGAAATTATGTTTTAGACAAATTATACTTTCAAAATTTTGATTTATTATATTTTGTGCAAAAAAGGGAATTTTTTTTTGGAAACTATAATATAATTGAATATCGTCAGCGTAGATGTGATAGAATATATTAATTTGGTTGAGAAGTTTCGTGGTGTTTATATTGAGACACTATTACGGAATTTTTTTATAAATGCCCCTTACTTATGCTCTATAATATACATTTTGTTCAAAAATTTCGGAAGGGTAAATCAGTATTAAAAAAATTATAATTACTACCTATATATAAATATTATGAATTTAAGGTCAAAATAATATAAACACGTTTTAACTTGCCGCGTATTGAGAGTACACATAATAGTTATATTACGAATAAAGCGGGCGCTCGTTATCCTTGCCTTCAAAGCCCTTGCCGCACATAAACAATATGGATATAAAAAAAAGTAGACTTAAATTAACTGTGCCTGTCCTGTCCCTAAATTTGTTTACGATAAATTTTTTTCATTATGCTTATACTATTATTATAATATTATATGGTTACATATAGGAAAATTAAAAATAAATAAAGTTAATAATTTCGTTACAGTATTATAATTATACTTATATTTGAATTATTATTATAGAGTTAGTATATTTAGAATATTAAAATGCAATTATTATTATTATTATTAAAATTATATCATAAAAAATTTGAGTACAATTACATGCATAGCCTCCCTAATATTTATATATAGGTAGTAATTACAATTTGTTAACACTGTTCTACCCTTCCGAAAATATTGAACAAAATATGTTATAGAGCATAGTAAGGGGCATTTATAAAAAAAATTCCGTGATAGTTTCTCAATATACCTACGTGTCATTTCATATTTTTGAAACTTTTTAATTTTGAATATTTTAGTATATTACTCATTGCAAATATTTAATAATGTTTCATTTAATACTTCTTTGCAGTATGTAGCACATACAGAAAGCCAAACATTTTTTACATTGTTAAAGAAAAAAAATTTTTTTTTGAAAATTCGAATAATTAATTTATTTCAAAAGCCAGCGTACGCAGAAGTGTGATAACTTACAAAATATCTTCTTTTAGTAGTGTGATGTCAAGGTAAAAATATCAGCCCAGCATTCCCTAGGGCATCCGGCCTATGCCTACCCTGCTGTACTCTTTACGTTTTATACTCTCAAGCATCTTAAAATGAACATTATACTATGGTCACCACAAAATACGCTCAAAAAACTTATTAAATATATTTATTTTGTTATAAATAAACGACTTCCACCACATATAAAATACTTTCAGATAAGACTTAAGATACTAATAAAATTTTGAGTAAACATTTAGCACCATCTTCATCTCAGCTAAAACCATTTGTTGATATAGCAGATAATATTTAAAATTTAGGCTCCGTTATACCCCTTATAAAAGTATGTAAAAGAATCTTTTAGTGTCGTCGTATGGCTTTTATCTCCATTTGACATAATACCCTTATATTCAGACATGGGTGGCTATATTTTAATTTAAATATTTTTCGGAGCACTTTCTCTTCGTGTTTTTCTAAGAAAATTGGAATGATCTATTAATTCAACGATGAAAAAAGTAACAATATAAAAAACTCTTAGTAGAAACCTTTTAAAAACCTAATCTACGGCAGCGGTATCAAAGGGCAGCTTCCATTGCGTCGGTTACCCTCACACATAGCCCTCTGCGACCCCTAGTTATACGCGACAAAACCTTAATTGGATTTTCTGTTTTATGAACGGCCGTTTGAACATGTCCTGGTGAATTCTATTAAACGCAGAGATTGATAAGCAGATTTCAAATTTTGCGCTTTAATTACGCCGTTTCGCCATAGTCTTCATTACACTCAATAGAAACTTTTATTTTGCGTTAAATCGAATTATGTAAATACTTTCATGGAACTATAAAATTAAAGTGATAGAAATTTAACAAATGAATAGAAGGATACAGTTATTTTTCTTAATCTATGTCTCCTTATATACAGTGTGTAAGGATCATATTCGATTTCTTTGAAAATTCAAATTTTCAAAAAAATCCTCAGATTTGTAAATTCCTTAAAATGTTTTTGCTCATGTTTCTATGCTACTATTTACTTTGTAATGTATTTTTTTCTGTGCGTTTCAATTTTTTAGTTGCCGCAACATTGGCAGAATTTAGTGTAAGAAAATTTTAAAATGATTCGAAATCAAGGAATTGTATTTTAAGCGAGTATTAATAGATATTTACGTAACTAATCCGGAAAATGTCATTTTGCTGGACTAGCGGGTAGGACGAGCCGCTGCGCTGCCAGTCCGGAAGCCTACGCATCCAGTAAAGAAACTCTGCGGTCGTGGATTTTATAGTTAAGGGAATAAATTAAGTAGGTAATTAAAAAGTTTTCAAACCTAAATATTGTGAACTGTTATTAGCTGTCACTTTACCGGACTGTGCAGATAAAATGACACTTTCTGGCTTAGAAATTACTAGAAACAACTAAATTTCAGGGCGTTCGCAGGAAATAGTACGTAACAAGACTGGAAAATGATTCTTCACTGCGCGAGCTGGCAGTTTCCATGGAAAGTGCCAGTGAGCCCTGGATGCCGGTGAGCTCAGTAAAGACACTTTCCGGGTGTGTTGCGTGCAATATTTGCTTTGCAACCGTTCATGCTAGTCTCAAAATACTTTCTAACCTGAAATCTTTCGCAAACAAAATTCATAAAATTCAACTCGAGGATGTCAGACTCCTACTTTCAAAGATGTCTTGATCAATCATTTTTAATTATTATCATATCACTGTTGTTTAGGCTGCCTAATTAGATTTAAACCTTCGCGTCGCTCTCTGGTGGCTAAAAAATCGAACTTTTACGATACGAGTAATGTTCTTTGTTTACAGTATATACAAAACAGTGCATAATATGAATTGTTGTGTGTATAACTTTCACTCAAGGAAAAATGTGGATAGGAAAATCCACTTTCACTATTTTCACAATAAAGACACGGGGTTTGTTTTATATCACCAATAGCTGTGCTATCGTGGAGATAATAGATAAAAGAAAAGTGTAGGAGAAAGCATAATTGATGGGAAAAGCATTAGCTTCTACAATGCGTGTCCATTTCAAAATAATGTAAGTCAAATTATAATAGTAATATTTTTAGGTTAGATACTCCCACAAATCAGCAAAAAATAGTACCAAATAACTATTGAATTTACTTACCAACTTTCGATTAATGTAATAATATTTATTTATTTATTTATTTATAGTTACAACTACCCAAGAGACGAATCCAGTTACAGAGCAGAAAATTACAAAACATAATCGATACTAATTAACTTAACAAAATAAGTTAAATATTGACATAGTCCACAGAAAGAACATGCTTTTTTATAACCCTATGATAATAAAAAATATCAATCAATAGATAGGATGAGTTGACTGACTGATGATATGTGGAGAAGTAGTAGTTTGGGAATCCACAGTCGATGCCTGCTATGTGATTACCAGAATGAGATTTAATTTTTTATTTTATTTAAGACTTTAATTTTTCGGCAATATTTATAATAATTAAACAGAAAAATATCGTTTGCACTAAATGTAAAATAAATTAAACATGTACAAGAGAATAGTTCTGAAAATTGTAAAATAGATCTTAATTAATCATATTATAAAATACTTATGAAAATAAAATGCATAGCCTTTCAAAAACAGTTTATCACTTAAAGTAAAATAGTTATTTTTATATAGGGTGTTTTAAATCAGTAGTATTATATTTCCAAAACTGGAAAGAGAAATAGCTTTATTACAAAGCTTCACCAATGTGTCTTTATTTATGAACATATTTCAACATCACCTATACTGATATCATTTTTAATTCATTTGTTCATTAATGTAAGAGCCACAATTTCATATTTTGTTTGCAGTTTTTACAAGAGAAATACACACACAAATACAAAAAAATGCAACAAACAACCATAACAATAGTCATCTAAAACGGTACTTCAAAGCTAATTTAATCCATGATAAATGCCTAATAAAGGGAATTAGACCAAGACTCACTACTCCATGCTAATTAACTTTAAAGCAAAGTTAAAGCAATATTCTGTACAAGTTAGGTTTTATGGAAAAAGAGAAAAAGGTTTAGTTTCCTGCAATCTATTTGGATTCATTTTAAGAATATTTTTGTTCTATTGCAAATTAGTTTTGTGAAATAACATCATTTTAAGAGAGTCCATTTTTATATTCTCCTTCTTTTATATAAATTTAAAAACTACATAGAGTCATTCGATAGCGTTTTTACAATCAAAATGGTTAAATTCGGTTGATAAATAAAGGTTCATAGAGGTAGCTCAACAATACATAGCACACATTGTATATAACTAGAGTTGGCAAAAATGCGCCGCAGAACATAGGCGGACTCATCATAAGTGTAATAAAATAAATTAACTACCTAGTAATAAAAGCAATAAACTGTTACAATTTATAACAATGTATGCACATTATGCACAACTTACCCTCTTAACTAGCTTGGTTATCACAAACTGGAAAAGATCTGTAAAAACTTTGCAGCATCATGTATGCTATGAAATGCACGAAGACGTTTAGGAGATATAAGAAACACTTTTTTATACTTGCTATTAATGCATCTACCTCTGGAAAACCTTGTCGAATAGTTTGTGCCACAAGGTGTAACATGTACCAACCTACAACCATGTTCTTGAAGAGAATGGCCTACCAAACGCATTGCCGCGGCACCATCGGTCATAAACATCAACACTTGACTTTTTGATGGGACAAATTTTTCTAACGTCTCCAGCACCACCAGCGTAATTGTTTGGCCAGTACACTCAGTTAGTCTTTTGCTAGCTAGTAACAGTGGAAATGTCGGTTTAAGAGGGTTCAATACATGTACTATGACATTTAACATTTAATATAGATTTTTTTTTACAATCTGTCGTTTCGTCAACACATAATCACTGCCGTATATTCTTTAATACACATTTGATCTTATTTACAATATAATAATAATTTCCAGACCACAATTTAAATACTAAGTACAAATTTTTTGGGTTATTTGGTCCAATGTAATTAAAACACTACTGTATTAACTTACCGACGTTTCGGTATAATTTAGTACCATCCTCAGGGCACTTGTAAGTTATTCTATAACTATAAGGGTGATAAATTCTAATCCAAACTAATAGTGAAGAAATAATATTGAACAGTTAATTAATTATTCTATAACAGATTGTAGGAAACATATACTTATTTTAGGCACTTCAATTATTATTTAGAATTAGTTATAGGTTAGTGATATATAAAAATTATAAACAAATACTCACATTAAAATTTAGTGTTTCTCGTGCATTATGTTTTTTTATGCCAAGTTCAAACGTAAAATAATATCTCAATACAATACTTAGTAATCTACATTCTGCATTCTTGGAGTTCTGATACACATTCATGTAATATATGTCCTAAAACATGTATAAAGTAATGTTTTTTTTTACAGGTTGACATAGCATTCTGTATCGCATCATCGGATGTTCACGAACTGATGGTATCAGCAAAGAAGACCAAAGGATGACTCACTAGATTGAATCTTGTCTTACGAGCTTTATAAACATTTCGCGAGTCTTTTCTTAACTTCAAATAGTGCTAGTGTTTTTGTTTATGGATAATATCTCAAGTATGTTGTAAAACATGACATATAAAAGGAACTTCTAAATTAAAATTTTTGGATCGATCGCGTTCGGGTCGGTATGTTGTGCTCATTTCGGTAGTGCAGGACAGAGTTTTGTGTGATAAAATGTTTGTGTCAATTATTGCTTTTGGATTGCTCTTCTCCAACGTACAAATGACCTCTGCGGATTATGGTAAGTGAAATTATTATTGTTTACCTTAAAACAAAAATATTAAAATTTATTTGTGTTATATCAAAATTCAATGTTGATGAAAATATATGAAAATTGGTAAAGCGACACAAACACATATAAATGGGAAAGTGGGTAGTTAATTTCGGTTACATTCTTGTCTAGAGGAATATTAGCTGAAGTAATAAAGAAAATCCAACAGATACTAAATCAAGCAGATTATTCTAAATATTTTCCTATAAAGGTACGTTTGGATTTCTCAACAATAAAGTTCGCGATTTGCCCGTAAAGCCAGATACAGACGAATAACACGAACTATAGCAAACATTTACTCATAATTGTTGATGTTTGTTTGAATTTATCTAGGTTTGCTTGCATGTTCCCCACATTGCACGCATTTGCCTATATAGTGCAGTCTGCCTATTTTTGGCCCCATGTTAATTTTTCACTTTGGAGATACAGTCAACAAAAATATGTAAAAAATCGGAAATTTTCCGTAGAATTCAATAAACCAAAATACAAACAACTGGCACCTCGGGGGCCCATAGTAAATTGGGCCCAAAGTTGGCCAAAAACGGTTTTTTCCATTTTACTCTGTCATGGTGCCATAAAATGAAAAAAAGTTTTATACAAAAGTTGTAGAACTATTAAATACGGATCGATCTGTGGAAATCCGATGTCAAAAAATTCAAAAATAAATTATTTATTTGAAAAAAACCGTTAAAAATCGCGTTTTTTTGAAACGCTCATATCTTCGTGAAAACAAATCAATTTTTCACGAAACTTGGTAAAAGTGTAGCTCCCTTCTAACTAAAAAAGATCGTTTTCAAAAAATTTAAAAATATTATAAACGTTTTGCAAAAATTGATTTTTTTCGAAAAAATCACGTTTTTTTAAAAATCTCGATAGCTCATACACGCTTTCATATTTCTAGTCAATTTTGAGCTTAAAATTTGCTTGAAATGTTGTACTAACATGGTTATTTATTGCGCGCTTTTTAAATTGATCGGTAATATGCGAAAAATCGGTTGAAATATCGGTTTTTTTTAACAACAAAAAAATCGGTTTCTTTTCAAGAAAAAAATGTTTTTCTTCTTTTTTTGTTGGCAGCATTGAATAGCTGGTATTTTTTTACAAATTTTCAAAAAAAAAATAATTTATCTACGACCCTTTGGAGCCGAGATAATTTTTTTTTTGAAAAAAAATCTAGTGACGCTATCTTTTAATATTAAGGGCTGAAATTTACAGAGTTTGTAGTTCAATACTTGTATTTTATATAAAAAAATACTACAATGACATATTCGCTCTCTATTCTTTGGAAATTTAATGGCAAATCTGTAAAATATTTGACAAACAAAAATTACAGTTGCCAAATTTCGATGCCTTTTACAACGAACATTCCAGACATCAAGTTATTGCAAGCGTTGGATGCGAGATAATATCGTGCTTATACTCTAGCAAAAAAACGAAAGGTACGTTAAATGATTTGCGATACACACAATTTAAAAAATCGACATCAAGATCGTCTTTTAATTTGGCCACCCTCCCACCTACGGAGGCAGCAGCGGCTCAACATGCCTACCGCTCCTATTTGCAGTTGCAAACGTGGCTCGGAACTTCGCTAGAGCCAGAACAATGGGGTTGGACTTCCGACGGCACTAATCTGCTTCCCACGTACAGTTCGGATCAGCTGGTTCCAGACGAAATCGTTAAAACGATAGCCTGCAGATGCGGAAGCGGATGTAAAACGAAGATCTGTAGCTGCAGGAGGCATGGTTTGAAGTGTTCAAGCATGTGCTTGACATGCGATCAAGAAAATTGCACTAATATAGAAATAACTACGATGGAGGCAGATGCTCTTGATGACGACTTGGACGAAGATATATTTAATGAGTCTTGCGTGGTGATGGGTGAATCACAGACCAATGTTCATGATGATGATGAGATCGAAAGCGAAGCCGACTCTTCCGTACTCGCTGCATACAGCG
Organism: Rhamnusium bicolor; assembly: GCA_029963845.1. Taxonomy (NCBI): domain Eukaryota; kingdom Metazoa; phylum Arthropoda; class Insecta; order Coleoptera; family Cerambycidae; genus Rhamnusium; species Rhamnusium bicolor. Next base: position 26,890 of record JANEYF010004845.1, on the reverse strand, counting down.
AAGAACGTACCAGTGACAACGAGGAGGGGGGAGGGGTCTCCGATAAAAAAAACTACGGATCAATTAAGTACTGTACACGTTTATATTCACTGTCAATATTTTGAACATTCATGTAAAATAAATATTTTATTTTTATACTAAAAATGTTGCTTAACAATTATTATTTACCTGTCAACTCATATGTCTTTAAGAATCAACAAAACGTTCAAGAGACATAATCGTATGAACGCTCTGTGTGCAGTTGAAACTACGATACGGTACGTATGATAAGAGCATACAGTTTTACAGATGTATCCACGTTAACACCGTCCCGCACCCCCACGACACCGCTCGAGCGAACGAACGTATGAGCCGGGGTGTGCTCCGCTTGCCATTAAATTTCCAAAGAATAGAGAGCGAATATGTCATTGTAGTATTTTTTTATGTAAAATACAAGTATTGAACTACAAACTCTGTAAATTTCAGCCCTTAATATTAAAAGATAGTGTCACTAGATTTTTTTCAAAAAAAAAAATTATCTCGGCTCCAAAGGGTCGTAGATAAAATTTTTTTTTTGTAAATTTATAAAAAAAATACCAGCTATTCAATGCTGCTAACAAAAAAAGAAAAAATTCTTGAAAAAAAAATCGATTTTTTTTGTTGTTAAAAAAAAAAACGATTTTTCAACCGATTTTTCGCATATTACCGATCAATTTAAAAAGCGCGCAATAAATAACCATGTTAGTACAATATTTTAAGCAAATTTTAAGCTCAAAATTGACTAGAAATATGAAAGCGTGTATGAGCTATCGAGATTTTAGAAAAACGTGATTTTTTTCGAAAAAATCAATTTTTGCAAAACGTTTATAATATTTTTAAATTTTTTGAAAACGATCTTTTTTTAGTTAGTAGGGAGCTACACTTTTACCAAGTTTCGTGAAAAAATGATTTGTTTTCACGAAGATATGAGCGTTTCAAAAAAACGCGATTTTTAACGGTTTTTTTCAAATAAATAATTTATTTTTGAATTTTTTGACATCGGATTTCCACAGATCGATCCGTATTTAATAGTTCTACAACTTTTGTATAAAACTTTTTTTCATTTTATGGCACCATGACAGAGTAAAATGGAAAAAACCGTTTTTTGGCTAACTTTGGGCCCAATTTACTATGGGCCCCCGAGGTGCCAGTTGTTTGTATTTTGGTTTATTGAATTCTACGGAAAATTTCCGATTTTTTGCATATTTTTGTTTACTGTATCTTCACTTAAGGGTCCAAATCCGTAGGCAGACTGCGCTAATATTCCTCTGTGTTCTATGTTTAGATCAATAAATCAGTTAAATATGAGTGAAGATATTTTACTAACGTGAATATAACGTGAAAAACGTAATATAAAAAAATAAAGAAGATAGTAATCCGGGCATTTTCTTTTTAGTTTGGTAGGTATCTTAAAAATTGTATTAGATATACCGTAATATAGGACGATATATCTCCAATTAGTTTTAAAATATCTACGTTTACTCTATATATATATATATATATATATATATATATATATATATATATATATATATATATATATATATATATATATATATATATATATATATATATATATATACCTGCATTGAATTACACCTTCAAATCATGATAGCCAATATCATTTGTCAATAGGGAACTTGCACATTTTTTTTTACTTCATAAAAATGTTCTACAATACTAAAAAATAAGATACGCAAAATATGACGCCTTAATTCCCAATAATAAATTTGTTATAAATTATTAAAGTTTCGCGAGCGAGCGAACCGTTTCAAACAGGTTCAAAAGTGCGGGAGTAGTCGTGACATCACACCATACAATTTACAAGCGACGACGGAGATCTCAGCACTCGACCGCTTGATTTCAGATAAATTTTAAGTGTACACTTAAAATGGAAACAAAAACTCCTTATTTTAAATATTGCATTGTACCGTTGTGTAAGAATACTACAGTGAAAGTGCCAGATAAAATATTTATAATATTGCCAGAAGATAAGATTCGTTCCATCAAAATGGCTAAAAGCATGTAGAAGAAATGAAAAAGACATTTCACATAGGTCTCTACATGTGTGTGAAGATCATTTTAATGTAAGTACATTATTAAATACTATAGGTATGTCTATCTACTAGTTTTTCGCATGCGGGCAATAAAATATTCCGAATTCCGAATTATTGAATTTTAATTAGGGTAGGATTAAAGAAAGAATGTGTATACAATGTTAGAAAATAAGATTAGTAGATAGAATGTAATTTAGTGATACTAAGTAAAGGTAATTTCCTGGTGCGAAAGTAAACAGCTATTTATTATTATACTCTTCGCAAATACGATTACGAAGAGTATATTGCATTTGATCGGGACATTTCTAAAATCGTTAATATCGCTCGCAGAGAAAAAATCATTTCGTTCGTCATCGAATTCTGAACAACTTTCAAAATTTCCGTCTGTTCATATGTCCGTCCGTCTGTCCGTCCGTCACGTTTCTTGTAAGCACGATAACTAAAGAAAGAAAAGTCCGATTGAATTGAAATTTGGGCTATAAGTTAATGTTAGCTAGAGGAAGAAATCCATTGTTTTTGAAAAAAATCAAATAGTAAATAAAAAAGTTATAGGACATTTTATTTAAAAATATGAATCTACAGAGGGTTGCAATTTTCAGTGTGCTACTAAAATTGAAGTAATTTTCTATAGACACCAAAATGCTGTAAAATATACTACCACAAATTTCGCCTACGCAGTCGGCATCATCGGGAGATAAAAAAAAAATTGAAAATTAAATATGTGATCAATGTACTAGGTATTGTAAGAATGAATCTTAGTTTATACTATAAAATATACTGCCACGCGTTTCGCCAATACAGTCGGCACCATCGGGAGAAAAAATTAAATATGTAGTCAATACATTAGGTATTGTAAGAATGAAGTTTATAAGACAAACACAAGATTCTTTTCAAAAACTGCGAAGTGTCCTACAGAATGTGCAACAATTATATAAAAGTTCAATAACACTACTGTCTGCGAAGAGTAAAATGTTTACCTCTAGTATATAGGTATAGTATATTGCAAATACCTTTCCCTTGCCCTTTAATTTATTCTATTCAAATCTTACATTTATCTATTATGTGAATGATAACACGACACAATCACTTATTTCCCTTGCCCCAAAACATAGTACGAAAATACCTACGATAGGTAATTATACATTTACGCAACATTTCCTTTGCAGCAAATGTCTTCTATAGAGACACTTTACGCGTGTGTACAAAAAAAACACGTAAAATATAGAAGTGGCTGTTGTAAAGAATTACCCTAAATTCTTTCAAACATAAGACTAAGTCTGCTAAAAATGCTTTGTTGCAACTAAGCATTTTGTAATTATTTCTTTTTATTCCGTGATCAAGTCATAACTATTTTATGTTTATAAATTATTACTAAAAGCTAAAAAAATACATACTTCTCTGCCTTGACCCCGCGGACCTCTCCAAGGGAAAAAACTCACTATTTTTGTATAAAAGATGCCCCCATAAACATATCCACTTTGGGCAAATTATCAGATTGGCCCTTTGAAAAACCTTGATCAGTCATTTTAAAATATCTGTACAACTACAATAAGTGGTACTATAAAACACAATTATATATTTATATCAGAACAGTCACTAACAAATCAACCACAGTCTAATAACACCATATTGTACATATGTTTATATAGAATGTCATACTTTGTTAATTTGTTTGTATTATTATTTTTAAGGTATTTTATGAATGAATTGATTTTTAGTTTTCTTTTTTCTGTATATATGTATATATTAATATAAATCTTACTCTGTACCCCATACAAGTTGTAAATAATCTACTTAATTATGAATAAAGATTTTAAATTGGAATTGTAATTGGTAAACATCTGATTGTGTTGCTTCCCGGCGCGACGACTACCGAATATTGTATGGTGTGACGTCACAGTCAATAGTAGCTCGTTTCGGGCCACTTCAAAGTTATCGCTGTTTAGATCCTTCATACTGATCGCGTGGAATTAGAAATTTTATTTTTTTGTGAAGTACACGTTTTATTACAACGTTACGCTATGTTTTTTTAGTATTATTTTTATTTTTAAAATTATAGGCAAGTTCCCTATTCCTAACCAGACATAGATCGATTTCGAACTTATTTGTTCTCTTCAGTATGCCATAGGTTATGGAACAGACAAATGATAGTGGCCAACCTGCTAGTTATATACCAACTAAGGTAAAGTGAATAGTGGTGAGAGGTATGAAACTTCTCATATGGTCCGAATGCTACTATCCGACCGACATCCTAGATGTCTATGTGGCGGATAGCGACTTGCATCACAGCAAGTACCGAGAGCGGCGACCCCGCGTATCATACCTCTCACCACTATATATATATATATATATATATATATATATATATATATATATATATATATATATATATATATATATATATATATATATATATATATATATATATATATATATATATATATATATATATATATATATATATATATATATATATATATATATATATATATATATATATATATGTATATATATATATATATATATATATATATATATATATATATATATATATATATATATATATATATATATATATATATATATATATATATATATATATATATATATATATATATATATATATATATATATATATTAAATTACTTAAATCGAGCGATTATTCGTTCCCTCACAAAACTATCTATATAGATGGTGCATTTGTCTAGAACGGTGGCTCACTTTATCAGAAAATTGCCCACTTTTTTGGTCTGTATCGGCTTAATGTGAACGAGACCATGTGGATCCATCTGTTATCACTATCACACTATCATATAACTCGTCTCATCAGTAGCTATTAAAAATAATATTTTTGATGTAAACTTTCCGGGAGTCTGTATTAATATTTTTAGTTTACACCTGAACATCATTTGGTACTTAATTTGTAACTATTTGTAATCCATAAATTAGAATTTGCAACTGCATCATAGCCGAGTAATAAGTTATTAAATTATGGCGGCCAGCTTCTCAGCAACCACACGACACTTAATAAATAGCATTTTGCCCCTCTCATCATTTAGTAACTAATTTGTAACTACTTGTGACACAAAAATTTAAATTTGTAGCTTAGCCATTATGGAGGTAAAATTGATACAATTTTGGCCGCCAACTTCTTAAGGATAAACATGTCACTTTCAGAACTTTTCTCAAAAGTATTACTTAAAAAAATGTTTTCTTAACCACCTCCCAATTCACCGAAGTAACTACCTGAAAAATCTAGGATTTTGTGTTAGGTAAAAAGAGCTGAGGCTCTACAATTTATTGTGGAGTCCGAACCACCTAGGGCATCGACAGTTTCACCTCTTGGTCGGTACCAAATTTTAACACAAAATTTTTTCAATTTGTCCCGTGATAGATTCGACCAACGATATTCGCTACCAAACAAGTGTGTATAAACTACAAACATAAAACAAATACAAAGAAAATACATAAAAAATAGGGTAAATAAAAGGGAAATCAATATTTGTATATTATTATTTACATATACAGCGTGTTCCAATTTGAGTAGACACGCCCTTGTGTTTTCGTTGTATTTGGACGAATTGAAAAAAGTTCTTTCAAGTTGTAATACTTGACGCGATTAACCTTCATGAATGACAATTTTTTTATATTGTTTCCACGGTCTACTATAATTAAAATAAAATGCTGGAAATCAAGAAACGCTATTAGGGATTTTTTAACAAAATATTTTTTTAGGAAATATGAATCGGGCATGCTTAGAAGGCTTAATATCGAATTTCATATTGCTGTTCTATGATCCAAATTTTTTGTGAGAAATAGTGATTGAAAGAAAACAATTCGGAATGTTTTTTTTTGTTTAATCGTGGACGAGGGGTACACTTCATCTAATCAATACTCAATAATACTATGGTTTATATAGGGTGATCAGAAAGTACTCTCTGTACTCGGAATTATGAGGAATTAATAACTTTATTTTAGTACCAGAGTGTACATTCTGATTACCCTGTATAAATCATAGTATTATTTCATATTGATTAGTTGAAATGAACCCCTCTTTACCGTATTTTTTTAATTTTTTTTACAAAGTCGTAGTAAAAGCTATCAACACGACATTCGATATATAGGCATTTTGAATATGCCTGATTCGTATTTCCGAAAAATCATTTCGTTAAAGGAATCCCTAATAATGGACAAGCACACCTGCTTGCATTACCATCTTTTGAAAACTGTTGAGTTTATCTCCTGGTGTAGTTCATTGTCTTGTTAGCGGGATTAGGCAAAGTTAAATAAAAAGTATTGTCATAATGTTCGAATTCCCAATGATGGGTATTTAAAATGTGCCCTTCGTTGAATCACGATAAATACACTCTAATACGATCTTAAAGTGTACATGTGTACTCGTAAAACCAATATCACTCTATTAACTGGAAAACATTCTTAGGTTTCAAATTATTTTATTTATACTACTTCGCTCCTATCCAATTCCGAATTTTTAATCACAATTTATAGCCATAAGATTTGTTCAGACTCTAATTATTTCAGTTTCTACTTTATTTAAATGCAACTTTTCACAAGTGCGTCCCATGAGATCTAATTCCCACGAGATCTAAATAACTCGAAATTATTTTTCCACGAGATCTAACGCATCACCCTGAATATCTGTTCGGCTTTCCGAATATGTTTTGTCATGGATCCGTACTTAAAAACGCCGATTTCAAATTCCAATGAGATGAGAGTCCGAGAAAAAAGTCCCATGAGGTCTAATTCCCACGAGATCTAATCTCAACCAGTTTACTTATCACCTTGTATATCTGTTCGGATTTCCGAATAGACCAATCTAAAAGCCCCACGGGATCTAAAAGCCCGAAATGAAAATCCCACGAGATCTAATTCCCATGAGATCTAATTGTGGTATCTTTAACTAATTTTAAGAAAGAAAGCAGAAAGCAGTAACGCCCTGTATAAAATTAAAAGCGGTTACGTTTTAAGAAAAGTCATTCAAATAATTGTATCTACATTTCTTTTTGCTGTCTCATAATTAAGTTAATACGTTTCAAACAGAATGGTACAAAACTCAAAAAAAAAGATATAAAATAAAAAAATTAAGAAAATAATCGCACAAAAACATTTTCAATATTCCCCAAAATTATGCAATATGCTTCCACTAAATATTAAAATTGCAAATTATTAACTATTAAAAAGGTGTAAGTGGATGTCAGCGCAAAATCGAGATCTTTATCATAGGATATAAAGATGTGTATCTTTACATGTGCATGTATAATAAATAAGAAATTACTATTTATTTGTTAATCATTGAATTATTTATATTGAAAAACATTGTCGTAATTAACTCGTTTTTCTTTTAATTAGTTAACATGTATAGGAATAAAGCAATTAATTATTATTCTGGTACAAAGCATGAACGAAAATTTTATAATAAAACTTTTAACTATATGTAATGTAATATGTATAAATTTTGTATAATCAATTAAGGGCAATATTTTTTTCCAGGAGAATCGTTGACGAACAGTCCTACCATGGACTCCGACAACTCACGAGAGTTCTTATGAACTTCAGTGTTAATATCGCCATATCAAAGGATTTAATCCACTTTATATATTTGTCATACATTGAACAGCTCGTTTTTCTTAAAAAACCTTATGTTCACTTTACAGTCCAATAACATCTCTGCATGGTTTATAGTTTAAAAAATAAGCAAATCCTGTAATACATTTAAACTCAGTATATTTTTATTTTCAAGTTATATTCTCGCATTATTTTTAAAACTGGCGTAGTGAGTCTGCTGTCTTACTCTGAATTTTGCACATGTAATGCTTTACTTCAGTGTCTAAGGCAACGTCACATTTTTAGATCTCGTGGGAATTTTATATCGATGCTTTTAGATACATTACAAAGTAAAACGCATCGGAAAGCCGAACATATATCCAGGGTGATGCGTTAGATCTCATGGGAAAATTGCATCGGAATTTTAGATCTCGTGGGAATTAGATTTTGTGGGAATTAGATGTCGTGGGAATTAGATATCACGGGACTTTTTTTATAGGTTTATATAAAACTCATTCGTAAACCCGAACAGATATACAGGGTGGCTATTAGGATTAGATCTCATTGGAATTAGATGTCGAGGGAATTAGATCTCGTGGGAATTAGATCTCATGGGACGTCCCCTTTTTACGGCTAGATAATAAATGACTCTAATGGTTCGTAAAAATAGACTTTTAAAACAATTAAGCGTGTAATGTTTTAAATCTAAATCATATTTGTTAAAATTCCAGGTAAATTTTACGTTTGAAATTACCACTGATGATTAATATTATGACAATGCTCATAAAGTGACGAATACCATATATGCCGATCAACTTTAGATGGTCATTGGACGTTCTGGCTTTGTTATTAAAAAAACAAAAATTTAAAAAACTAGTAACATGCAACTTTTGGTGTAGGTTCTGAATCCTGCTATGAAGAAAATATTTACTCTCGAATATTTGACGCCTGCATGAAATTGATGGTAATACTGCTTAGTCTTAAACTAAGATTATGACAAAATTAGTGAAATGGGTCATATGCAGGGTGATTTAGAGGTAAAGTAACAAAAATGACAAGAGCAAACTACTCTTATTTTCACTTCACGTATCGTCACTGCCTTTAAAGTTACTCTAGTCTAAGGTCGAACCCTATTGAATAAGAGTAAACATAGTGTACCACACAGCACTTCTAATAGGGGTAAAAAAAATACGTTAAATAAAAACATGTTTCAAATTAGAATTAACCAGAATAAGAAATTGTGCCAAAAGACCTCTTGGAACTGTATCACCAGATTAACCGTTACTGATAAAATATAAGTATTAGTGAAATTAATATTTTTAATGAACATTGTTTACCAGTTTTGAATATTAGATGCAATTGACTTACTCATTTACCGACCACTGTTTCCACATACAAAATAAATTGTTTGGACACAACCAGCAATTATTTTACGTTTGTTTTTCTTTCTCGAGCAATTATTCAATTTTTATCCACGTTCAACTTTCAAATAATGCATTTATACTATTTTTCCTTTAAAATAACACATTAACTATAATTAAATTTTTTGGAAGTTATATTCTGCAGCAGTTGTTTTACTCAGTTGCCGCCATATTCAATGTTATGGGTTTGTAGATTTTATTAGATCGTGGTATTGCTCGATCACTCAGATTTTTCTGATTATCTTTCATCTTTTCAACCCGACCAAAATCTCTATTGGAATCTAGGTAACTATGATCAACCTTCGGAAATTTGTGGTCAATAACCATGAATAATATATTCAAAATTAGACGTTGGTAGTGACAATCATGCTAAAATTTTTATTTTCGTCGGCACATGATTCCGACCAAATTACCAGATGATTACTATTTTTTAACCATTTCTTTGAGCAAGAGTAAAAACTACACAAACAATTTGCTACTTTACAGCTTCCTCTATTTGCCACATCATTTATCTAGTCAATCTTTACACACCAAAATTGTTTGTCTGTCATAATTAACTCAATGCGTGAACGGATATTGTTTCGACGCGACGCACGTGCAACTGGTGTTATAGCAGTGCTGTTAAATAACAGAGAAATTTCAATGTGACAGAGTAAAAATTTTTCAGAATAGCCTTTTGGGCTTCCAAGTTAAACTTTTCACTGCACTTCAATCTGTATTTTTCCTTGCACGACAGTACCTGTTCTATCTTCTTTTTCAGCATAAGTTTTCCATTTTGGGAAAGACATTCTTCTCTATCTCTCTCTGCAATTACTGATCTTTTTTTCCATTGGTTTGGATTTCGTAGCTATTTTTTAGAAACTTTCTCATTTAGATCAAATATTTTCTTCTTAACGTTGCCTTTTTTCTAAAAAATGATATCATTGCGGCCATCTAATACTTGCTCATTTTCGGCAATGACAGCTAGGTAATTTATTTTCAAGGTAATAATTTATTATGTTTGGTAACCCTTCATTTACAACTTTTTCAAACATTTTCTATGAAATTTCACATTTATCACTGTGTCCATCTTCATCACAACATAATATGCACCACCAGAGGAAGCATTTTCATATTACTATTTAGGTATATGTTGTGTGTTATGTGTTATGTGTTATCAGAACCCATATTCATACAAGATCGCCGAAAAAGAGGTTATTTCAAATATGAATTTGATTTTGAAGACCTTTGAAAGCAATTTGGATCCAGTGTTATTTTTAAGAAAGACTGATTTATTTTTAGAACCGGTCTTTTGAATTTTTTTATAAATGTGCTTAAAATTTTTTTCTTCCGTCTTTTGCTGTAATGAATAGTAACTAATTCCATCCTAACGTGATAACGATGTGAGTATTGTTTTTATTTTATTTATTATTTTATTTTTAGAATCTATTTTGTAAGTTTATATAATGACTTTTGCAGATGTTTTTAAAAACTGTTTTTGTTGCAATGAATGAAAAAAAAACTGTTTATTTCCGGCTAGGAAAAATACATGTACTTTTGTTATTTTCTGGTAATTCCCTAGAATTTCATGGAACTCCATATAATTCCTTGGAATTCGTTTGGCATTCATTGGCATTACGTGGATTTCTTCGAAAATCCCTGAAATTCCCAGCCAAAATAATGGGATTCCGTGAAAGTACGTCGGAAGTAGAAGTTTGGTGTACAGATTTTTATCGACAGGTTTACCCCTCGCGTTTGCTAAAGTGCAGCGACTAGACTGCTCGACTGGCACCACGTTAGTGCAAATCACATTTTAAGTATATATCTTCCTTTTTGATGATTTTGGTTGCTATAAGCTGTTTTAAAAATATACATAGGAATTTATTCGGAAAAGAACATTTTGATGACAAATCTTCTATTCCATATTATTTTACACTACCACTTTTTATTATATTCCAGGTACATGGAATGAAATGAGGTCTTTGGGCCCATGATATATACATGTATTTTAGTAATAGTAATAAAAAATGAAAAATGAATTCATGAGGTACGAAATGTAAAGTATATGTGTAATGCATAATAGTTGTAGCGAAGGCGATCCATATTAAGGATTTTATATTCTTTATGGTATGCTGTCGTGCTAAAAAAGCGGAGAGCTTTACGGTGGACCTCTATAAACGCGGCGTGCCGTAAAGGAATCGAGATTAGCATAGTGACCGCACTACACCCTAGCAACAGGTTTTGCTCACGTACATCGAGCAGATATACCCCTTTTACCCCTTTCGAATAACGGCTAACTACTGACTGCTTCAATGCTTATTGATTGATGTTTGCGTGATTTGGGGCAAAAAGTGACATATATTACTGTAAAAAACTTTTTACTTGGTTTTTACGCTAATGCACCAATCTCAGTTTTTTCTGGAAAAATCCTTTTTCACTTTAGAATACATACCTTTACGTGATATGGAATTTGCCGGCAGCTAATCGAATATTACAAGGAATTTAATGACTATTTTATGGAAATTATCATAATCTTTTGCATAGTGAATGTTTTCTGACAGTGATGATAATGATTTTTTTTATTACATACAAGAGCATAAAGCGCATACCTTCTTACAGCATAAATATAATGCGGTATAAATTTATTTTCAGTAATTGCATTTTTTAATTGCCCTTTAAAGAACCTTGAAACTATTTGTTTTTCCAGTTATTCCGTTTATACAAATGTTAAATTAACACTATTCGAAAAGCCCCTCTCTCTAGATGTCAAATAAAATGTTAACAGATTTATATTCATGCAGAATAATTCAGCTACAGCTTTGTCAACTGCCCTGAACTCAAACTGTTACAATGTACTTCTACTAGCGTCGGCGGTTTTAAGATCCATTATCATATTTCTTTTCATCCTTCTTTCGAAATAAAACTCTGTATAAAAAATAAGGAAGCAAACAAAAATTTTCAAGCCCTTTCTCTAGTTTACAAGAACTACCTGACTTCTAGATAATGAATATATGAGAAACATTTACTTCTCAATTATTGTTCTTATACAAAGTGATTCTTAAGTACAAGAAATTTAGAAGATGATTCATGGACCTTGATATGGATCGTCAAATGACAAACGTAGCTGTTCCTACTGCCTGTTGTCTCTCGGGTTCAAATCCCGGTTTCGACACTGACAAAGTCGAAGTGAGTGATTGTGTGTCCACGCGTTGTCATCAGTGTTATGTTTTTCTGCTTCGATTCGGAGGTAGTGTGTTAACAGGCAGTACTGTTCATCTTATATTAATTGATATACAGGGTGGTCCAAATTTAGATCCTAAAGCTATTACCAGGGGATAGAAATAGTCATTCTAAGTTTCCTATAGACACAGGTCCGCTAAAGCTTCATTTTTATGATACAGGGTGGCTCAGTTTTAGAATTTAAGTTCGGACCACCCTGTATAGAATGTTGCCTGATAAGGACACATTCCATAACAATTTATATCTGCGTAATGATCACATCCAAGGATCTTCCTGAGTATTCTCTCTAAACTTAGGCATTCGTTTGATTTCGTCTTGTTTATTACTGAAGTTACAACTGAAAAGTTCAGAAGAACTAACAGATAATATAAACCAAAACAAAATATGAAAAATAAATCTCTCGTATAATTGGGACTCTAATCTCTACAGCTTCACATTTTTCGTAGACGTTGAAAGTCAAACTATCCACCCGTTGTTGGAATTGGTAATGTCATATTACAGATGTTTCTACATGAATAAATAATAATTCTGTCAAGTACGAGATTTGAGGTTGAGGTGGTGTAGAGGTTCACGAGACTGCGCAGGACTTGGACTTATCTTGAAACCAAGATAATATCAAGATTTGCTATATGGTATCAGGATCATGACCAAAACCAAGACTCTAACTTCTTAAGATTAAGACAATACCAAGCCACAGTGCCACGACAGTTACCAGGAATTTGGTCTTCATCTTGTTTAGATCTGACATCAAATGAAATAAAAAAATCTTCTCGCTTTGTGAAAATTTCACATCAAATGCGAACTGCCGAAAGAAAGAAAATTGGAAAAGTATAATTAATAGTTTTAATAGTTTATATAGTAATTGTGAAAGTAAAACAATATAACTTATGATCTATCCATAAATATATTTTGAGATGAATTCTGAAATTCGGTAAAAACAGAATTATATTTTTTCCATATATTTCTTTTTAAATAATTCTTCTAATATAAATCGCTTATAAAAAATATTCGAACTTATATTTAAAAAAGTTAGTTTAATTTTCATCCAACATTCCTACACCGACAGTAATTTTTTATTTCACTGCGTAACTTTAAAAATTATATAAGTTGATGTAACATTTAGAAAAGAGTTTTGTTCAGAATTTCTGGATTTGACATTCACATTATTACTACTAATTTAAAACTTTAATTTCAATGTTCACTTTTGCATGATTACACTGTGATTCAATTGCACACCAAATTAAGAAAGTTTGATTGGCTTAGTTGAAAACTGTGAAATAGCTTACTGAGATTAGATACTTATGTCTTTTACAGATAATTTCCAAGCTGAATTGCTTGTGTGGATTAAAGCTGAGGTTTATTTTTATTGCATATAGTTAAACTGAGAATGTCTAGATTCAAAAGGGAATAAATATATAACAAAGATAAAGATATAACAAAGACATAACACTAAAATATTTATAAATTTATATTTTTAGAAAGGACCAATCTTGAATTATAAAAATAAATCATGCATATTAAATACAATAGAGCACTTAACTATATTAATATTTTTTATTTAACGTACTTTGTTAGGTATACTAACACAATATGGATATAAAATAAATCAAAATTAATATTAGTAAGTAGCATAATCATCACGTATCGTCTGTGTTAAATTTTGTAAAAAAAATTAAAATCAATTAACAGCCATACTATGGATGTTATTTTAACAAAAGTAAAATATTCCTGGAGTGGGTTGGAACCTTTGATGTGAAGATAACACTGACGTAGTTTTCCACGAAACACCAAATCACTATACACTGCACTTGACGCGCGTTTCGCCAACCAAGTTGGCATCATCTGGAGATAATTAAAACTAAACTTATGCTAACAATCTACCTTATTTATACCTAAACTATTGTCACGTTTCACCGAACCGTCACCGTTTGGTGAACCGTGACCCACTAACCAATAAAGCGGGCTATTTGGGATAGGCCCTCTGTCACTATTCATACTATTTTTACACTTTATGATTTCCAAGCTTTCAAATGCATCCAGCTGTCTAGTATTTGTTACATTCCTAATTAATCTTAAATTGCTAATAACTATTTTATGGTTGTTCTCAAACGCATGTTGGGCTACACTAGACTTATCTGGTCTACCATATTTGAGATGGGCCATATGCTCTTTGAATCTAGTTTGAATTGATCGTCTAGTCTGTCCAACATACTTTTGATTACAGTCATTACAGCTAATTTCGTAAATCCCCGACTATTCGTTTATTTCAACTTTATCTTTTGGATTGCCTAAAAGTTGTTGTACATTATTTCTCGATGAATGAACCACTGTAATACCTACATCTTTAAAAATCTTAACAATACCACGGGTGAATCGAAGATCGAATGGAATCGATACAAATTTCGGATTTTCTCTTTCATTTTAAAAGGTCAAGGAATTTCGAAGCGACTCTTTAAACTTTCGTTTCCTAATTATTTTAATAATTAAACTTACAGAATATCGATTACTCGCAGCTATATCCATAATCAATGCCTTTTCTTTTTCAAACCTCTCATTATGGAGGGGGAAGCTTAATAGACGATGGACTAGAATATTAAAACTCGCCATTTTGTGTTGAGCACAATGGTGACAATCCTTAGGGATATATCTTAGAGTACTGGTATCTTTTCTGTATCTGTCAAATTATAACTTATTGTCACTATTTCTAATTATAATACATTATAATACATCTAAAAATGGTAGTTATCAACATCAGCGACTTTTGTATCGAACACTGCAGAAATATCATCCACATACCTAAGCCAAACCCTGGGGAAATACTCGAATTTTCTTTTGCTTCCTTCTCGAATCTGTTCATGAAGAGACTGGCAATTAATGATGACAAAGAGTTACCCATTGCTGTTCCTTCATGTTGTTCCGAAGAAATTATCGTTGAATCGAAAACAATTTTGTTTCATGCAAAGTTTAGTGAGATTGAGATATTCTTTTACTACATCTTGACCGAGATTGTTTAATTCGATAAATCCTTAAGGTAGTGCAAGGTCTGTGGTATCGAAACACTTGGAAGCAGTGAGCAAACGTCAAAGGAAATCAGAATTTCACCTTTTTGCAACTGAATATATTTCATCTTATTAATGAAATCGTTGGAATTAATCACAGAGAAACTAGGTGGTGCAATAGGTAAATTTTCAAACTCTTCTGTTAAGCATTTTGATAGGTGGTAAGTCGGTGATCCGATTGCTGAAACAATAGGACTTTCCTGGTTCATGTATCTTAGGTAAGCAGTACAATCTAGGTACACTTCGATTAGATACATGTAACTTCATATTTAAAGCTGGAGTAATAAGGTGGTTGCAGGATTTAAGTACATTTCTTACATCAGTAATCATTTTTGGTAATGGATTTCTAAAAAGTTTTTTATAAGGACCATTACTAATCAGATTGTCTACTCTTTCATAATAGTCCTCTTTATCTAAAATAACAACCTTATTGCCCTTATCAGCTTTTAAATAAAAACAATTTTACTCACGCAAACGTTTGATAATTTTTCCTGTCTTTTGTAGATTTTGACTTTTTATTTACTATAGTGACAATATTTGTTGAGATTTGATTTCTGCAAACTTCTCTAACAAATCCTTTAGAGGAATCAGGAAGGTATTGAATTGAACTTTCAACACTTGCAACAATCTCATCTAAAATGCCTTCAGAAGCAGGTAAAGCAAAATGTAATCCCTTGTTACGGAGATTAATTTCTTCTTTATCAAACGACTGTGAGGAATGATTTTCTACAATGCTGAGAAATTTCTTGAGGAACACTTTCTTTTGACCAATTACCGATTAATCTTTTGAGTTTTTTATTTTGTGACAATTTCTTAATAAATTTCGCGTTAATTGATATAAACATGTTCCTCTGAAAGTCACACCATTGTTCATGTTCTAAATTATTTAACTTATAGGTAAGCTTTTTGTAAAGTCCATATGCTTGTAATTCAAGCATACATCGTTTACTGTACAGATACTTAATTTCTAAATCCAGCCATTTCTGCTTTGCAAACATTGTAACTTTTTGAAGTGTGTGAAGAATTTGGAATTTTAACTTGAACAAAATTTGGAAATACTGAACGACGTTTGCAAATTTTTAGAAACCAAATATCTGACCCTATTAATCTAATTTTTGCAATAACTTTATAACACAGATTCAGTTCCGTTGACCGTGAAACCATCGTGATCCTGGAGTTGGTTGGAACCTTTGATGTGAAGTTGTTAAAGTAAGATATGGTGAAAGATCTTGGTGTAACCTTTTGTCAAAAGTTATCGTTTATTTGATTTATCCAGGATGTCTATTAAAATGATAGGATTTATAATCCTAAATACCAGGAACCAAGTGTTCACCGAAGTCTCCAAAAATCTGAATTAAAGGAGCACTTATTAATTCTCAAATATCATATTGATTTATAATATTAACAGGATCATGATATACCCCCTTTTTCTCCTTTAGTTTTGAAGATAATTGATTGACATTTGGGGTATCTTATATACATAATAAGCGGCACTTTTTAACATACAAGTGATTTTTTTTTCGCTTCCGGTTTCGCCGGAAGTGGCACTAACTTTCGATTTCTAAATGGAGCAGCTTATATATTATTGCATTTTTGAATTCTGCATAATTTTCTAAATCCAACGATACCAAATAAGTGACATATCAAACGTCAATATTTTTTATGATACAATTTTTAGTTTTCCATTTAAGTGTGCCATGATTGTTCCGATTTATTCCAAATGACCCATGTAATGCTAGAAAAATCGAAATCCCGTCAAAAATACTAAATTACGTGATTTATGAGCAAATAAAGTTCAGCAAAATTGTTTTTGGGGCCAAACTCTATTTTTTCAAATGGGACCATATTGGTACCGTGGTACCATTTATTAGTACTATTAATAAGGAATTTATTCATATGTCGTATTAAAATGTGCGATAAATACAAACAAAATTGCAGCTAAAAGAAAATAAGAAAATACAATTTTGTTCTAATTAAATGTTAAGAAGTAACTAACTAAGGTAGCTTTGAAAACAATGAAATATGTAGCTTGTCAAACATTTGTTGGTTTACCGGTGTTTTTATTGTGTATTTAAAAATTGTTTAAAATTCTTGTCAATTGTATTCAAAATGCCACAAATTTATACAAGAGATGAAAAAGTGGACATGTTAATTATTTATGGGGAATGTAGAAAAAAATGCCGTTGCCGTTAGACACCATTATGCCAAACAATATCCTGATAGACAATCTCCAGTGAGAAATTATTTTAATCGTCTCGAAAATCAATTCCGAGGTGAGCGCAACAATGATCTCGAAGAAAATTTCATTCTTGACGAAGGAGCGAAAATTAATGTTTTGGCTCGAGTAGAAGTTGATAAGACTATTTCTTTAAGGCAAATTGGGTTTGAACTGGAAATCAGTCACCAAACAGTAAGCTGAATTTTGCATAAATACTACTATAAATTTTTTAAATATCAATTGCACCAGCACTTGTACGAAAATGATTACGAACGTAGGATGGAATATTGCAATTGGATTTTGCAGAATAACGGGCAGGGAAACAATGATTTTTTGGGAATGATTTTATTTTCGGACGAGTCTAGGTTTACAAATTTGGGATTATTTAACCGACAAAATACAAAATACTGGTCACAAAGAAATCAAAATTTATTACGGTTCGATTTCAATGTTTGGCTTGCAATAATCGGTAGTAGAATCATTGGTCCAATATTATTTGAAGGCCCCTGACTGGTACCAGATACTTGATATTTCTGCAAAATGAAATTGAGGAAAGTTTAGCTGAATTACATTTCCATTTACGACAGGGATGTAATTCCAGCAAGATGGCGCTCCTCCCCATAATTCAAGGATAGTAATTGATTATCTTCAACGGAGATTCTGAGAAAAGGTAATTTCGACCAATGGCCTGTGAGGTGGTTTCCAAGGTCACCTGATTTAACATCCATTGATTTCTTTGGGGTTATTTAAAA
The DNA here is from genome assembly GCA_029963845.1 of Rhamnusium bicolor. Lineage (NCBI taxonomy): Eukaryota > Metazoa > Arthropoda > Insecta > Coleoptera > Cerambycidae > Rhamnusium > Rhamnusium bicolor. Next base: position 8,581 of record JANEYF010004845.1, on the reverse strand, counting down.
AATGTTGTCTACACAACCGCCGTTACAACCCGTGAAGACCTGGAGCTACTAGTAAGGCGCGCAATTAATAGCATAACGGCCCAGCAATTGGCGAACATTCTTCGAGAAACAGCTATGCGAGTTCAGAAGTGCATTGACGTTAATGGACAGCATTTTGAACAATTGTTGTAATGTTTTGTGCTCATTTTTTGTATTTCAAAGCCACCTTATGTATAACAAGGTAATTGGAACAAAATTGTATTTTCTTATTTTCTACATATGAATAAATTCCTTATTGATAGTACTAATAAATGGTACCACGGTACCAATATGGTTCCATTTGAAAAAATAGAGTTTGTTCCCAAAAACTATTTTGCTGAACTTTATCATAAATCACGTAATTTAGTATTTTTGACGGGATTTCGATGTACAGGGTACTCTAATTAAAAATCGAAAGTTAGTGTCACTTTCGGCGAAACCGGAAGTAAAAAAATATCACTTGTATGTCAGAAAGTGCTGCTTATTATGTATATAAGATATCCTAAATTTCAATCAATTATCTTCCAAACTAAAGGAGAAAAGTACAATGATTCTGTTACACCCGGTATATGTGTGAACAATTTAAAACTTTTAGTGATGTAAATCAGTTTAATTATTGAGAAAAGTCCATTGTAGGCAGAGATGTTCAAAGTATCCAGTGAATAAAAATTTATTTATTATTATTATTAAAAAATTTTAAGTATCAAATACCCAGTAAAGTATTGTTACTTCAAATTCCTAATAGTTAATTTGACGTAAGGTAAAGTAATTTAAAATACAAAATACTTGTGTAACGTGTGAAGTATGTTCGAAGTATCACATTTTAAATATTTGAGAGTATTTTAAATATTTTAAACTACTAAGTATTTCATGTAATTCAAATTATTTTAAGTACACTAAAGTATTTCAAGCACTCTAAGGTATTTCAACTATTCTAAAAGTATTTCAAATACTTGAAAAAGTTAAAAAAAATTTAAATAATGCGTGAGTCTAATAATTTGGCCTGGAGTTGTACAAGTTTACAATGTCATTAATTAAAAAAATCGGTCTCGGCTAGGTGCACGTCGATAGTACCTTCTCATACTCGTATTCAATTTGGCATGAAACAAATTAACTACTTTAATAAAAATATCATTTTCATTTATTTTACTTATTTAAATAAATAGAATGAACAAAATAAATAAAATAAATTAGACAAATTACACAAATAAGGTAGGTAAATAAGGCAAGCAAGATAAATATGACAAATAAGATAAACAAGATAACCAAGAAAAATGAGATAAATGAAATGGGATAAATGGGAAAAATGATGAGATAAATGATGAGATACATCAGGCAAATGAAATCACTGCGACAAATGATACAAATAAGGCAATTAAATCAAATTAAACAAATACGACAAACAAAATAAAAACAAGAGAAAAAGATAAACAAAATACATGGAACAAATTAAATAAATAGAGTAAATGAGATAAATGGTATAAGTGGGAAAACAAGATAAATAAGAGAAACGAAATAAATGATGTAAACGAGACAAACGAGAAAAACATTGAGATAAATGACACAAACGAAATAAACAAGGAAAAATAAATAAAATATTTATATTATAAAATTTATTTATGACTGTATTTAATGAGAAAGTATTGTCGAGACAGACATTACTTTTTTTTAATTAACTGAAATTAATTTTAGACTCTTTTTTCTCAATAACGATTAATTTGACAAGAACAAGACTTCTTTTCGGCACATAACATCATTATGAAAACTTTTTATTTGACGTCATTTTTTATAAATCCATTGAGACGTGCTTTCCTGGTGCACTAATTTCACTAATATTCAATAGGGTCCTTTTCTGGACCCTCTAGATAGTATATGTAAAGTTTCAGACATACACAGACATACACAGACACACATATAGCATGGCGTATGCCGATTATGGTAACTTTATTATTTTCGAGTCTCAAACATCCATTTTTCATCATAATCGGGAACTCGATTTTTTCACAGCGCCAATACTTTCTCTATATACCTGAGAAAGTAAAAATAATAAAAAATAACGTTTAATCTAATTAATTTTCAAATAAGATATGAATTTGGAGCATATAGATCAGATATAATAGGCACTGCCAATATCTACTTTGTTCACAAGTTCCCATGACAAAATATATAACAGATTATTTTCATGTCTTTTGTATTTCTTTTCACTCGTTGGGCGTATAACGTAGTGTTGCGAATATAAAAACTTAATTCATTTATTAGTGTAAACGAAACTAACGAAATTTTGCGTTATTGAGAAAATTATTTTAATACTCTTATACAGGGTGATCTACCACGAGTGTGCCAAACTTCAGAGGCTGGTAGTTTATCAAAAAATAAATAAACTTTCATTAATCAACATATGTCCTAAAACGCATAATAAAGGGGGCTACAACCCCTTGAAGGGGGGTTGATGAATATTAAAGAAATGAAATTTTCATGCATTACGGCCCCGATGTAGGCGCATAAAAGTACAAATTTCGTAATTAACAGCTTGCTTTATCGAGGTAGTTTTGAGGGGTGAGGGGTAGTTTTTTACCCTAAACTTTTTTGACATCACTTCCGAAGCAAAACTTTTAAATAACATTTTTTCCCATGCAATGCAATGACTCAGAAAAAAAGTATTTTTCAAAATTTCTGTCACACCAGCCGTTTTTGAATAATTTGCGTTGAACGGCAATAAGGTTTTTCATGTGAAATGAACAACATTTTTATTACAAAATTAAAAATCAATGTACAACACAGAAATAACGTACTTAATAGCTAACTGTTTAAAATGACCTCCTTGAGCACGAATACACGCCTCACAATGACGAATAACTGAATTATTAATTTCAGCCATGTCACCATTGTTTGTGATATAAGCTATACTATTATTGATCCTTTCCATCAAGTGCTGAATATTATTTATTTCCTCAAAATAAACTAACTACTTCATATGCCCCTAGAAATAAAAATCTAGAAGATTGAGATCGGGAAAGCGAAGAGGCCATAAAACAGGACCACGGTTACCAATCCAGTTATTTCCAAAATTCCGATTCAACCATTCATTCACATGTCTTTCATTATGAGGAGGCGCCCCATCATGTTGAAACCATACTTTCTGTATAATGTTTAGTGGCAAATCGTCTAGATGTTCCGTTAGAGAGGTGTCAAGAAAATTTAAATAATATTGTGCATTCATCCTATTATTTAAAAAATGCATACCTGCTAGTCGATTATTCAGTATACCTGCCCAAACATTAATGCTGAATCGACGTTGAAATCTTGTCTGTCTTATAGCGTGTGGATTTTGCAAGGACCACAAATGCTTATTATGATGGTTATTAATGCCACCCCTGTTGAAGGTGGCCTCGTCAGTCCATATAATATTTGTTATAAAATTTGGATTATCAGCAAATTTATTCAAAATCCAGCGGCAAAACTGGAGTCTTCTTTCAGCATCTCCTGGTTCTAAAGCTTGAACACGCTGATAATGATAAGGATGAAATTCGTCAGTGTGAAGAGTTCTCCATAAGAAATTTTGCGATAGACCTAATTGCACCGAGATCCATCGAGTGCTAGTTTCTGGGTTATCCCTTACCATATTGAATACATCCTCTTTCCCATTAATGTTTACCTCTCGAGGGGCCCCTCTACGATTGTGAGATGAAGAACCAGTTTCCCGAAATCGTTGAAATGTGCGACTAAATACTGCTCGTGATGGAATTATTATATTCGGAAATCGCCGGTGATACTCATTTCTACCTAATCTGGTGTTTCCATCACAAAAACCGTAAATAAAAACAATGTCTGCATATTCATAAGTAGTAAACTAATTCATTGTTATTTTTTTTATTTTTAAATAATTTAGAATCAGAAATGACACTTAAGCAATGTAAATGACATAATACTACAAATCAGAAATATCAATTGTTTTTTAAACATAGGTGACTTCAAGTCACTTGATTTGAAGATTGATCGAATTAAGTTTTGCATATTTCACATGAAAAACCTTATTGCCGTTCAACGCAAATTATTCAAAAGGGGCTGGTGTGACAGAAATTTTGAAAAATACTTTTTTCTGAGTCATTGCATGAGAAATAATGTTATTTAAAAGTTTTGCTTCGGAAGTGATGTCAAAAAAAGTTTAGGGTAAAAAACTACCCCTCACCCCTCAAAACTACCTCAATAAAGCCAGCTGTTAATTACGAAATTTGTACTTTTATGCGCCTACATCGGGGTCGTAATGCATGAAAATTTCATTTTTTTAGTCACCACCATATCGGACTTATAATCGAAAAATTGGTATTCATCAACCACCTTCAAGGGGTTGTAGCTCCCTTATTATGCGATTTAGGGCATATGTTGATTAATGAAAGTTCATTTATTTTTTGATAAATTACCAGCTTCTGAAGTTTGGCACACTCGTGGTAGATCACCCTGTATATGAAAATTTTTTTTTAAAACAGACACAAATTTTGGCAATGACGAAGTGACTCTCAAAAAGAAAAATGTTTCCCGATGCTGGACAGTCCTCCCATGGTATCCGACGCTACACGGGAGTCGCGCTAGCACATTAACCACAGCCACTCCCTACATCTCGCAGGGTTAGTGACTATAGATTCCAGAATTGTAGGCATACAGACGGAGAGAACCCAGATTGACCGTCTTTTGCATTTGGCCTGTCATTTAATATTAGTTATTATTATTATTATTAATGTTATTATTATTGTTATTATTATAACTATTACTATATACAGGGTGATCGAAGAAGAAATCCAGAATAGTGCTCAATATACTAACGACTTTCCCAAAATATGAAAATATCGGTATCTACGCTAGATTTCCAAAAAAAATCTTAAGGTTTGAATGGTAAAACCGTACCCGCCTATGGTTTATTAAATCGAATTTGTTGTTTTATAATTTAACTGATTGATATCAATGACAAAACCTTTTTATGCAGCAAAAAGTCATATCTGTGTAATTATGCAATAATATAATCAGGAGTATATTTCTCCTCAGTGATCGATACATTGTAGACATTACCGGTTTGTTGATATTGTGTTGCTAATAATAATTCATGAATGAAAAGTAATAAAATGGATTTAACTTCAAGTGATAAAACGGATATGGTGCTGGTGTATGGTGAAGTGCTAGGTAATAGTGACGCGGCTCAGAGACACCAGTCAATACGATCGAGAAACTACAAGCGAGGGTGCAGAATGCTGTGGAGGGAAATAAACAGAATGTTGAATTTTTCACAAAAATCAGACAAGTAGTCTGTTTCAAAAGAGTCAGACCTTGTGTAGAAAATCAGGAAGAGCATTTTGCACATACTTTAATTTAACTTAATCACCGACACACAGCGCCACAACTGCCAAACAGACCATTCCTAATTAAATCGGTGCTAATGATACTTGTTTTCCGATTGACAGTCTCACAAAGAAAAGCAAACATACTAGATTATCTTCTAAAGTGGGACTTTTGTTTTAATTTCTGTTTGAGTGATGAGAATAATTGAAATTTAGTTAATTTATGTGATTAACGAACAGAACGTCTTTCATTTCCAAGTGAGAATGTCTTCTACTAAGGTGAGTACTAATTAATTGTTAGAAATGTCTTAATCAAAACTGCCGTAAAATGAGACCACTGAACCTCGGTACACATAGGTATAATTTTTTATTGCTCTGTAGGTATGGATTATGTAAATAATTATGATCGCACAAATAATTAGGGGCGACGAAACCTGGGAGATTTTAGTGATCTCTTTATTACTTTCTTTACTTGCCTAAAAGTTAAAAATATGAGAAATTTGTTTATATACCCTCTCAGATTTTAGGTTCTTTTTCTTTGGTTTATTTCGAAATCACCCTGTATATTCACTACCGGCTTGGTGGATTAGTTGGCTAGAGCGAACGATAGCAAGTGTATCTAGATAATCTTTCCATCGCGGGTTCGTATCCTACCACAGGCACTAACAATGTCGTTGGGAATGGTTGTGTCCGCGTTTGTACTTTCTTATACCTAGTTAATGATTTTTTTTAGATCAGGATGATATACTGATATAAGAAAGTTATGTGCTGGCCACATCAGATATTTTTTACTTTCTTATACCTAATATAAGGAAGTATAGTAATCGTGATTTTTTTCGATGTCGAGATTTTGATTGATTTATATGTTTTGAACCCTCTTGAATCCATTTTCACTATTTTCAAAATGACGTCTGTCGATGCGTGTGTGTATGTGTCGATGTGTGTGTGTATGTGTGTTTCCGTGATAACTCAAAAAATACTAATGGGAGACTTCCCAAATTTGGCAATTAAGATTGTCAACATTGTTTTAGGTGACAATTAAATTTTGTGAATGTGGTACCACCAGAGGAGACATAATGAATGAAAGAAAAAATTTCGGGAAAAAAAAATTAAAAAAATTTATAGCATTTCTGGACGAATCTCGTCAAATTATAATGAAAAAACATCTGTCTGCATGTCTGTAGTATCGCGATAGAATCCACAGTTTTTGAGATAAGGCTTTCAAATTTAGTACACTTGTTCTAAAGTCCAAAGTCAATGAAAAATTCGGTGATGAGCAAAATTGACTAGCTGAAAGGGGGTCCATATACTGGTATAAGAAAGTTATGTGCTGGCCACATCAGATATTTTCGTATGTGTAACCCTCGTCCTTGCAACTTCGACTTTGGATCCGGAGGTTGTCTAATTTCTGTAGTGTTTAATTATTTGGTGTTTATTCTAAGTATCTGTCCATTGAAATTAAGATAAAACAATGTTATTTTCTAGATAATTTTACTATAACAATAATTATAATCGTTGAAAGTTTTCTTAAAGTAATTGGTGGTATATTTTAAAATTGTCTACATATACGACTTTGTTTACACGCATATGGAATGTTCTGTAATCCAGTTTCTATATTCAAATAAGCTGGAATTTACGTCTGCATTATTTTATCTAATGAGAAAGCCTGATATCAACAACATTTTCTCTAAAATTAAATGAAGTGAAAGCACCCCTAACAAACCATTACCTCGAACTTACAACGACTTTTATGATTATCCTTCCGCTTGATCACTTTTTATGTGATGTGAATATTATGTCGTTTGATACTTCAATATTTGTCCCGATGGCACATTAAACTTTATTATATTGCATTGGCGGCTAACATCAAAATCTGAAGGGGTATAGTTTATATCTCTTAAACTCGACTTTTGCTACATCATCTACAATGTGTCCCATTTTTCTGGAAGCACTCCGATAAATCACTTGCTCTTACACAAATTGAATGTTTTCTTCGAAATATGTATGTCAAAACATTTATTTAATAAATAAATTACAATTTGTGGATGGTAAAGAAGTAACTAACTACAATTTGAAATAAAAGACAAAAATTCAGAAATCATATTACCTACACATTTTTTTGTCAAAAAATTTTGTTTATTAAAGTTATACAGAATCATCTCATAATGCCATATCTAAAATCTGGTTAAAAACAAAAAAAAATAAAATAAAAGAAAAACTATTGTATCCAAAAATATAATAAATTCGGTAGCATTATTCGCTGATTATTGCTTTCTTAGATATTGAATAAGAAATATGGTCAGAATAATTCGACACCTTATGGCATTCGGTTTCATGAAATTAACAAATTTTAAAATAATGGGAGAACACTAAAAATAGTATTTTACATAACAAGTGGCTGAAATGGTTTTTTTACAAGTGGGGCCTTTATAGTACGAGCCGAAGGCGACTGCTATAAACCACATGAGTAAAAAAAAACACAATTTAGTCTCGAGTTATATACAAAATTTTTTGTATCGTCATTCGAAATTAGAAAACGGTATAATTTTGTAAAAATACGGCAAATTAACAAAGTTACCTTGTCATAATGACTAAAGTCTATTGCTGTTTCCATAGAAACCAATAATAAAACAACTAAATATTGAACAATTCTTTAAACGTCGCATTTGACACATTCTACTTTACAATAATTATTATTTTGAACAAAAATGAGTAATACTCAGGAAGATTTTATACCTGGTACTCCTCCGGAAATCAGGAGCAAGCAATTGCTGTAACTTTAGATTTATTACCAACGAAATCTAAAAAAATTGCCATGAAAGAATATGATTTATTGATGCACTGGTGTAAGCAGTAACATATCTGAGACTGTTCTTTTGACTAATCTATCTGAAAATGCAAAAACTTTGAAATGTTCAAGTCTCTGGTCCAAGTTTTCGATACTTAAGGTAGTTTTTAGATGTAAAGAATAAATGTAGATGTATCCAATTATCAAAAGTAAAGCTTTTTTTGAAAAGACAATCCACTGGGTATAGGGGTCGAAATCTAAAAGTTTTTGACAGAGCAGATGTCGAAAGTTTTTTTACTAGAAACATCAGATGAAAAGTTTTTAATGTTTTAAGTTGTATTACTAATGAGCCTGGCTGGCGTTTGTCGTCGAAAGGAACTACAAATATGAGCATTGATCACATTGTAAGAAAAGACTGTATGCTGGTTGTTAAAGGACTTTTACG